>JAPDVR010000018.1:33309736-33627236 GCA_026230005.1 Gila orcuttii | reverse complement strand
TGTTTGTGTTTGGAGCTCCGTCGAATTGATTCATTAATCCTTGATTTTCTTCTTTACCACTCATTTATAAACAAATACTTTCTATTTTTATATCGTGTGAACTTATCCTCGATACTATTCCCTATAAAAAACAATCGGATTGCTTTGATATCGCTACTTAGATCCAACTTTGCGAACCCCAGCTACTAGCCTTTTAGCCCGCTAGCATTTCACGCGTGGCCTCGCGCCAATCGACCGTCGGATTTTACACCCGTTTCACTGAAAGGATACGGGTTATATCCAGGATTTCAGTCCTAAATTAGTAGTGATATTGGTAGTATCACTACTAATTTACTGTTCATCTGTTATAATGGCGAATATATCGGATGTGTGTCTAACGCTACCTCTGAGTGCAGGTGAGGACACATTCGAGCTGCATTCGGTGCTGTTGGAGCTGGAGTCCGTGGAGAAACAGATCCGTGGTCTGCTAGAGAGGCAAGCCGAGCTGCGAGTTCGGCGATCAGCACTTGAAACATCACGCGCCGATGCTCACAAGTCAGTGGTTAGTAACTTTTTGACTCCGACTTCGTCTACTCCGTGCGTTTCTCTGCCCAGGAGGACGCGATCATCTCTGGCTTCATTCACTCCGGCACCGACACAAAGCCATGGACCCTGGGTGATCCCTCAGCGGAAGACACGAGCCAGGACCAGACCAAGAACCTCTCCACCCCTCCCGGTCTTCGAGATCTCCACCCGGAACCGCTTCTCCCCTCTTCGCGAGTCGGAACGTGACGACGCCGTGATCATCGGCAGTTCCATCGTCCGTCATGTCCGCGCTACCTCAGGTAAGGGTAATGTGCGCACTCACTGCTTTCCTGGTGCTCGTGTTCTAGATGTCGCTGCACATGTTCCCGAGATCCTGAACGGTGACGAGCGCGTCGGAGCTGTGGTGCTGCACGCGGGAACGAACGACATCCGGCTGCGGCAGACGGAGGTTCTGAAGAAGGACTACAGGAGCCTGATCGAGACGGTACGCAGCACAGCGCCTGAGGCAACGATCATCGTGTCTGGACCGCTTCCCACGTACCGACTAGGACAAGAAAGGTTCAGTAGACTATTTGCTCTAAATGAATGGTTAATATCATGGTGTAATGAACAGAAACTGCTCTTTGTAAATAATTGGAATCTGTTCTGGGAGCGACCTAGGCTCTACCGTGCTGATGGCCTGCACCCCAGCAGAATCGGAGCGGCTGTGCTGTCGGACAACATCTCCAAGACGTTACACACCATCTGACTAGTAAGTCAAAGTCCAAATCACAATCTCTGCTGTCCCAACTTAATTGATACAAGTAGTGTAGAACATTATATAGAAACTGTCTATTCCTCGTCTAGTGAGGCCAAACAATAAATCTAGTTTAGGATCTAGGAAAAATCTTATTGTAATTAAACCAGAAAATCTAAATTTCAGTGAACAAAAAGAATTTCTAAAACTAGGTCTTCTAAACATTAGATCGCTCACACCTAAGGCGGTTATTGTAAATGAAATGGTCACAGATAATAATTTCGATGTTCTGTGCCTTACTGAAACCTGGCTTAAACCAAATGATTATTTCGGTCTAAATGAGTCTACTCCACCAGGATACTGTTATAAGCATGAGCCCCATCCGATCGGTCGTGGCGGCGGTGTTGCAACAATCTATAGAGATATCCTAAATGTTACTCAGAAAACAGGTCACAGGTTTAATTCGTTCGAAGTACTTGTGCTAAATGTTACGCTCTTAGATGTAAGAAAGAAATCCCTATTATCTCTAGCCTTAGCGACCGTATATAGACCTCCAGGGCCCTATGCTGATTTCCTAAAAGAGTTTTCAGACTTTCTCTCAGATCTATTGGTCAATGCCGATAAAGCAATAATTGTTGGAGATTTTAACATACACGTAGATAACACAAATGATGCGTTAGGGGCTGCGTTTACAGATTTATTAAACTCATTTGGGGTCAAGCAAAACGTCAGTGGTCCCACTCATCGTCTAAATCATACACTAGATTTAATTATATCATATGGAACCAATCCAACCGATATAGATGATATAGCGCAAAGTGACGATCTCACTGATCATTGTATGGTAACGTGCATATTACGTACTGCTGAAATTTGCCATGTTGCGCCACGTTATCGACCAGGCAGAACAATCGTTCCAACCACTATAGATAGATTCACAAATAGCTTACCTGATCTATCTCAGCTGCTCAGTGAACCCCAACAAACAGATGATCTAGAGGAAATGACTAGCAGTTTGAGCACCATTTTCTCTAGTACATTAGATATTGTTGCACCAATTAGATTAAAAAAGGTTAGAGAGAAAACTAAAGCACCATGGTACAATAGTACTACACATGTTATCAAGAGAGAAACTCGTAACTTAGAGCGTAAATGGAAACAAACTAATTTAGAGGTCTTTAGAATCGCGTGGAAAGACAGTATGTCACGTTATAAAAAGGCTCTAAAAGCAGCCAGGGCTGAGCATCTCCGCAAACTAATAGAAAATAACCAAAATAATCCAAGGTTTTTATTTAACACCGTGGCTAGACTAACAAATAAACAGACATCACCAGAGCAAAATATTCCGTTACAGTATAGTTGTAATGATTTTATGAATTACTTCAATGAGAAAATAGAAAGCATCCGAAATACAATTGTAAATGTACAATCCTCTATGGTGTCTTATGATTCAGCCACAATTATCGCCCCTCAAGAACAACTACACCGCTTTACAACTATAGGACAGGAAGAGCTAAATAAACTTATCTTTGCAGCGAAACCAACAACATGTTTATTAGACCCAATACCCACTAAACTACTGAAAGAAGTGTTACCTGTAGTGGAAGAGCCTCTTCTCAATATTATTAACTCGTCTTTATCTTTAGGTCATGTTCCAAAAATATTTAAGCTGGCAGTAATAAAACCTATTATTAAGAAACCGCAACTAGATCAAAATAACTTAGCAAATTACAGACCCATTTCAAATCTTCCATTTATATCTAAAATACTAGAAAAAATTGTGTCCGCTCAATTGTGCTCTTTCTTGCAAGAAAATGATACCTATGAAAAATTTCAGTCAGGATTCAGACCGCACCATAGCACAGAAACTGCGCTAGTTAAAATTACAAATGATTTACTCTTAGCTTCTGACCAAGGCTGTATCTCAATACTAGTTCTACTCGATCTTAGCGCTGCGTTCGACACTATAGATCATAAAATACTCTTGGATCGACTACAAAACTACACTGGTGTTCAGGGACAGGCATTAAGCTGGTTTAGATCGTACTTATCAGACCGTTACCATTTTGTCTGTTTAAATGGTGAAAAATCGAAGATAACGTCAGTAGACTATGGAGTGGCGCAAGGATCGGTGTTAGGCCCTCTGCTATTCTCAATATATATGCTGCCACTGGGTAATATTATAAGAAAACATGGAATTAATTTCCACTGTTATGCTGATGACACTCAATTATATATTTCATCAAGACCAGATGAAAACACTAACTTATCTAAATTGACAGAGTGTCTTAAAGATATAAAATGCTGGATGACGTGTAATTTCCTGCTATTAAATTCAGATAAAACGGAGGTATTACTTATTGGTCCAAAAAACTACCCACAAAAACTCGTACAATACAACTTTAATTTAGAAGGATGTCCAGTTACTTTATCCACTACAGTAAAAGACCTGGGTGTTATACTAGACCGCAACTTGTCTTTCGAAAATCATATTTCATATGTTACAAGAACAGCCTTTTTCCACCTTAGAAATATTGCTAAGCTACGTAACATGCTATCTGTTTCTGATGCAGAAAAGTTAGTTCATGCATTCATGACCTCAAGACTAGATTACTGTAACGCTTTATTAGCTGGTTGTCCTACATCCTCAATAAACAAGCTACAGTTAGTGCAAAATGCAGCTGCTAGAGTTCTCACTAGGTCAAGAAAATATGATCATATAACACCAATTTTATCATCTCTGCACTGGTTACCTATTAAGTTCCGTATCAATTACAAAGTACTATTACTGACCTATAAAGCCCTAAATGGTCTAGCTCCTGTATATTTAATGGACCTTCTATCGCCCTACAATCCATCGCGTTCTTTAAGATCCCTAAATTCGAGGCTTCTGGTCATTCCTAGGATATCCAGATCCACTAAAGGAGGGAGGGCGTTCTCGCATTTCGCTCCTAAACTCTGGAATAGCCTTCCTGATACTGTTCGTTGCTCAGACTCGCTCTCCCAGTTCAAAACTAGATTAAAGACGCATCTCTTCAGCCAAGCATTCACATAATGCTTGCCTCTTATACTTCTGTTGAATCAGATCGAATGCATTAATATTATGAACAGCAGCTACGCTAATTACTTCCCATCTGCTTTTCTGCTGTTATCTCGGGACGCTAGTCCCGAGGTAAATAGCGTTCTTCAGCTACAGTCTGTATCCAGCCTCTCACGGAGACTTCAGAGTCCCCAACACCTGCGATGAGACGACTCGACGCCTGTGAAGAGACGACTCAACGCCGGCGATATGTTATGCCCTAAATTAATACATGATGATTAACTAACTGTATTTTTTACGTACATTTCTGAAATGCACTTTCTGTAAAGCTGCTTTGAAACAATATGTATTGTGAAAAGCGCTATACAAATAAATTTGAATTGAATTGAATGTCACTTTGGATAAAATCATCTGCAAAATGCATATATGTTAATCTAAATGATCACATTTTTAATTGATTGACAGCCCTAACTATCATTAAATATGTTTAATCCATATGTTGAGGTAAAGGAATGGTCACAGGAAATGATGCAATAGTCACTGTACAGCTATAGTCAAACGGTCTCAAACTCAGTGTGCATGCTTGTAAATGTGTGTGTGCTGTGTTGACCTGAGGGTAGCTGCATGGACCTTGGAGGGGAAGAGGAGAGAGAGAGGGAGCGGTGCAGAAAAAGGGGGGATTTGGCTGAAGTACGTTCTAATCCTGTGCTCAGCCAAGCAATCTCATGATGCAGAGGGCTTAGCCATGGCAGTGAAAGCAATCTAATGGCCAATGAGTAATCAACACTATTGCCTGTCCTGACTAATATAGTGAAACAGGCCAGGAAGGAGGTAAAAAAACAAAACAGTTGCTGCAGACTGCACACATATTATAGACCAGTGTTCTTATACACAACAGTACACTTATGTGTTTGTTTAGCTTATTGTGAATATTTAAAAATGTTTGTACTGTTTTCAAGCACAACTGTTTTTAAAGTTGATAATAATAAGAAATGTTTCTTGAGCACTGAAGGATCATGTGACACTAGGGTGACCAGATGAGATTGGCTGAAATTCGGGATGGGGGGTGGGGGGGGGGGGGTGGGGTGGGGGGTGGGGGGGGTTGTCTGGGGGGGGGTTGAGGCGGGGGGTTGAGGCGGGGGGTTTGGGGCGGGGGGTTTGGGGGGTAGTCCTACTATGATATTAGACTACATAGCCTTAAAAGATAATGAATTTCAAACCTGAACCAAACATATTTTTTTAATTCAAAGATCAACAGTCTGTCATTAGTCTTTAGTCTGCCACAAAAAAAAAAAAAAAAAAACAACAACATTAAAATCATGAACTCAAATGTCATTGTGAAAAAAAAATGTGTTACTGTTGTAACAGTGTGTAGGCTTAAATCAGACCTTTCAGGCTATAGCCTAACGCTTAGAAGCCTTATGCCAAAATTATTATTAAAACTAAATTGTCGGTCATTACATAGGAAAACTAAATAATTTTGTAGATGATTTGCTTTGTGTAACCCAGTGTTTCTCAACCTCTCCTGCAGGGACCCCCTCACAGGACATGTTTTTGTTTTAACCCTGAAATGGCACACCTGATTCAATTAATTAAAGGCTTAATCTGCAGCTAACTAATTGAATCAGGTGTGCCATTTCAGGGTTAAAACAAAAACATGTCCTGTCAGGGGGTCCCTGCAGACATTAAGGCCCGGACGAAGGTTTTTTTTTTTTGCACACAGTGACGCGACCAATCACTCCTTTAATGCTGCGTTCACACCAGACGCGAATAGCGCTTCAAATTCGCGCCTACCGTCTAGTTATACGCGTGAACACTTTGAATCAATTCGCGCGTCAAGAACGAATGACGCGCGTAAAAACAAAAGTTTAGACTGGCTGCCTGCACATTCACTGTCCTCGCGGGAGTCGCGGCTGCGGCTGGTGCAATTTGAAGGGTCTGGCTGCAGGACGACTCAACTTCCACGGACAGTTTTGAATATTTTATATCAAGATTTTGCTTTAGTATAATTTTCGGGACAATTAAGGCCGGTTTCGGGATTCGGGACAACAGCTTAGATTTCGGGACTGTCCCGAATTTTTCGGGACTTCTGGTCACCCTATGTGACACTGAAGACTGGAGTAAAGATGCTGAAAATTCAGCTTTGCCATCAGAGGACTTTTTAAAAAATATATTAAATTAAAAAAACAGTTGTAATTTTAATAATATTTACAATATAACTGTTTTTACTTTACTTTTGATCAAATAAATGCTGCCGTGTTGAGCATAAGAGACGGTAACACTTTATTGTGTTTTTTATGGGAACTTTCCATAGACATAATGATTTTTATACTGTACAAACTGTATATTCTATCCCTTACACTAAACCTACCCATAACAGAAAACTTTCTGCATTTATGCATCATTTAGTATGACTTATAAGCTGTTTTCTTCATGGGGACCAAAAAATGTCCCCTCAAGGACAAGGATTTCGGATATTGCCATCTTTGTGGGGACATTTTGTACCCATTAGGTAGGGTTTACCCCCCCCACACACACACACATTTATGTATATTTATATTAATATTTATTAATTTATTCTCTTTTTATTGTCTTAACTAGGAGTATGTGTTGCAAAAACTTGCAACTTGTAATATCTTGCAGCATATTGTTATAGTGACGCAGATAGTTCATGACAGTAAGTTTGCGCCTGTGCAGTTAGACAGGCATTCAACCAGCTCTGTGGCAGGACGCAGATCTGGCAAATCAAACGAAAGAAAAAACAAGGAAAAGTACTCATTTGATAGAATTTATGGAAACACATAAAATGACATTTATTTTGCTGGCAGGGCATTGTGGCAAGGGAGCTGTGAAACCGTGCTTCACCCCCGCTTTAATTTTAAGAACCCGTCCCACCCCTGCTCAAATGATGGTTTGATCCACCTGCCAGAGATGGGATTTGGCCAAAAGAAAGGATTGCAGAGAGATGGATTGTCAGTTCACAGAATTAAAAAGCAACGGTGAATACAGTCAGGGGGGTCTGAATACATTTAAAAAAGCCACTATTATTTATTAAAAAAACTGGGCCTAATGTACTTTATACATTAAACGACTGGAACCCCATTGCAAGGGTTTTCTTGGTGGTTGCTTGCTTAATCAAGTCAAACAAGCCCACCCGCAAGTCACTATGGTGTTCTAGTCTATATGCCTTGTTCCTCATTATAAGTCTATTTTATAATATTTTATCATCATACTTGGCTTAGCAAGCACCGATAATTCAGTTAAAATGACTTAGAAGCCATTACTCAAATATACTCTTACATTAAATTCATTTTACAGCAATCACCGCTTCTGTGAAAGTCTGTGATTGCGACTGACTGGCTGTGGTTTTGTTACTGACCCTTGAATGACGAATATGGTTTCCTTTTTACAGCACTGCTCAGCAGGAATAATTTGTTTAAATACTTTTATTATAGCCAATGTCTCATCGTGCAAATGTTTATCCATCTTTTTGAGTCTAATAAATGTTTCACTGTGGTCAGAAGTATTTTTCTGCCTCCCCAACACACTGTGGTTTTGAGTGCGCATAATAACAGGAACTGTGTGTGTGTAACAGGTTCTTTTTTGATACAGAGGAAAACATTTCCAGAATCCGTGAAGAATGACAATTTTGGTCAGTCTTAATAACATGGCCATTTTGGGTGCGGGCGGCTTCGATGTTGGGGTGGGCTCCGGTGTGTTATTCTGTGCTTTTCATTGACTTTTCCCCAAATTAGTTTTGACGATTTTTGGCCAGAACGTCACTCTCCCAGTTGATCTCTCTCCGCGAACGCCGTGACAGGAGCCATCTCTCAAAGAAAAGAATAGCATTGAGAGCGGAAGCCGGCTAACCTCTGTCAAAAGCACCATCCATCACTCGGCTGTTTAACCTAGGCCACACTGAAAGAGGGCCCAATTACTCCACCTAATGAATGAAATAAATATGTCCTCACATTAGGGCCCATTATGATCTCCCTCACTCTCTCCTGTTTCGCTCCGTTCGCCCACAGAGGGGAGACTGGAATGGTGCACAGAGACCAAACTCCAAAGCTCAAAGAAAGCAGACCAGAAGTGGCCTCATTCGGTAAGATGCGAGATGTGGTCTGTCCATCATATTTCCATTTTGTGAAATCCATAGGGTCTAATATTAGAGTAATTTAGTAATGACGAAGACTGTTATTGCATCTATGGCCTAACAGTTCTCTCGCATGCTCTGATACGTTGAGTTGTGGTGTTCATTTTAGAGGTGTGAGTTTGAATCCAATTAGCATTATGTCCCGACATACTTTTTACCTCTCTTTTATTGCTCTCAATCAAAAGAGTGGTAAAAAAGAGTGAAAACATCTCAACATCAATTCACTTCTCCCTCTATGAAGCCTTAGACATTTCAAAACAACCTTTCCCTGATAATATTTTGACTCGTTTTAGTGGTGTCGTAAGCCTGTGTGTTCCGATGACCTTTTCAAACCACCTGCAGTCCCATCCTCGTCCCCTCCTGCATTCCAGGTGTTCTGACTTTACAGACATTTTGTGTCCTTTAAAGCACAATAAAGAGTTAGAGTGGGTTGAGTTAAAGTGCTGGGGGTGGGGTTGAGGGGTAACCCTCTGTTTATTAGACAGCAAATAGAGGGCCAGCAGCTTTATGATGTGGAAGGTCATTGTTGGTTAATAAATGGCCACATGAGTGCAGGCAGGTGCTGTGTTAACACCTCCTCTCAACACTCCACCATTCATCAGCCCGGTGTTAATGAAGGTTGGAGCATTAATAGGTGGGTGGCAGAGAAAGCCAGTTAATCAGTGTAAGTCCTGGTCCTGTTTGAAGTACCAGGCTACGGTGGAGGGGGGCCATGGGATGTTGGCCTCTAGGGGGGAATTCAGGGGTCGAGGTAATTCTGGCCATAGTGAAAGCTGTGGGAAGCTGAGAGCCATCATGGTTTGGTTTATTTGGTGGTGAGTTAAAATGATACATCTTGTTTACTCTCATATTACGTGTACTGACAATTAAACCATTTTCAACGTAAACCCTAAGCCAGGATGAAACCATATATTCAAGAATGAGGAGATCAAATGTAAGAGTTTAAGAATATTTGTTTAAAACCAGTTGACCACCATTCGGAATATTGGGTTGAAAGTGTTTATGGTGGTTATGGCAATGATTCAAGCACATAATTTGACATTTAATTAAAAATAAAATTAGTTCAGAAACCATATTTGACTCACTTCAACTAGGTGAAGCAGCACTCCAGAAAGACAGCATTGTTATTTTATTTATTTTTTTACAGGGTTTTCATTTGCACTTAGTCTGTTTTTTATTTTATTTTATAATTTATTTTATTTTATTTTATTACTCAACCAGCCATTCCAGATAACAATTTGCTCATGGTCATGTTTTTATGTGAATTGTTTTGAATAGCACTTTTACCATTTGTTTTCATATTTTATTAACAGGATTAAAGAAAGACGACTGGAAATGATTTGCAATCAGGATCAGGAACTGACATAAGTTGAACTGACATGACCACCATTGCTGAATGCAAATTTCTTCAAAAAGGGAACATTGGTAGCATTTTGTATTTTTTCAGTTTTGTATTGACAGGATAGAGGGATGATGACAGAAAATGAATTTGATAAAAAGAAGAAAACGGGATCAGGAACTAACGCAAGACATTTGTGTTGATTGTTTAAACACCATTGCTGATTTTCCACAGAAGAAACATTGAAATTCTTCTTAGAAGGAAGAAACCTAGTTATTCCTCTCTGTCGATCTCTTTTTGGCTGTTTGCTGATCTGTCACACTCTTTTGCTCGGTCTCACAGAGCCTAGTCCCAGACTAAAATACATGTTTGAGCTGTCTTAACTGAAAGCAACTTGCGCTGACATTTCTTAAAATATGTCAGTGCCACTGTTTTGTCTCAAGACACATTTATAAAAGCTAGTTAATTTAACTAAGACCCCTGGCTTAATCTAAGCCCTGTCTGTGAAACCAGGCCTTTAATTTCTTTGATGGGAATACTGACTACTTTACGTTTATCCTTGACAATAAATCTCAATAAGTCACCTAGCAAGACCTATCTGTGGACTAAATAATGCAATAGATAATCTCAGCTGTGCAGTCATCTGGTCAGCTTAGGTTCAGAGCCCCTCTGGACCGTCCTGTGTGTGATCTGCAGTGTAAAGCTGCAGACTCCTATAAGCATAATTTGAGTTTTCAAAAAGAAGACTTGTATCTCAAACTCATCTGACGCTATACACCCTAGGACATATGCATATACATGTGTGCGCGCGCCTGTGCGTGTGTGTTCAAGGGGTGGCGGGTGGAGTGTTTGGGGGGTTGCTGGAGCTTAGTAAGACAATGCGCTTTGTGAGGAACAATTCAAAAAAAGGCCAGGTCAGGAGAAAAGGTGGGGGGTGGTAGCTGAACTGTTTTCCACGCTCAGTGGAGTTACAAGTGGCCTAGCAGGCTCTTTCTTCTGCCTGAGGAGTTTGATGCATATCACCGAGCTCCTCTTTCGTCCTCAAAGCAAACGCTTCAGCGCTGAACCCGTACCGCTTAAACGAATCAGAACAGCGTGGTGATTGCACACCGGCTTCAAGTACACAAAGCAGGCCTCAGTACCTTAGAAACGCTACTAAACAAGAATCAAAAGTGACGATAACAACTTTATCCTTTGTAATTCTTAAAGAAGTAATTCAGGCCCACATCGCAAGGTTTTGTGGGAGGCTTTTCAAGGGTTTTTGTGTTTTTCATTGACTAGCTGATACGAACCTAAAATGGCCTGCACTTTTGTTTTGAGTTTGCAATATTGTGGAGCTGTAATTAGCATAATATTACGTTGTCCAATAAAAAAGGGGTTTTCAAGAAGGGGCCTGAAATTTTGAAACATAAATATGTTTTGCACATGGTTTTGTGGGGAATATGTTTATGTATATACACTACCTTTCAAAAGTTTGGTATCAGATTGTTTAAAAAAAAGAAATTAATACTTATTCAGCAAGGTTGTATTATATAGATAAAAAAATGACTGTATTTAAATAGATAAGGTTACAACAGATTTTTATTCCAAATTAATGCTGTTCTATACCTTCTATTTAACAAAGAATCCTGAAAAAAATGTTGAGACCAATCAAAAAATTTATACTAAGAAAGGTTTCTTGAGCACCTAATTAGTAATGATGCTGAAAATACAGCTTTTCCATCACAGGAATAAATAAAATATTATATAAATATAAATATTATATAAAAAAATATAAATTTTTTTAATAATATTTCACATATTACAGTTTTTTATCAAATAAATGCTGCCATGCTTAGTGTAAGAGAGGTGTTGTTTTTATAATATTTTTTATAATATTATTATATTATATTTTCTCACACACTATATGCATATATATATATTTTTTTTTCATTATTATTATTATTGTTTCTTTTTAAATCCTTTTTATTCTTTCTGTTGTTAATTTTAGGCAGAATGACCCATACAAAAAGATCATCATATTTGGGGGTCCTTGGCATCAAAAAGTTGTGGACATTGTGGAATCCAGTTGAGAGGTGAGTTAGGCAGGCGGAGAAAGGCTGTACAATGGTTAACTGAAAGGAACCATTCTTTTATTCAGCAATTAACCCCATCTAGGTAAATAATACGGTGTTGTGGAATGGATATACATCGCTCCTACGCACAGCGCTCAGAACCCGAGAATGCTTCAAAAAGCCCCGTGATACAAAATGATGACAAGATGCACCATACACCGCCTTTCATGAAGAATATTACGTAGAGAATAGTGTGTCATTGTACAGTAAAGAGAGTAAGGAGAGGGAGGGAGAGAGAAAGGGATTGTGAGGTCTTGAGCTCCTGTGATAGTACAGATAACATGTCTGGATGCACTTATCGGCCCAGAAACCTGATCTTATTATTTTAAATTCTGAGACTCAGGCACTTATAAACGGACATGGAGAGAGAGAAAGACAAAAAAGGGAGAGAAAAAAGACCTCTAAGTGTGACAGTGATTTTGTGGGGGTTGAAGACGGAGGTGGGGGGACGGGGGTGTTTGGTTGTTCTGGGAGCTACACTGCATTGTTGTCCGTCTCTCTCTCTCTCTCTCTCTCTCTCTCTCGATATGCAGATATGTTCATCCTGCTTTCTCATGACCCAAGCCCCCCTTAGGACACACATAGACATTAGTCACATTGACTTAGAAGAGCTGTAATTACTGTCGATCAAGCGTTCCTTAGCTTCTTAGTGGAATGGTGGAAAATCTGATATGGCAAATGTGAGAGTCGTCGAGCGAGGAGTTGGTGGCGGAGAGGGGCCCGGGGCCCAATAAAGAGCGGACGTGATCTCCCCACTGCGACAGACTCATCAGCCCCCAGCTAAACAGCTCTGGGGGTCTTTTTTCCCACCGGCCGTCCAACTGACCCTTCCACCTACCCCCGGCAAGGGGCAAGATCCTGAGGGTAGAAAGCAGACACACCCCCTTTTAACTTTATAATATTAATACAAATTTAATGTTTTTATAATCAATAATGTAAAGAACGTTTCCTGTTTGTTTGTTCCCTTCAAGGTGTAATGAAGTCTACATCACTGATCCAGTGTCCTCTGAAGCCCTCAACACTAACAGACGGGGAACCTCTCTGGCATCTCACCTGAGGAAAGGGTCTTCTCAGTCCTTCCCAACACTAGGAAACTAGGCTTTACCTCTTTTTTTTTCTCCACACATCCATCCCTTTTACTCATTTACTAACAAATGAAGCTTCACTTTTATGCCCCCCATTTGCAGGTCATTATGAAGCACCTTAATTATGCAACTCTGCAATGGTAAAAAATGAATATGTTTGTATTATAATTTAAGGGTGTACCAGACTTTCTTGCTCAGGCATTTAAAGATTATAAATTATATTTATAAAATAACTTTATTTTTTACACAATAGAAACACAATTAACAGGATAAAAAAAAATTGAGTTAAAGTTCTCTTAAAGAGAATTAGCGTATATAAGGGTGTCAATTTGAAGGTAATTTAATCTTTTTAATATTTTTAATCTTTGAATCTGAAATGTTAATATTTGGGTTCAGTAAGTTTAAAACATTTCTTTTGACAAAATATTTCTATTTCAAATAACTGCCGTTCTTTTAATCTGTCTATTTATTAAAGAATCCTGACAAAAGTACCATGATTTCAACAAAAAAATATTAAGCAGCACAACCCTTTATAAGTGACAACCATCAATACGAAATGTTTCTTGAGCACCAAATCAGCATATTAGAATGATTTTAAATAATTTAAAATAATCACCGCTATGTTCACTTAATTGAGATATTAGGCTTAAAGTAAACTTACCAGCATTATTTTAATCTTTAAAATTTTGAGAAAAAATAAAGTACAATATCTAAATTTATATGAAATGTACTGCAGTTGAAATGAAAAATGCTTTTAAAAAAATGTGTGGGGCTTTTTTCCTTTTGGGGTAGGCCTATATGTTTGTTTCACAGGCTAAATCCATCTATATTTGCATTTTCACAACAAACATACATCGTTTAAACTGACAAAAGCAGAAGATGAAAAGAAAAGATTGTGTTATGGACCAAGATTGTGTTATGGACCAATGTAAATGGATGAGTGATGTAAACCATTTAATAATAATAATTTTTTTCTATGAAGAAAAATCTTTACACCAGGCCCGGACTGTTGAAGTAAACAAGTCACACGAAAATGTCAGGAGAACCGCCATGTAAATTTTCAGCTGCAAGTCTCCGCATATCTGCCTGTCAGCACACTGCAGTCCATAATTGCACATTGTGTTTATTTCCATTTTGTTGTAACACATTCCTTAAAAACAAACATCCACGGAGGGGAAAAAATGTACAAGTACCAATGATATGTGCAATATTTCTTCTAAATTGCAAAAGCAGCAGGCCAACACGAGCTTTTGCAAAATTACATTTCTTCAGCGTAAGCCATAAAAATGCCAAAGTGTATAAACATCCTCTGGTGGATTTAAAAGAAATGTTTAAAAGTTCAATAATATTACACTACTATGATCTACACTGTCTGAGGCCAATGTTTGTTATTTAATCTGCGATTAGATCCAGGTGAAATGGCTCGCCTTCATAAATTCTGCACCAGTTCGCCCTTCTGTGAAGATATTATACAAAATACCTCGACTGCAATTTGCTTTAATAATTACGTTTCCATCTCTGGTTTGTATCAGACCTGGCTCTCCTTGCTTGGGTTCTCAATAAAGTGCAGTTTTCGGCCAGTAATGCCAAGCACACAAAGCACCTGAGCGTTTCGATTGGTGTTGATTTCATGTCCTGTAGTATAGTTTATTGTATAAACATGGAAGGCCTTCGAGAGCCAGCCATGGTCAATGGACCCAAGCGATATGCCCAATAGAGTACCCAACAGACTGTGTCATCTATACCTCCACAATCAAAAACAAACACTCTTGTTGCTTTTCTGCCACAACTGAGATGGTGGGGGTGGGGGTGGGGGAATGGGGGGGGGGGGGGGGGGGGGGCTGTACGCAGCCGAGCTCAGAGCGCTGAGGTCAAGTGAAATGTGCTCTTATCCCTGGCTCTATTTATTTCTTCTACAATCTGGCTCTTAAAAGACATGAACTGTCTGACCGGGGGAAATAGGGGTTATACGTTTTCCATTTCTTTTGGTTGCGCTCTGGGATCTGAGATGCAATTACAATTCTGCTTCTGTGAAGACCTTAATTTTGGGTTTCTTGTCGCGGCTTGTTTAACGCGTTCCGAAGATGTGTTTGATGTCGACTGTGCTATTAGCGAGACTGAGATCATTGAGGGTTGGTTGAAAAAGTAGAGTACTGATAGAGTTTTGAAGGTTTTTCCGGCTCTTAATTTTGTTTTGATACGGTTCATTTCCAGGCTATTGTTCACCGATCATCCTCTCATATAATCCAGCTACGTCTAATTAAAGGAGAACTCCGGGCAATTTTTAAGTTAATCTTGATCGTTAGACCTTTGTGAGTACTGACTATAGAAAAAAAAAACGAACCGGATTGGTGCTTGCAACACGGCGCTGCGACCGCGAATGCCCAGAGCTCCCACCCAGCTAAAACGGCAGCTATGGGGGCATCGACATAAAGAACGTTTTTGAGCCTCTTAACAGACACAAAATGCAATTAAAATGTCTGTCCAACATGAACAGGGACCCTACATGTGAACAAGATGCGTTTAGCAACTTAGCCATTGTTTCAACTCACCTAAATAGTCTTTTAGACGGCAAGCTGTAGTCTCGCGCTGCAGTCCCGTGCTGTAGCCGGAAAAGGTAAACAATGTCCAGGTGGGAGGAGCGTTGATCATGTGCAACGAGTTATGATCAGAGTTGCTTACAAGTGAAGAAACAAGTAGTAACGTAACTATGGAGAATTTAGAAGATTTTGAACACATGGAAGAGGCGTTTGAGTTTGATGGTCGTCCTTATTTATTCAAACCCGAATATACTGACGAAGAGATAGCCTCACAAGAGTTGGAAAGAAGGAGACAGACCGCGGAGCAACCGGCAGAAGAAGCAAATGCTTCAACGACACGAATTTCGTGCAACTGGTGGTGTTTGTGTGGGTGTTGTGACCCAATGCCTACCGAGGAAGATTGCACCCGTCTTCGGGTTGCACCCGTCTTCGTACATGGAATGGCATTTTTCTTCAAACGGCCCCGCTGTGTTGAGTGTGTGTAGTCATCCTTGTCAAAGTGTTCGCTGCAAATGCGGTAATCTTTAGCGAGTAGTACTTCTACGGGAGTTTGCACATCAAGTTGAAGTACAACTAGCCACAACTGCAGAATCTCGAGGTCATGTAAAGGAACACGATGAAAATTTAAGCTCTTATATTTTCGCATTCTGTTGCCACAATTCGGAAAGGCACAAACACAAACCATTTCTTCTTCACTTGTAAGCAACTCTGATCATAACTCGTTGCACATGATCAACGCTCCTCCCACCTGGACATTGTTTACCTTTTCCGGCTACAGCACGGGACTGCAGCGCGAGACTACAGCTTGCCCAATCCGGTTCGTTTTTTTTTCTATAGTCAGTACTCACAAAGGTCTAACGATCAAGATTAACTTTAAAATTGCCCGGAGTTCTCCTTTAAGGACATGCATGTGTCTGCAAGTCAGATACTTTAAGCATTTAGTTTGTGGTCTTGTTTTTGAAGGACATAATTTTCAGACCGCTGAACCATCAGCAGATCATCCTTGCTTTGAGTAATGAAACAACAGCCAATCAGTCACACTGCACTTTCAACAGGAGTCCCTACTTGTTGCCTTCGTGTTAACATGGCCCCTATTAATCATTAAAGAAACCAATTCACACCACCGCCGTAAGAAGCTCACTCATCCACATCCCATTAGAAACCACAGGCAGAGAAAACCAGCTCTCCTGTCCCACGCTTTAATGAAAGTCCAGTTTCCCTTGCCTAAAGGTAACTTGGTGAGTTGATGGTATCTGCCCGAACAATTACACTGTCACAATCAAAGGAAACAGACTTTAAATAGTCTGTCAAGTCCCATCGGGGGCTAATAACTACTCATTTCTCTCTCAGCGTGTCAGCGGGGCCCTGAATCCTCCCTTTGTTCTCTAGATCACCTGCCACTAAATAGGTAGCTTGTCCTCACACTTCAAGTGCTTAGATGTCAGAGGCGAAACCCCCACGCCCTTAGGGTGAAGAGGGCTCAGGGGTGATATCCACAGTGCCGAACTTAGTGAATCTTCTCACTCCAGTCTCCCGTTTCTCAGGTCGTTGGGTTTTCGGTTTCTTTGGGACCATTGCCTAAAGATGACAAGAATATGCTAATAGACATTAAGTTGCAGTGTTGGGGTGTGACTAACTGAAAAAAGCTTATTTAACTGTTAAGGTGTGGTCATATTTACAGTTGTTTGGCTAATTTATATAGGAATATACTGGATCGAGAATTTCGTGTGAGAACGAAAGACTTCACCTCACAGATTGAGGGGACAACGGAAAGCTGCTTTGTTTTAAAGTGAAATCTGCATGAGCTGTGGTTGATACGACACTTCACTATTAACATTAAACAATGGACCTTTTTTGTCATTTAGCTTAGCTGTTTTCAAAATAGTGTAGCTTGTCCAGTATCTTTTTAATAGCAGTATAGTGTGACAACATGCTAAATTGCTGTCACATTTAGCTAGGAAACCGAGACTTCAAACATGCTCTTATGTTAACTGTATCAAGTCAAGTCAAGTCAAGTCAAATATATTTATATAGCGCTTTTCACAATACAGATTGTATCAAAGCTGCTTCACAGTATCAATCAAAACAACTTAACAATGTTTGTTTATTACTGGAAAAAAGACATCCAAGTTTGGTAGAGCTGATCAATGGTATGATTGGTTAATTCATTTGAATATCCCCAACTGAGCAAGCCAAAGGCAACAGTGGCAAGGAATCGAAAAACTCCATCCAGTGACCTAATGGTGTCCTAACACCCCATCAGATGACCCAATGGAGAAAAAAAAAACCTTGGGAGAACCCAGGCTCAGTCGGGGGCCAGTTCTCCTCTGGCGTTTATAAACTAGACGCCGAATTTACAGTAACTGTAAGATAAAAAAATTATATGAATGCCTGGCTAAATAGATGCGTCTTCAGTCTAGTTTTAAATTGGGAGAGCGAGTCTGAGCTACGAACAATATCAGGAAGGCTATTCCAGAGCTTCGGAGCTAAATGTGAAAATGCTCTGCCTCCTTTGGTGGATCTGGATATCCTAGGAATGACCAGAAGCCTCGAATTTAGTGATCTTAAAGAGCGCGATGGATTGTAAGGCGATAGAAGATCCGTCAAATAGACTGGAGCTAAACCATTTAGAGCTTTATAAGTCAAAAGCAATACCTTGTATTTAATACGGAACTTTATAGGTAACCAATGAAGTGATGATAAAATCGGTGTTATATGATCATATTTTCTTGATCTAGTAAGAACTCTAGCGGCTGCATTTTGGACTAACTGTAGCTTGTTTATTGAAGATGCAGGACAACCGGCTAATAAAGCATTACAGTAATCTAGTCTCGAGGTCATGAATGCATGAACTAACTTTTCTGCATCAGAGACTGATAGAATATTACGTAGCTTAGCAATGTTTCTAAGGTGGAAAAAGGCAGTTTTTGTAACATGAAATATGCTTTTCAAAAGAGAGGTTGCAGTCTAATGTAACACCCAGGTCTTTTACTGTAGCGGATAAAGTAACAGGGCATCCTACTATGTTAAAGTCGTGCTGTGAAAGGTTTTGTGGACGGTTTTTAGAACCGATAAGTATTACCTCTGTCTTGTCTGGATTTAATAAAAGAAAATTACGCGTCATCCAATCTTTTATATCTTTAACACAATCTGTCAATTTGGATAATTTAGCGTATTCATCTGGCCGTGATGAAATATATATTTGAGTGTCATCAGCATAACAATGGAAACTAATTCCATGTTTCCTTAGAATATTACCAAGTGGCAGCATATATATTGAGAATAATAAAGGGCCTAACACAGATCCCTGCGGCACTCCATAGTTTGCCGAAGTTATAATCGATTTTTCTCCATTTAAGTAGACGAAATGGTAGCGGTCAGATAAGTATGACCTGAACCAGCTTAATGCTTGTCCTTGAACACCAGTATAATTTTGTAGTCGATCTAAGAGTATTGTGTGATCAATAGTATCGAACGCAGCACTAAGATCAAGTAAAACTAGTACTGAGATACAGCCTTGGTCCGAAGCTAAAAGTAAATCATTTGTGATTCTAACAAGCGCAGTTTCTGTGCTATGATGTGGCCTGAATCCAGACTGAAACTTATAATAGATGTCGTTTTCTTGCAAGAAAGAGCCGAGTTGAGCGGACACAACTTTTTCTAATATTTTTGACATAAATGGAAGATTCGAAATGGGTCTGTAATTTGCTAGGTTCTAATTGTGGTGTCTTAATAAGAGGTTTTATAACTGCCAGCTTGAACGTTCTTGGAACATGACCTAAAGATAAGGATGAGTTAATAATATTGAGAAGAGGCTCTTCCACTATAGGTAACACTTCTTTCAGTAGTTCAGTTGGTATAGGATCTAATAAACATGTTGTTGTTTTAGATGAAGTGATAAGTTTATTTAACTCTTTTTGTTCTATGGTTGTAAAGCATTGTAATTGTTCTTGCGGGGTGATAATTGCGGTCGAATTATAAGGCGCGAGCAAAGATCGAACGTTTACGATTTTGATTCTGATGCTTTCAATTTTCTCGGTGAAGAAGTTCATGAAATCATTACTACTAAACTGTAACGAGGTATTTTGTTCAGACGACGTCTGTTTATTTGTTAGTCTAGCCACGGTATTAAATAAAAACCTTGGATTATTTGGGTTGTTTTCTATTAATTTGCTCATTGGAAAGTAATTTTAGTTAATCGCAATTCATAATCTAAATCATTTGAATCAAATGTTCAAAAATTCTGTTCTTCACTATATGCTTTCCACTACTTTTTGATGTTTTCTAGTTGTATTAAGCATAGGCTAAATGTCTTTGTTCAAGTTAATGCTAACATGCTAATTTTGATTTGGTGAGAAGATTACTTTGTGATAATTGTGAAAATAAATTATACTATATATTTCAAAACATACTTTCCCCGTTTAACAGCTTCAGCTATTAGCTTGCAGTGTAGCTTACTAAATAGTAGCTTGACAACTTAGTTTGTAGCTTAAAAGTAGCTTTCCAACACCGTTCAGTTGTTTCTGTAATGATAACAGCTCTTATTTTCTCTCTGTCAAGACTGTTATTTACGTCTTTCCTTATACTTTGTGTTTCTAAAGAGTCTGAGTAACTGAGTCTGTAAACAGGTGGCACTGCTTGATGCTAATCTGTCTAATTTATAGCCCTATTGTGCATCCTCTCTGGAAGATATAGAGTTCAGTTTAATGCTCACAGTTCACCTTCCCAAAAGGTAAATACCTGTTTCATGTTTTAGATCAATTAACAGGCTAATAGCAACAAGGGGAAGACACAGAAGAAAGGAGGCATCCCAGAGTATCCTCCCCCCCCCCCCCCCCCCGAGTTTAATGATTTGCCCGTAGTCTGGACATTTGGCATGCATGGAATGTTTGTCTCCACATCTAGACCCATTGTGTCGGAGGAAGAGAAAACTAGAGGAAAAGATCTACGTGCCTATCTCAGGATGGGTGTTTGTCCATTTTGAAGCTGATCGATGAATGAAAGAAGATTATTGTTTCAAAGCATCCAGAAGGTCCTGCATGAAGCCAAAGCAGCAGCTGGTTTCACTTTACCTGCTTTATCGATGTACAGAACCCCACCATAATAGGTACAATTTCTAGAAGTTATTTTTCTTTCAGAAAATGCCTGTTTCTCTTGTGCTCTCTCTCCCATTCTGTCCCTGGGACACCCCATTCATTCATTTTTTATTAAACTTCAGCACTCCCTGTGCTCATTTCCGTTCCCAGGTCCGTTCCTGTGGTTTTAGTGGTGGAGTAAAGAGGGATCGGATAGGGCTCTTCTCACAGAATGACATGGTGACTGGAACAGCTAAACCCATAGCTGGAATCTGCACTGAAGGGGTTTTGGAGGTTGGGTAGAGGCCAGGGCTTGAACTTTGGGCATAATTCACCTGTTATTCAAAGAAACAATTCACACATTTAATAAAAATACAAAACAGGCTTAGACAGTTGCTCTCTTCCAAAAACCTAGTGAGCTCCCCAAGGAGGGAGTATTTTAAGGCATCATAAATTTGTTCCTGATGCAACCTGTCCCAAAAAGTAGCTAATTATGCGGTCTCCTAAATTACCTAAGAAAGCAGCATCATATGCACCATCCACAGAGAGTGTGATCCCAGAGTGCACTGCAATGCACTTTGTGATAAAGTAAATCCAAAATGGTGGATGAGGTGAGAGAAATTAACTTGACAACATGGTTTGATTGAAATTGGAGTAAACTTGATGGGTTTTGAAACAGAGCTGACTTAAAGAAAGTCTGGTGTTCAGGTATTTTAAAATATCAAGCAATGTACACTATTGCTCAAAGGCTTCTGGTCAGCAAGATTTTTTTTTTTATTATTCACCAAGGACGCATTAATTTTTAGCAAAAGTGAGAGTAAAGACTTTTATAATGTTTCAAAGCAAATGAAAACTTTCTATTAATTAAAGAATACTGAAAAAAAAATATGTTTCCACAAAAATATTTAGAAGCTCAACTGTTTGTTGAACCAATAATAAATGTTTCTTGAGCAGCAAATCAGCATATTATAATGATTTCTGAAGGATCATGTGACACTGAAGACTGGAGAAATGGCTGTTGAAAATTCAGTTTTTTTGTATTAAACTATTTTCATTCTAAAAATCTATTTTTACCTTCCAACAACTTTGTCAAAAGTATGAGCATATATGCTATTACAATCAATGCAGCTTGCATTGCATTTCTTTATTTGTTAATTTCTTATTTTCAAATTATTTGACATCTAGATAACATCATTTAATGCCTTGGCTAAGCTAAACCTCCTGTTGGCTAATTGGTTTAAATCTCTATTTACTTTTCTGTCACTTTGAGCCTTGATGTGTTATAGTAGGAGTAGGAGTAGTGAGCCCTCAGGACATACAGCGTGAAAGATTATTCATCATATAACAACAGTAAACTTCCTTCTTGCCTGCAGATGCCAAGCTGTTCGCCTAATGAGATGCATACCAGCACTGAAGCCTGTGAGACAGATTGGGCCTCCTGCTAGTCTGTTCCACCTCAGTCAGAGACCTTCCACTGCCCTGTAGGCAATACAGCCACAGCTTCACTCTCTTCCCATCATGCTCCACTGCTGCTTACCTTGTGCTCCGCCCACCTCTGCATGCTTGGCATCCTCACAGGTCTGTTAACCCCATACAGATTTAGGGGAGAAGTTGAGAACAGAGACCAGTTCTGGAGGAATTTGTTTTAGTATTGTAGATTTTGGGAATCAATAACTGGTTCTTATTCAAAACTGGTTCCATTCATAATGCTGATTTGATTAACGCTTAAATGCATGAATGTTTCGCCAATCTTTATTACATATTGGGGTCTTTAGCTATCCGAATCTATATCTAACACGGATGGATCTCCACTTGTCGTGATAATATAAAACTCTCCTCATATTAGAGTAACCATTACAGAAGAATAAAATAAAGCATGTTTTGTTACTTTTTAAAGCTTAGAAGGGTTTAGTTGGAATAGGTGTTTTATACCATCATCGCTGTCCTAGTCAGAGCTCATTTCCCCAGAACATTAAGCATCTGGCTCATGTCAAGTCAAGTCACCTTAATTTATATAGCGCTTTTTACAATACAGATTGTATCAAAGCAGCTTCACAGTGATAACATGAAAATAATATAACAAAGTTTGTTTCTAGAAGAAAATTGCGTCATCGTCCACATGAAGTAAGGCAGATAAATAATATTGTTGAATATTAAATGTCCCCAACTAATCAAGCCAAAAGCCAAGGCAACAGTGGCAAGGAACCAAAACTCCATCAGGTGACAGAATGGAGAAAAAACCTTGGGAGAAACCAGGCTCAGTCAGGGGCCAGTTCTCCTCTGGCCAACGAATGAACAGTGTATGATTATGATTCAGGCAGCATTACAGGTCAGAAGTCAGATTGGATCAGAACATTCACAATATTTATCCAGATCCATCTGGTTGGAGGTCGGAGTCATCATGCCAGTATGGAGACGAGTTTGTTGAGGTGTCCATGAGGCCTTCACAGGGCTGATGAGGCTGGAACTTCAGGGATGCATTGTGGTCGTGTCCAGGCTCAGGTCCACCATCTGATCTGGATATGGCCCGGGTCCGGGTGACTTCAGTAAACCTCGGAATAAACAGAAAGACTAACATTAGAGTAGATGCCATTCTTCTTATGATGTAACGAGTACATCGGGTGTTATAGGAAGTGTGCTCGGGTTCCAGCTGACCTAATCTATGCAGCCGAATAATCATTTAACGGATTTTAATAATAGAAATGTATAATGTTCTATGTGAATGCCAGGTAAAAGAGATGTGTTTTTAGTCTAGATTTAAACTGACAGAGTGTGTCTGCTTCCCGGACAATGTTAGGGAGACTGTTCCAAAATTTAGGTGTTAAATAGGAAAATGATCTACCGCCTGCAGTTGATTTTGATATTCTGGGTAATATCAACTGGCCAGAGTTTTGAGATCGCAGTATAATGCATTAAGAGCTCGCTCAAGTACTGGGGAGCTAAACCATTTAGTGCTTTGTAAGTAGTCAGCAATATTTTAAAATTTATAAGATGTTTAATAGGGAGCCAATGCAGTGTTGACAGAACGGGGCTAATATGGTCATACTTCCAATTATCGCCCCTCAAGAACAACTACACCGCTTTACAACTATAGGACAGGAAGAGCTAAATAAACATGTTGTTGGTTTAGATGCAATGATAAGTTTATTTAGCTCTTCCTGTCCTATAGTTGTAAAGCGGTGTAGTTGTTCTTGAGGGGCGATAATTGGAAGTATAGGAAGTTGAAAAAGTTGTGTCCGCTTAATTGTGCTCTTTCTTGCAGGAAAATTATATCTATGAAAAATTTCAGTCAGGATTCAGACCGCATCATAGCACAGAAACTGCGGTAGTTAAAATTACAAATGATTTACTTCTAGCTTCTGACCGAGGCTGTATCTCAATACTAGTTCTACTCGATCTTAGCGCTGCGTTCGACACTATAGATCATAAAATACTCTTGGATCGACTACAAAACTACACTGGTGTTCAGGGATAGGCATTAAGATCGTACTTATCAGAACGTTACCATTTTGTCTGTTTAAATGGGGAAAAATCGAAGATAACGTCAGTAGACTATGGAGTGCCGCAAGGATCGGTGTTAGGCCCTCTGCTATTCTCAATATATATGGTGCCACTTGGTAATATTATAAGAAAACATGGAATTAATTTCCACTGTCTGCTAATGACACTCAATTATATATTTCATCACGACCAGATGAAAACACTAACTTATCTAAATTGACAGAGTGTCTTAAAGATATAAAATGCTGGATAACGTGTAATTTCCTGCTATTAAATTCAGATAAAACGGAGGTATTACTTATTGGTCCAAAAAACTACCCACAAAACCTAGTACAATACAACTTTAATTTAGAAGGATGTCCTGTTACTTTATCCACTACAGTAAAAGACCTGGGTGTTATACTAGACCACAACTTGTCTTTCGAAAATCATATTTCATATGTTACAAGAACAGCCTTTTTCCACCTTAGAAACATTGCTAAGCTACGTAACATGCTATCTGTTTCTGATGCAGAAAAGTTAGTTCATGCATTCATGACCTTGAGACTAGATTACTGTAATGCTTTATTAGCTGGCTGTCCTGCATCCTCAATAAACAAGCTACAGTTAATGCAAAATGCAGCTGCTAGAGTTCTTACTAGGTCAAGAAAATATGATCATATAACACCAATTTTATCATCTCTACACTGGTTACCTATTAAGTTCTGTATCAATTACAAAGTACTACTGCTGACCTATAAAGCCCTAAATGGTTTAGCTCCTGTGTATTTAATGGACCTTCTATCGCCCTACAATCCATCGCGTTCTTTAAGATCACTAAATTCTAGGCTTCTGGTCATTCCTAGGATATCTAGTCCACTAAAGGAGGGAGGGCGTTCTCACATTTAGCTCCTAAACTCTGGAATAGCCTGATATTGTTCGAGGCTCAGACTCGCTGTCCCAGTTTAAAACTAGATTAAAGACGCATCTCTTTAGCCAAGCATTCACATAATGCTTACCTTTTATACTACTGTTGAATCAGATCGAATGCATTAATATTATTAACAGCAGCTTTGCTAATTATTTCCCATCTGCTTTTCTGCTGTTAATAGGTAAATAGCGTTCGCCAGCTCCAGTTTGTATCCAGCCTCTCACGGAGACTTCAGATGTCCCAACACCTGCGATGAGATGACTAAACGCCTGTGAAGAGACGACTCGACGCCTGTGAAGAGACGACTCAACGCCGGCGATATGTTATGCCCTAAATTAATACATGATTAACTAACTGTATTTTTCTATGTACATTTCTGAAATACACTTTCTGTAAAGCTGCTTTGAAACAATATGTATTGCGAAAAGCGCTATACAAATAAATTTAGAATTGAATTGAATTGAATACTTCCTTGTTCTAGTGAGAACTCTAGCTGCTGTATTTTGGACCAGCTGTAATTTGTTTATTAAGCATGTAGGGCAACCACCTAAAAGAGCATCAAAATAATCTTGCCTTGAGGTCATGAACGCATGAACGGGGGAACTTACAGAATACACATATGACCCAGAGGGGGGTGCATATGGAGAACACTGGGGTGTCCAGCCGCAGGTGGAATATTTCAAGCCCAGGGGTGGCAAGGTGGCTTGCCAAGGGAAAGACACATGTTCCGAGAGGCTTACAGTGGAAATACACATGTGGGGGTCGCCCAGAGGGGGGACCATGCACACAGAAGTCACCTAGCCAACGCGCAGGCAATAGACACTGGCGTCGACGTCAGCAGTGCTGGAGGAAGACACCTGAGCGGGTCCTAGTACTGGCTGGTTGAAGCGAGTACATGAGAGGACACTGGCTCCACTCTGAGATTATAGAATCTGGCGAATGTGTTGGGTGTCGCCCAGCCTGCAGCTCTGCAGATGTCTGTTAGCGAGGCGCCATGTGCTAGAGCCCAAGAGGTAGCCACACTCCGGGTGGAGTGGGCTGTCACACCAAGGGGGCATGGTCGACCTTGCTGCTGGTATGCCAAAGCAATGGCGTCCACTATCCAGTGAGACAACCTTTGCTTGGAGAGAGCCTTTCCCTTCAGCTTCCCACCATAACAGACAAAGAGCTGGTCTGAGGTCCTGAAACACTGCGTTCTGTCTACATAGGCGCGGAGAGCGTGTACTGGACAGAGCAGTAAGGCTGGGTCTGCCTCCTCCAGGGACAGCGCTTGCAAGTTCACCACCTGGTCCCAAAAGGGAGTGGTGGGAACCTTCGGCACATATCCAGGCCGGGGTCTCAGGATCACGTGAGTGTAGGCCGGCCCGAATTCCAGGCACGCTTCATCAATGGAGAATGTGTGCAGGTCCCCTACCCTCGTGATGGAGGCCAATGCAACCAGGAGCGCTGTCTTCATTGACAGGAACTTAAGCTCCATTGATTGCAGAGGCTCAAAGGGAGCACTCTGCAGGGCAGTTAAAACCACTGAGAGGTCCCAAGAGGGAACGAGAGGAGGGCGTTAGAAGAATTTAGTCTCCTCGTTCCTCTCAGGAACCTGACGATCAGGTCGTACTTTCCCACGGACTTACCTTCAACTGCGTCATGATGTGCGGCGATAACGGCAACATATACTTTCAGGATGGAGGGAGACAGCCTTCGCTCCTACCCATCTTGCAGGAAGGAAAGCACAACACTGATCGGGCATCTCCGGGGGTCTTCTCGGTGAGAAGAGCACCAGTTGATGAAGAGGTTCCACCTCAACGTGTAGACATGTCTCGTGGACGATGCTCTAGCGGAAGTGATGGTAGCCACCACCGCTGGTGGTAGGGTACTCAAACCTGCCTCGTCCCGCCCAGGAACCACACGTGGAGGTTCCAAAGTTCGGGACGAGGGTGCCATAGGGTGCCCCGTCCCTGAGAAAGGAGGTCCTTCCTCAGAGGAATAGGCCAGGGAGGTGCTGTCGCGAGGAGTACTAGTTCGGAGAACCAGGTCCGGGTGGGCCAGTGAGGCGCGACCAATATGACCTGCTCCTCATCCTCCCTGATCTTGCACAGGGTCTGTGCAAGAAGGCTCACTGGGGGAAACGCATATTTGCTAATGCTCCGCGGCCAGCTGTGCGCCAGTGCGTCCGTGCCAAGCGTGCCCACAGTCAGGGAGTAATACATGCCAAAATGTGTCGAGTCGTGGGAGGCAAACAGGTCTACCTGTGCATCCCTAAACTGGTCCCAAATCAGCTGAACCGACTGGGGATGGAGTCGCCATTCTCCAGGGAGGGGCTGAAGCCGTGAGAGCTCGTCAGCTGCACAGTTCAGGGCTCCGAGGATATAAATGGCTCGAAGCGACCTCAGATGCTTCTGACTCCATAGGAGGAGGGGGCGGGAAAGCTGCGACATACGGCAGGAGCGTAGACCACCTTGACGGTTGATGTACGCTATTATTGTGGTATTGTCTGATCGGACTAGTACGTGTTGACCCATGAGCAGCGCAAGAAAACGGTGCAGCGCAAGAAAGCAGTGATGAGCAAGGCGGACTGCCAGCAACTCAAGGCAATTGACATGTCAAAGGCTCTGGGGTCCTGTCCAGGAGCCCGCGGCAGCATGTCCATTGCACATGGCGCCCCAGCCCATGGTGGAGGCATCTGTTGAGACAACAACATGCCTTGTAACTCGTTCCAAGGGCACTCCGGCCCGTAGAAAGCTGAGGTTCGACCACGGGGTGAAGATCTGACGGCAGGTCGGAGTAACTGGTACTCGGAGCGTGCCGTGTTGCCATGCCCACCTCGGGAGTCAGTCGCGAAGCCAGAGCTGGAGCGGTCTCATATTAAGCAATCCGAGCGGCGTTGCCGCGGCTGCAGATGCCATATGTCCCAGGAGCCTCTGAAATAACTTCAGTGGAACCGCACTCTTGCCCTCGAATTTTCTCAGGCAAGTCAGCAGTAACTGCGCACGCTCGCTCGTAAGCTGCGCGGACATGATGACCGAGTCGATTTCCATACCGAGAAAAGAGATCCTCTGCACGGGGCAGAGTTTGCTCTACTCAGTGCTCGAATTGAGTCAAGTCTTATAGGGGGTCCCCAATTTTTTTTTTAGGGGGTGGGGGGGGGGGGGGGGTGATGGATGTAGGTTTAGTCTTGCAATATACACTTTATACAAAATATACAATATATTTGATCATAATATGCATAAATATATCTTATTTATAAAAACGCTTGATAAAGAATTATATAGGCTATATATATATATATATATATATATATATATATATATATATATATATATATATATATATATATATATATATATATATATATATATATATATATATATAATTATTCTTTTAAATTACTTACTAAAGTAATACTGGATTTAGAGGGCAGCAGACCCAAAACAGCAACTATGGCAAATATACCAGGGCACTACATATAAGGCTCACACTAAAATCAAAAGTTCAGTTCCATTCAGAAGTTGAGATCGATACAATTTTTTAAATGTTTTTAAAAGTCTCTTCTGCTCAAAGCTGCATTGATTTGATAAAAAAACAGTAATATTGTGAAATATTGTTTTCTATGTGAATATATAGAATGCGTGATCAACGCTGAATTTTCAGCATCATTACTCCAGTCTTCAGTGTGTCAAATGATCCGTCAGAAATCACTCTAATATGATGATCTGATGATCAACAAACATTTATGTAATAAACATTTATTTTATTTTTCAGGATTTTTTGATCAATATAAAGTTCAAAAGAACAGTTTCTATTTGAAATAGAATCTTTTGTTACATTATAAATGTCTTTACTGTCACTTTTGATCAATTTAATGCAACCATACTGAATAAAAGTATTAATTTCTTTCCCAACATTTTTTTAAAAGTACATTCTTACTGACCACAAGCTTTTAAATGGTAGTGTATAATGCTACAAAAGTTTATATTTCAGATCTGAAGGATCATGTGATGAAGACTGGAGAAACGATGGTGAAAATTCAGCTTTGATCACAGAAATAAATTATATTTTATTGTATTATTGTTTTAAATTGTAATAATATTTCATAAAATTACTGTTTTTACTGTATTTTGCATCAAATCAATGCAGGCTTGGTGAGCAGAATAGACTCTTGGACTTTTGAACAGTAGTGTACATCCAACAGAATGATTCTAGGTATTTTTTACCAATGTAGTTTTTACCCTAAAAACAACTGGATGATTAATGTGGATTATGTGACACTGTGATAATAATGTTTGTTCCAAAAGACTTGATTAAATGGATGAAACTTGTTTATTAGATATTAAACATATAGATTGTGACAAAACAGGCTGTCATTCTGTGTGTTGGTGGGGATTTTTCAACTATTTCAGCACATGCGATTTTTACATAGTTACGTCCAGTAGGGGTGGCGGGAAAGCACTGTTATGAGTGAGTAAGTCAGCAACTATTCAACGACCATTTCAGTGAAAAAGGCTGCTTTATTCAGAAACAAACAATGCCATGGCAATCAATGTCAATTATTGCTATTTCAAAAGTGAATCCCGCATAAATACGTATGTAATTCCCGAAACTTTGTGTTTACGTGGCCATTGGTCCTGGCTGGCAGCATGAAAAACAAGTTTTATACAAATTCTGAATGGAAATTAGAAAGCATAGAAAGCACACAACGATCGCTCCCTTTACTAAAAAGCTATCCATCTCCGTCGAGATCTCTAGCACTCCCGTAGGGTTAGAAACCCGAACCAGGACTATTAATAATGAAAAAAATAGTAACTTAAGCCTAAATGTTTCCAATTTACGCAAGGAATACAAAAGCCCCGATATGGTGTGGGTAGATATAAAGTAGAAAGATATAGAGAGAGAGACAATTACCCCTCAAAAAAGTCAGTAAGAAGCTTTCTCTTCCCGACCTCGAGTGGAGGTTTATTTTTCTCCATTTTTTAAAAGTTAAAATTAGCTTCAACGGAGCTGCGCCAATCAAACAGTCCTGTCAGTCAACGATGTCATGCGCACACACAGCACTCTTTAGATGTGGGGCGGGGCGTTTACATTTTAAAGAGACATGGCAACTAGCCAACTTAAAAAAAAATATTGTAAATAATCAATTCACGAAATTTACCGTATCCATTGCATGCATTTAATCAGATTTGTTATTATTATTTTTTACTAAAATAAAAATATCTGAGGGACCCCCCCTAATTCTATTTTATACTTCTTATGGGGGGTCCCTAATACCTTATGGGGGGTCCCGGATCCCCCCAGCCCCCCCTCAATTCGAGCACTGGCTCTACTCCCAGTTGACCTGAAGGCCCAGACGAGCTAGGTGCCGGAGCACTAGGTCCCTGTGTTTGCAAACCTGGTCTCGAGAGTGAGCTAGTATCAGCCAGTTGTCAAGATAGTTCAGGATGCGAACCCCGTGTTCCCGAAGGGGAACAAAGGCTGCCTCGACGACCTTCGTGAAGACGCGAGGAGACAGGGCTAGCCCGAATGGGAGAACCGCGTACTGGTATGCCTGTCCCTCGAAAGCAAACCGCAGGAATGGTCTGTGTCGAGGGAGAATGGAGACATGGAAGTAGGCGTCCTTCAGGTCGATCACTGCAAACCAATCCTGCGGCCGCATACACTGGAAGATGCGTTTGGCCGTGAGCATCTTGAATGGCAGCCTGTGAAGGGAGCGGCCGTAACCCACCGGATTTCTTCGGGACAATGAAGTAGGGGCTGTAGAACCCCCCTGTAGGGAAGGAGTGGTCCTGCTACCATCTCCTGTGAAGAACTGACGACCATCCCTGAGCAGCCCGTCTCAGGAGCGCCGCTTAGCCCAGCGTTTAGCGGGGGCGGGGCTGAAGAGGGCTGGGCGCCTTCTTGCGGCTTCCTCCACGACCGGGCCTGGGTGAAGGCTGCTGCTTGGGCCGGGCGGGAAGGGCGGGAGCCGCAGGAGGGCGCCCTCAGTGGCGAACAGACTGAGGATTCTTCGCGGACGGCATGGTGGAGGCAGCAGCGGGCCGTCGGGGCAAAATGTGCTTGATAGCCTCAGTCTGTTTCAGGGCGGTCGAGAACTGTTTGGCAAAGTCCTCGACCGCACCGCCGAAGAGGCCGGCCTGGGATATGGGGGTGTCGAGCAGCTGGGATCGCTCGGCATCCCGCACATCGGCTAGGTTCAACCATAGGTGTCGCTCCTGGACCACGGCAGTGGACATCACCAGACACAAGGAGCGTGCGGTCACCTTATTCGCTCGGAGAGCGAGGTCGGTGGCGGCGCACAGCTCATCAAAGAGCCCTGGGTCTGTCCTACCCTCGTGCATGTCCTTGAGCATCTGGGCCTGGTAGACCTGCAGAGTGGCCATGGCTTGCAGAGAGGCAGCTGCATGTCCTGCGGCTCTTATAGGATTTTGCCACAAGCGTAAACGAAAACCTACAGGCTTTGGACGGGTGCTTAGGATCGCCACGAGAAGAAGCACTCTGAGGACACAGTTGCATCGCAACAGAGAGTTCAACAGGGGGGACCCCAGTGTACCCCTGGACAGCGGCCCCATCGAGGGGAGGAAAGGCGGAGGAGATCAGTGAGCGATCGAGGGAAGACATGGGGGTCTTCCAGGTTTTCGAGATCTCCTCATGCACGTCCGGGAAGAAAGGTATAGGGGTTGCACCCAAAAACCAATCGTCCAGCCGCGAGCGCTCGAGACAGGGTGGAGGGGTCCACTCTAAACCGATGCTCGCGGCTGCCCGGGAAAGCATGGCCGTCATCTCAGGATCTGACTCGGCCACTACCGTATGCACACCCGAAGGTGGCAGCAGTGACGAGTCTTCACTTCGTGATGAGTCAGGCCCGCCCTGTGATGCTTGGGATAGACATCGCATCTTCCTCTGGAGCTCCAAAGGAAACCCGTGGGGCATCTGAAGATGGTCCCGCGGAAATCCCCTGAACACTCACGGGTTGCGTCACTGAAGAGGGGGGTGTGGGGCGTGCACAGATAGTCGGTGCCTTGTTCCACACCGTCACCCTCAGGTCAGCCTGGTCACCAGCCGAAGTACTAGCTCTCGTGGAGGAATTAGATCAGGGTGTGGATGAGGGGACTCTCACTCTTGCGAGATCACTGAGTCTCGACCGTAGTGACAAGATGGTTATGTTCCCACAGAGAGAACATGAGTCATCCACAAGCGCTGCTCTAGCGTTATCAGTAGCTGACAGTTGATCAGCGATGGGTTGTGGAGTGAAGAATTAATCTTGGCTCCGAAGCGAAAACATATCTGCATGTTGCCGGCGTCCTCCTTTTATACCCACAAGGTGGGGCGGAGTTGGGCCATGCAAATTCCGCAGACCCATGGCATTTCTTTGCCATTGGCTCGTTTTGTAATACTCAAAGTTGATAGGCTTTCTAAGCGAAACCCCAACCCCAAGCATGGAATTAGTTCCCTTTCGTTGTCACTACGAGTTCCGTCGTGACAACGAAAGGGAACTAATTCCATGCTTCCTAATGATATCTCCCAAGGGTAGCATGTACAGGATGAACAGCAACGGTCCTAGTACTGAGCCTTGTGGTACTCCATACTGAACTTTTGATCGATATGACATCTCTTTGTTTACTGCTACACACTGATAACGGTCAGATAAGTATGATTTGAACCATGCTAGTGCAATTCAACTAATGCCAACATATTTTTCGAGTCTATTCAAAAGAATGTTGTGGTCGATGGTATCAAATGCAGCACTAAGATCAAGTAACAATAATAGAGACATACAACCAGGGTCGGATGCTAAGAGCAAATCATTTGTAACTCTAATGAGAGCAGTCTCAGTACTATGATATCGTCTAAATCCTGACTGGAAATCCACGCAGATACCATTTCTTTCTAGAAAGGAACATGGTTGTGAGGATACTGCCTTTTCTAGTAATTTTGACAGAAAAGGTAGATTCGAGATCGGCCTGTAATTGATTAATTCTCTAGGATCAAGTTGCATTTTTTTAATAAAAGGTTTAATAATAGCCAGCTTAAAAGTTTTCGGTACATATCCTAGTGACAAAGATGAATTAATGATATTAAGAAGAGGATCTATGACCTCTGAAATGATCTCTTTCAATAGCTTAGTCGGTATAGGGTCTAACATACATGTTGTTGATTTAGATAAGTTATGAGTTTAGAAAATTCTTCCTCTCCTATAGCAATGAATGAATGAAATTTTTCCTCAGGAAGACTACAATGCACTGTCTGATGCGATACTGTAGTAGACGGTTGCATAGTTATAATTTTCTCCCTAATATTATCAATCTTGTAAGTAAAGAAGTTCATAAAGTCATTACTGCTGTGCTGTTTGGAAATGTCCGGTGTCAAAGTTTTATTTTTCGTTAATTTAGCTACTGTTTCGAATAAATACCTAGGGTTGTGTTTGTTTTCTTCTAAGAGTGTTTAGTGCAGCAGATTAATGGCATATTTCAAGAGAATCGTTCAAATTGGTATAGAAGCATGAAATTTGGCACAGATACTCTCCAAGGGTCATTTTTGGGGAAAAAGGCGTTGGCCACCCAAAAATTCAACATGGTGGCCATTTTTTCAAGATGGCCGCTATTTCTGTCAAATGCTCATTATGTCAATCATTCAAACAGTGATATCATGTAGGCATAACATTTTGTGAAAATACTCTCTTCAGAATGTTTTTTTGGAAAACAGTGCTTGTCCCTCAAAAATTCAAGATGGCAACCATTTTTCAAGATGGCAGTCATTTTTCTTGAATCCTTACATATTTTTTTAAAATGGTGATGCTATCATGAAATTTGGTACAAATATTCTTCAAGGAACATTATCATGGAAAAAGGTGTGTGCCACTCAAAAATTCAAGATGGCGACCATTTTCAAGATGGCCATAGAATGTACATTTCCAGAAGAAAATGTGAGTGGGTGCTTGCAGTGGCAAAACTCGCCACTTGGTTGCTAGGGTGTGGTACATGATTGCATACAAGCCAACAAACATGTCTGTAAGATGTTCTGGTGCCGAGATATGGCTTATTCATGTGTTCAGGTGGTTGCTAGGTGGTTGCTAGAGTGTTCTGGGTTGTTGCTATGGTGTTGGTAGGCGGCTGCTAGGGTATTCTGGGTGGTTGCTATGGTGTTGCTATGCGGTTGCTAGGGTATTCTGTGGTTGCAAGGTCGTTGCTAGGCAGTTGCTTGAGTACTCTGGGTGGTTGCTAGGGTGATGATAGGTGGTTGCTAGTGTGTTCTGGGGGGGGTTGCTATGGTGTTACTAGGTGGTTAGTAGTTGTCACAGATGGTCACTATTGGAGTTCTTAGCATTTTTTTTGGCATGATTTAGCACTTACTTAATCGCTATTAGCATGTAGCTGTTCACAGCTAGCATGTTGGAACTCCTGTTTGCTAACATGAGTCAAAAGAGCCAACCCCCATCTCTATACGAAACTTCGTTTTTGGTTGAAAATGAGTTATTGATATTTTTGGCACATTTTTGGCCTGTGTACTTACAGCTGCCATCAGTCCCTGTAACTTCTGATGTCCCCAGATTTTTGTCCTGCACTAATGCGGTCAGATAGTATGCTCTTAACCCGCTCCATCGACAAACGTGTGATATCGATCACGAAGGATATATGCAGAGTTGACAGAAAAGTGTTACACATGCCGTAGCAGGTGAATACAACAAAGAACTAAAGCCCCGCCTCACCCAGTTCGGGTACCGGACCTGGTTGAAACAATCATGCATCTAGCTGGCAGAGTGCCAAAACTTCGCCGGCGCTGAACACGGTCGAGCCGACGCGGGACTAATAAATCACAGGGAGTGATAATAATGAAGCAACAAGGGTATATTGGTGCATACAACATAATGAAGCAAGTGCTGGTGCATACAACATCAGACCAGCTCAGCTGTTACAAGCAGGTTATACAATCACAGCGTCCGGAATAAATCCGCGGGACGAGCGAAGTGCACAAGCACAATAATAGGGCAGACAGGCAGCTGAAACCACTGCATACTGAAAAGATGCAGAACACAGAAGGTTGTGCTATAAATGCATTAGTTGTCTAGGTAGTCCAGAACGCGCTCCCTACTAAGTCTCAAGGGGGAAAGCACTGCATAGGCTATTTTTCGTGAACGGACAAGGAGCATGACACCTTGAACACGAATCTCGGTAAGCGTCTGTGAAAGTATGCGTCTTTCAGATCCACCGCTATAAACCAGTCTCCAGGTCGAATGTGCGCGAGGATCTGTTTTATCGTGATCATTTTGAACGCGTGTTTAGCAAGTCTTATGCCACTCAGTACCATTTGAAGATAGCCTACTCTTTACCGCTACGGAAGTATTTTGTCATGTCTAATGAATTAATTGGGCCACCAGAATGCAACCAAAGCACAATAAGTAGATGGCTATAAGTAATTGTAAATCATTCAAAATAAATGCCATGATCACTAGATTTTATACAGGTGTTACTATAATGATTTTGTTAATGGTGATCAGCAACCAAATATTGATAATGTGGAAGTTACTGTCTTTTGCCTTGGTATGACTTCCCACTTTTTGCTGACAATACAAAGGCAGAGTACAGTAACTTTAAAATAGTGGTCAAAAGTCAAGTTTGAGCTGAAGATTTTTTTTATGTAGATAATTTTCATTACTTAAACATCTAATTGCCAGATTTCCAGTGTCCTACCTATAATTAATTTGGCGGGACAACTAAAAATCTTTAAAGTCATTTTTCTTAGTTCCACACTCTAGCGAGTTAAGGTCTTTTGCCTTTGTAGGGCAGTATAGGTCTTGCAAAATGGTAGCTAGGGTACTCTCTTTGGTTGCTAGGGAGTGGCTTGGCAGCTGCCAATCATGAAACTCTAAAGGCTGCGTGTCACTATGAATGATATAAACCTGTGATATAAATCATGTCTCTGTGACATTCAGAATGGAAGATATACCTCTTTGGATTTTGGTTGCTAAGGTGCTCAACAATGGTTTCTAGGGAGGGGCTAGAAGTGTTCAGGTAATTCATGATTGAATGTTTGCTGCCCCGGGTAAAACGAGACCACACTCATGTTTCTATGATACTTCTATCCAGAGATATCCCTTTTATCTCTTTCAATGGAAGTCAATGGAACTTGTTGCTAAGGTGCTGTAAATGGTTGCTAGGGGATGGCTTAATAGCTTCACAATGATCCTGAGAGACTGATTGGTCGTCTGAGTAAAATGAGCCTGTCCCCTTGTCTCTATGACACTGTGATCCAGAGCTATGTTCAATACAAAATCCCTATGCAATGTGTATGACTGCCCATTTCTGTCAGGGTTCTGTCACTTCTGTCTGGTCTTATCTTAGTTGGTGACAGAGGTCTGACATTCCCGGTTTGTCATGTTCTTGTGTTCTAGTTCTGTTTATTGTGAGCACATGGCTTGTCATGTGTTTCCTTTGTGCCATGTGCTCTCCTGTCTATTGTCAGCCCCTCCCATCTCGTTACCTGTTAATTGTATTATCTCCCTCACCTGTCTTGCTTGTTACCTTCTGTCATTTGTTCCCTATTTAGTCTCCTTGTGTTTGCAGTCCTGTGTTGGTTCGTTATTATCTGTTTCCCTTGTGTTTCCTGTGTCTGCCTGATAGCTCTCTGGTTTTCCCCTATGGGGGCATTTTTCAGTTTTCATGTTGTTTTGTAGTCATTTAATTAAACTTACCTTCCTGCAGTTGAATCCTCGTCTTCCTTATTTTCCTCATCACGTGACAATTTCATGGGCCGTCCTACACCATAGTAAGTCAATGGGGCAACTTTGGGCAGCTCCTGCCCCCCAGGGGTGCAACTTTTACCCCATTGTGAGGTATGTTCTTACAGAGCCTGCCAGCCTCTTCAAATGTGGTAAACTGCACGTTTCTGCGAAATCCTTGCTCGGAACTATGAATCGTCAAAGTTTGTCGCAATGTTAAGTCTATGGGATTTTTCGGCCGCTTTTTCGCCCCTGGAGCGAACATCGTACCCCCGATCACTTATAAAAGTCATAGCACACTATTTCCGAATAATCTGCACGATTTGATGCCTCATTCGTGGGTCTGTGACAAAAGCTGCGGGAGGAGATGCGGGTTGGGGACAAAAGTTGGGGCTTTGCCTTTGGCAATGGCGGCCATCTTGAAAATTGGCCGCCACATTGGATTTTTGAGTGGCCAACGCCTTTTTCCAAAATAGTGGCCCTTAGAGAGTATCTGTGCCAAATTTCATGCTTCTATACCAAAGTGAACGATTTTTTTACTAATCTGCTGCACTAGTTGAAAAATAAGCAGATCTAGCAGTTTTTTAGTCCTTTCTGTACGCAATCGTGCTCTCTCTCCACGAAATGCGAAAAACTTCTAAATTTGTTTTCTTCCAGCTACGCTCCATTTTTCTGGCTGCTCTCCTTTGGGCCACGAGTGTGTTCATTGTACCACGGCATTGGACTATTTTCTGATTATTATGACTTTAAAATTTTTATTCTTTAAGCGCAATGGAGCAACTGTGTCTAAAGTGCTTTTATTAGTTTTTAATTTATTTTTATTTTTAATTTATGTTTATTTCACTTTTAATTTGAGTAATTTTAGTACTTCAAGTTAAACGTATTTAAGTTATACATTTTCTAACTTAAATTTTTCATCTAAGCTTTATTTAAATTACTAAAAGCTATTTTTAATAGTTTTTAGTTAACAATAACACTGTTTGTGAGGCTTAAATCAATGTAATATGAACTGATTATTATGACTTTAAAATTTTTATTTTTGTTCCATATAGACAAATGATTGCTTCCACAAAAGTACTAAAGGTATTGTTATTATAATTATTGAGGAACCAGAGTCGTTTAGTGTAATCAGAATCTGAACTGGATTTCCATCCCTTGTGAATAGATCTGAATAATCCTGTCATTCTGAAAAATATCTTCCTGTGCTTCGAATGTACAGCATGATGAGTTGAAAACATTGGTTCAGTGTTGCACTGGTTCAGATTGTTAAAATTGTTTAATTGATTATGAAATGCCAGTTTTAGCTGTGACCCAGTTATGGCATTTACAAATGCCCAGTTTTGTGGGATATTGATTTCCACAACCTTAGTCACTAGGGAAAAACAGCTGCTGGAAATTCCAGACTGCTTGTAACTTTCTTCAGAACATGACATTTAAAAGAAAACATTCTAGAAAAGACCACATGAGAACAACCGCTAAATTCTGCCTTTGCGCGTGACCTCTCGCTGGCTCGAAAAGCGCACTCTCTGACTTTCCACTGGCCTGGTAATGATATGTCAATATCATAAGTCATGTACAGTTGTATCGCAAAGGTTGTAGCTGTGGAAATCATAGTTTATACCTATTAATTCCCATTCTGAGTTAATCTCTTTGATGTTGCTTGTTCATGATCCACTTTACCACTATTGCAAAGTTGCAAAGTTCACTCTATTTTGTCAAGACTTAAGTCTGTCTGTTGAAGTTAAAGGTCGGATTTCATCCTTCGTTTCATTGGATTTGAAATTACAAATGCACCGAATGGCAACACTCCAAAAATAATCCTTATCCAATCGCACAAACCCTAAAGTGACTGTCTGTTCCGATGGATTTCGACTTTATTTTCTTTGAAGACTTAACCCAAACACAAGCTTTCATTTATTTTCCTTCCTGAAGAGTATACACTTTGGGATATTGTTTGGCTTGCTGATTGTTTTGAGGGAGTTTTCATTGTGTGAAATCTTTATCTTGCCTAAAACAACAGAATGTGGGAAAAGGTAGGTGGGTCATTCTTAGCATTCGGTGCCATTTGAGTCCTCATGACATATTGTGAGTAAAAATGGGCTAATACTTGTTTCTAAATGATCATCTTAAATAGTTAATCCCCCTTTACCATAGAACACAATAAATGTATACAGGATTAATTAATAAAAAAAATAATTACTCTGATTTTAGTGCAAGTAAAACTGCCATGTCCCCAAGTAAGCTTGCACAACTTCAGCCACAAATATAAGTAATAAAAATCAAATAAATTCCAAATGTTTCAATATTGTTGTATATTCTTATTTATAATATTCCTCACCAATATATATTTTTTGTTAGTTATACATGTTTAATGGTTAAAGTCTTTAAAACATGTTGTGTCCCTGAATTGAATGTCCCCCCTGTTACTCTGATGGAAAATCCCTCTGAACACGCCCATTGACTGTTCCTCTAATCACATGTCTCTCAAGAATTTGAATACTTTTTGGTGGCAAATTATCTTCAAGAAGCAGAGTAAGTATCACTCCTTAATTCACTCTTTTTTCAATGTTTTAAAATGATTCACTGAAGTGGTAAAGCATAACATGTCCACCCTGTTATGCCTATTTATAGTGGAAACTGATAATTGTTTGTAATTTTGAAAATAGGGTTGATAAACAGGTTAAAAATCTTCCTCAGTTATTACTGCGCACTAGCTTGTTTTTCATCACATTTGTAGCAATGGCTAACTTTAGCATAAATGTCCCTCCTGTTACTGTCCACCCTGTTACTGTTTTGCACAGTAACAGGGTGGACATGTTGTAACAGAGTGGGCGTAAACGCTAAATAAATAAATAAGTTCTGGGAGGTTGGGTTGCCCACTCTTGCCTTTCTTGATGTCCATCCAAGTTTCCTGCAGTTGTTGGCCTGGCCAATTTTCTCTCCCACTGAGCTCTATTGAACTGCGCATTCTTTTTTCCCCACTTCAGTTTCAAATGTCACAGTTTCAGGGGGTGGACTCAGAATGAATGATATTTGCAGGTATGAACTATATTTTCTCACCATGGAGCAGCAGTTTATATACGCATCCCACAAGGGTTACGTTCCCTTAAAAATAATTGTTTTTTTAAAATCATTTGTTTTAGTAATGCACATGATAACGTTGCACAATTTAGAGTAAATTACATTGCACAAGTTGTCCGTACATTGATTTGATATTGCAAGATTTTAGGTTGGCAAGGTGAAATGTAATGATTGCACAGAAGATTCTACTTTGTAATTGTGCTATGTTTGAATGTTAAAGGGGTCATGACATGCTTTTTTTATCATTATTTTAATATGATCCTTGAGGTTCAATTAAAAAAAAAATTTTTTACAAAACAACAAAAACAAAACAAATATATAGATATGCAGATCAACTATTATTTTTAATCTTCATTCTGTACCTCTGTCTGAAACTATCTGTTTTTAAGGGGCGCCTCCTTCAAGGCTTGTCAGTAAACAGCCACTGTTATGATTGGCTGACATCATTACATAGGAAACTGTATCAAGGCCCAGTCGGTATTGTGAGCAATTTGTTTTAAAAACATTATCCATAAAACCGTTGTTTAGACAAAGCATTATGAAATCATTTACTAACGGTTTTGATGCCGCTGCTGTCAGATCCAATACAGTTGGCTGCTTCATCTTTCAACAAAAGTTTCTTTAAAGAGACTCTCCATTACACTGTGCCTCGATAATAAAACAAAATGCTCCGAACAAACTTATAATACTCTGACTTGACGCCATTAAAATAAACCATTCACTTGATTCCGATGCTGGGATCCTTCTAATTTCTGTACAGAGATCCAAACAACCTGTTTAAACTTTATGAGCAAAGTGATCTTTCACTCTTCTATTTGTCTCAAGTGCGTGTAGTGTGTCAGAAACTGAACGTGCATCTGTATACAATATCCAGTGTAGACGGCATCAGTGATTACAATATTTTCTATTTGCTTTTGACGCAACATTCACATCTGGTGCAGGCAAATATCAGCCGTTAAGCAACTGAATGCCAATTGGTGTGTGACGTCACAGATCCTGCAATGTCTAAACAAGCCATTTTTGGAGCTTGATGAAATAAATGCTTTGTTTATAATGAGGAGGACATTTTAAGTTATGAAACTTGCAGGATGTTTTCATGGTACAAAGACCTCTTATATGTCAAAAGATCAAGGCAAATTTGGTTTCTCGTGTCATGACCCCTTTAAGAATCACAGAAAAGGCCAAGTCCAAATTTTTGGCGTGAAAACAATGAAGATAACGTCTCGGTAACGTATGTGACCCTCGTTCCCTGAAGTAGGGAACAGAGACGTAGTCAATGTGTCGACGATTGGGATCACGCCAGGGAGCCAGTCATCTTCGAGTGCTATTGAAACGAGCCAATGGAATTGGCGTGCGTGATTTACATCACACACTCCGCCCCCTCGGCCTGGGGTATAAATACGGAAGTGGATGCACGTACTAGTTGCTTTTAGACTGTGAAGTGTGCGCACTAGTTGCTTTTAGACTGCGAAGTGCGCACGCAAGACAGGAGCACTGCTCAACACTTAGGTGTGACTAAAGTCACTAATTTTAGGAGCAAATTTGCTCAACACCCAAGTGTGACAAAAGTCACTAACTTTTAAGAGCATCTTTGCTCAACACCTAGGTGTGATAAATATAACTAATTTTAGGAGCATATCTGCTCAACACCTAGGTGTGATGAATATCACTGAGCTTGGGCGGAAGCCGAGCGAAAAGAAATCGCAAGCCGAGTCTGATGGAATACTTTGGGGCCATCTGGACCGGTTGGGAAGCATTTTTGGCTCCCACGAAGCAGGCCAGGGGCCAGGGGCCAGAGGACCACAGACGTACCCGAGGTGGGGCAGCGAGGTGGAGGACAGGGACCCGGCTCGGAAGGCCCGAAGGCGGCCCGAAGCAGGGTCTGAGTGTGGTGCACAACACTTACCTGTCTCCATGAGACAGCCAGGGATGTGTGAGAAGGTGGATGACCGGGTCCTCGAACCGCACCCAGCTGCCATGCTGGGGAACAAGAGAGGGCTGAGGGTTTCAAGGCTTTACAGTGTCGCACACCGCCAGACTTGCCCTCTTGGGACCCAGGAACAGAGGAATTTGCTCTTTCTTTGAAGTATGCACCGCTTGCTCCGCTTTTTTGGGAGCCAGTGGTGGAACAGACACACAAACAAACGAAGACTCCACTCGGCCCTCACCTTGGGGGAGGGAGTGGATCGGTGACCAACTCCAAGAGCATCCTCCTCCATCCCTGAGCGGGCCGCTCAGGAATGCTTTCACTGTCGCTTACCCCCTGACTTGGCAGAGCCTGGAGCAGGCTGGGCATCCCTACTGCGGCCGACATGCCTGCATGCTGAGGCCTGGGTGGAGACTGCTGCGGAGGCCCAGCGGGAGCGGAGGCAGGGGAACGCACTCTGCGACGAGCAGGCGGAGGAACTGCAGCCGGCGGCGGGGTGGAGGCAGCAGCGGGCCGCCGGTGCAGGATGTGCCGGATGGCCTCTGTCTGCGCTCGGGCGGCAGAGAACTGTTGGGCACAGTTTTCCGCCGAGTCGCCGACCAGCTCAACCTGGGAAATTGGGGAGACCAAGAACTGAACCTTGTCCCCATCCGCCATATCAACCAGGCTGAGCCAACGATGGTGCTCCTGGACCACCAGGGTGGACATCGCTAGACCAATCGCGCAAGCCACAATGCTCGTACCCCGGAGGGCCAGGTCAGTTGCGGTGCGGAGCTCACTCAAGAGCGCACGGTCTAGGCTACCCTCTTGCATGTCCATGAGTGCCTTGGCCTGATAGACCTGTAGAAACGCCATGGCATGCAAAGAGGAGGCAGCTTGCCCACAGGCTTTGTAAGCTCTGCCCGTCGGAACGGACGAGAACTCACAGGCCTTAGGGGAAGATGAGGATCCCCCATCCAAAAGGCAGCGGCCACCGGACACAGGTGCACCTGTGTCGCGACAGACCGCTCCACTGGAGGGATAGCCACGCAACCCTTCACCGCTCCTCCGTCAAGGGTAGTGAGGGGGGAAAAAGCTATTCAGTCAGTTTCTGGCAGAGAAAGGTGCCATCCACAACCTGGTAAGCTCTCCATGCACTTCGGGAAAGAAAGGCACTGGGGCGGTGGGCTGAGAACCAGCACGGCCCGCCCCGAGATACCAATCCTCCAACCGAGACTGAGCGGGACACAGTGGAGGATTCCATTCGAACCCGGCAGCCTCGGCGGCCCGTTTCCGCATAGCTGACAATTCTGGATCCGGCTCGGGCAACGTTACACTCCCAGAGGGAGATAACGCAGCTGAGTCGTCATCTCCAGAGGCCAGCTCACCCTCCGATGCTGCTATCAACATCCTATCCTCTGGGGGAACCCCAATTGAAATGGCTGATTGGTCCATTACAAAGGGACCAGCACGTTCAACAGGAAATTCCACCGACTGCGGTGTGATGGAGGAGTGAGGAGCCCACAGGGAATGGTTACCGGGCGAAACATCCATCACGATCCTCCGATCACCCATCTCACACGGCACCCGGGGATGGGGCATGGTAATGGGGATTCCATCTTCGCGGACGAAGGAGAGTCTCGATCTCAACATCGCGACAGTCATTCCCACAATATGGAACATGAACCGTCCACAAAAGCTGATTCAGCGTGCTGTAAGCCCAAACACGTAATACCACAATTGTGACCGTCAGAGAGGAACAGGGATTGACTGCATCCAGAAATGCACGGGTGGAATGACATCTTCAAAAAGACGCAAACGCACCCGCGTTGCTCTTTCAGGAAATAGGACCCGTCACCAGTGCCGGAGCACACAGGGGAATGACCACGGCAACACTGAACAGTGAACTGAAACAGTGAAGCACTCACCTTTCCGCCCTCTAACCAGTCTTCAACAAACACAAACATTTAGAAATTTGTTGCTGTTAAAACAGCAGTTGAGAGCTCAAAGCTCGCAATCACCCCTGCACTCGCGCTGTAGAAACCACCAGCACTGGGAGAGTCTTCCAGAAGAACACCGCTCTTTGTAAACAACAGCACTCTTCAGAGACATCAAACGATCGGCTCTGAAGCTAAAGGCAACTAGTGTATGCATCCACTTCCGTATTTATACCAACGCCACGGGGGCAGAGTGTGTGATGCAAATCACGCACACCAATTCCATTGGCTTGTTTCAATAGTACCCGATGATGACTGGCTCCCTGGTGTGATCCCAATCAGTCGACATTTCGACTACGTTGAACGTGAATGACTGAAAGGTCCTTTTTAAATTTAGACACTAGTTTGATAATATTTTTTTTCAGGAACAACTCCCTGACTGACTAATAAGATATTCTCCAAAAATCAAAATTATTTGGCATTGGACTTGATCATTTTTACATGAAAAAAATATTTGAGAACATGCTTCCATGTCATTTAATCACATCGGACATGTTGTGAAAAGGCCTTTACACTGTTTTTGAAGTCAGTGGATGTAAGGTTGATCCCTTTGGGGTTTCCTCCATTCTTCACCCCTCAATTTTGCTCTTGTTCAGTATACTTTCCAAACATGTTTGCTTTTGTTCATCCCTGCCACAGCACAAGCAATGGATTGTCTGTCAAGGCTGGGAAAAGGTCTGAATCTTCTCACTCCAGACATCGACCCAGGTCAGATCCTAACAGTTCCTCTCCACCAAGAGCAAAAAAAGTTGTTCCAAATGCTGTGGAGGAGTCGGGAATGTGTGTGTGTCATGTATTAAATGGCTGAGGCTGCACTCCTGAATTTAAAAATTAATTATCTCTGGGAACGAGAATACATTTCTGCTGGTGGCTCTCTGTCTCACACTAAACCAGTGAAATGATGTTCAACAGATACAATTACAGAAAAAAGAGAAAACACAACTCATGAAATTGTGCCTGCTCACGGTCTGCCTTAAGCAAGCCCAGTGCTATTCACAGCCCAGCTCCTGATTAATTGTGCAGCTTTGGATTTGTGAGAGTCAGACTGTTTTTCCAGATGATGTTACTGTTACTGGGAGAGAGAAAGAGTGAAATGGAACAAGAAAATGAGAAAGACAATGGCTATGTTTCGAGTAGCAAACCTTTTTGAGTAGCAAACACTTACAATAGCATACTGCAGGATGCATACTGTGGGCAGTAAATTAATTTTTTTGTATGCATCATGTAATAGTTTGCCAAAATGTTTAGTACAGAACCATTTAGCAGTGGTGAACAGTAACACAGTATTTTTTACTTCCTTACTGTAGGCCTTCTTAAGTACCACATTTTCTGTACTTTATCAGGCTATCTGTAGGCCTTCTTTATCTATAGTATTTTTTTATTTTGGGCAAATTTTACTTTTACTTTACTACTACATTCCAAAGCATAATATTGTATTTTTTACTGCACTACATTTCCTAAAAAAATATCATTCCTATCATAAATCTTCACCCACTCAGAGACACGATAGTTGTGTCCGATTCGTGAACGAGCAGATTCTTTAAACTGTTTAATCGGTTCCCAAATTGTACTGAACGATTAATTCGTAAATTGGACTGATCCGATTGGAGCTTTTCTCAAGTCAACAACTCACTGATTCAAATTACCTGGTCCGAGCGAGTCTCCAATTGACAATTCACTGAGTTCACAAGCCTGACTGAAAATTAGCTTGAAATGGGAGATCTTCGGAGCTTGAGTGCGTGGGCGATGGATGGAGCGAAAAGTAAGTTAGGCCTACTAACTTTTAGGATTAATTATTGTAAATTAAAATCATATTTAGATCACGACTGTCAGTTGTTTGTGAACTAAATCTGCTGTAACCAGATAAGCTGCTATTGTATGAAATGCTTGAATGTGGACATGTCCACGATTGTGTCCGTCTGAACAGGGTTTGAGATAAAACTAAACATAACATTCAAATAACGCAAATTAATGTCCATGCATCATAACAGTTTCATATCATATAAAACTAATATGTATATGAAGTTCTTCTTAAAAAGACACATTTTGCCTTATGTGATGTCTGGTTTTATATTGTATGTTTATGTCAACACACGTTTAAACACATTTTGTTTTTCCTGGCTTTTGTTTTTCCTGTGTGTCTACATAGACACCCCCCCCCCCCCCCCCAAACATATTTTAGCAGTAGGATACAGTATACAAATAGCAAAATGAATAAACATTCATCTTTAAGTACTTACCTTTAATACTTAAGTACATTAAAAATCAAGTACTTTTTTACTTTTACTTAAATTGAAAAGGAGTACTTAATACTTTTACTTGAGTATGGTATGTAATTTTACTCAAGTACTTGATTTGTGTTCTTTGTCCACCACTGTCTTTTAGTGTAGTAGTATATTATACCTTTTCCCCTCTTTGTTGACTCATTATTTGATTGGACTTCTAGAAGTCTAAAATATATTTTTGCATAAAATAAATACACTGTAAAAAAAAAAAAAAAATATATATATATATATATATATATATATATATATATATATATATATATATATATAATTAATAAGTTATGACAACATATGTTTTTGCATTGCTTTAACTCATAAAAAAGGTTAAGCAGTTTTCAACTTTTTTATATGCTATACAAGATTCAACTAATTTATTTAAGTCAGTTTAAGTTTAAATGACTTAACATCCAAATTCATTGTCCTTAAACATTTAAGGCTGCAACTTGTTTTTTTTAAAGTGCACAAGTTAATGTGACAAACTTCTTCATCGGTGTTTTGGTGTCACATTTGCTCAGTTTGTAAATAATCAAACATGCTCTCCTAAACTAGACATTTTTGTCACAGTGTCTGGTTGTGTTCCCTTGTTTATCACTAGAGGTCCTCGTTCTCACGGTGTCCTTCACATTTGACTTCAATTCCCAGCATTCTGTCTGTCACTGTCACTCATCAGTTCATTGCACTCAGCTGTTCCCCGTAATCATTGTTCCCAGCTGTTCTGTGTTAGTCTTGTTAGATATGTGTATATATTCCCTGTCTGTGTTAGTATGTGTACGGAGTCGTTGTTTTGTGTTACCACACTTCTTGTCTGTTTAGACCCGTTCTTGTTTTGGATTGCTTCTCTGGATATTTGACCTCTGCATGGATTACAACGATTTTGGATTGCCCTCTTAATAAATTACTGCACTTGGATTTTCCCTCGTCCTGTTTGTGTTTGTGACAGAACGACTCCGTCACACATATATCCAGCGGTAATTTTCATTTTTTATTTTTTATTATTTTTGTAAGATCTCGTCCCCAGTCACTATGTGGATTCCACGTAGCGAACTTTCTTCTGCTGAGAGAGAGAATGGGATATCTTTACTAGAGTATTTTTCTAGATGTGCACAAAGACATGAGGAAATCAGGACAGCTGAAGCTTCACCACGGGTCTCATCGAGCGCTGGGACTTTGTCGATGGTTTCGTCCAGTTCAGAGTTGGCACACATCCGTCAGAAAGGATGGAGGAGGAGACCTGCGTCGGCCCAGTCAGAGACTATTCACGTTCCGTCTGCCCAGTCAGAGATTGTTCACGTCACGTCTGCCCAGTCAGAGACTGTTCACGTTCCGTCTGCCTTCCTGGACTTGGACTATCTGGAGCATCTGGCTCGGATCCTGGACATGCCTGTGGCTGCTGTTCCAGAGCCGGAATTAGTGTCTCCTGTTCCAGAGCCGGAACCAGTGTCTGCTGTTCCAGAGCCAGAGGCAGAGCCAGTGCCCGTTCCAGAGCCGGAGGCAGAGCCAATGCCTGTTCCAGAGCCGGAGGCAGAGCCAGTACCCGTTCCAGAGCCGGAGGCAGAGCCAGTGCCGTCTGCCTTCTTGGATCTGGACTATCTGGAGTGTCTGGCTCGGTTCCTGGACATGCCCGTGTCTGCTGTTCCAGAGCCGGAGCCAGTGTCTGTTCCAGAGCCGGAGCCAGTGTCTGCTGCTCATGAGCCGGAGGCAGAGCCAGTGCCCGTTCCAGAGCCGGAGGCAGAGCCAGTGCCCGTTCCAGAGCCGGAGGCAGAGCCAATGCCCGTTCCAGAGCCGGAGGCAGAGCCAGTGCCTGTTCCAGAGCTGGAGCCAATGTCTGTTCCAGAGCCAGTGCCTGTTCCAGCGCCAGAGCCAGTGTTTGTTCCAGAGCCAGTGCCTGTTCCAGCGCCAGAGCCAGTGTTTGTTCTGTGTTTGTGTCTGTTCTTGTGACGGTTACGTTTCTTGTGTCTGCACCTGAGCCGGAGTCCGCTGTTCCTGAGCCGGAGTCCGCTGTTCCTGAGCCGGTGTCCGCTGTTCCTGAGCCGGTGTCCGCTGTTCCTGAGCCGGTGTCCGCTGTTCCTGAGCCGGTGTCCGCTGTTCCTGAGCCGGTGTCCGCTGTTCCTGAGCCGGTGTCCGCGGTTCCTGAGCCGGTGTCCGCTGTGCCCGTTCCAGAGCCGGAGGCAGAGCCAATGCCCGTTCCAGAGCCGGAGGCAGAGCCAGTGCCCGTTCCAGAGCTGGAGCCAATGTCTGTTCCAGCGCCAGAGCCAGTGTTTGTTCCAGAGCCAGTGCCTGTTCCAGCGCCAGAGCCAGTGTTTGTTCTGTGTTTGTGTCTGTTCTTGTGACGGTTACGTTTCTTGTGTCTGCACCTGAGCCGGAGTCCGCTGTTCCTGAGCCGGAGTCCGCTGTTCCTGAGCCGGTGTCCGCTGTTCCTGAGCCGGTGTCCGCTGTTCCTGAGCCGGTGTCCGCTGTTCCTGAGCCGGTGTCCGCTGTTCCTGAGCCGGTGTCCGCTGTTCCTGAGCCGGTGTCCGCTGTTCCTGAGCCGGTGTCCGCACCTTCGCCCTGGCCGCCCGATGGGTCTTCACCTTCGCCCTGGCCGCCCGAGGGGTCTTCACCTTCGCCCTGGCCGCCCGAGGGGTCTTCACCTTCGCCCTGGCCGCCCGAGGGGTCTTCACCTTCGCCCTGGCCGCCCGAGGGGTCTTCACCTTCGCCCTGGCCGCCCGAGGGGTCTTCACCTTCGCCCTGGCCGCCCGAGGGGTCTTCACCTTCGCCCTGGCCGCCCGAGGGGTCTTCACCTTCGCCCTGGCCGCCCGAGGGGTCTTCACCTTCGCCCTGGCCGCCCGAGGGGTCTTCACCTTCGCCCTGGCCGCCCGAGGGGTCTTCACCTTCGCCCTGGCCGCCCGAGGGGTCTTCACCTTCGCCCTGGCCGCCCGAGGGGTCTTCACCTTCGCCCTGGCCGCCCGATGGGTCTTCACCTTCGCCCTGGCCGCCCGAGGGGTCTTCACCTTCGCCCTGGCCGCCCGAGGGGTCTTCACCTTCGCCCTGGCCGCCCGATGGGTCTTCACCTTCGCCCTGGCCGCCCGATGGGTCGTCACCGCCCTGGCCGCCCGAGGGGTCTTCTGCTTCGCCCTGGCCGCCCGATGGGTCGTCTGCTTCGCCCTGGCCGCCCGATAGACTCTCTGTTTTGCCCTGGTCCCCGGTTAAGCCCTCATCCCTTGTTCCTGTCTCCCTTCACGGACCTGGCCCACCATCTCACCGCCCTGGCCGCCCGATGGGTCGTCACCGCCCTGGCCGCCCGATGGGTCGTCTGCTTTGCCCTGGCCGCCCGATGGGTCGTCTGCTTCGCCCTGGCCGCCCGATAGACTCTCTGTTTTGCCCTGGTCCCCGGTTAAGCCCTCACCCCTTGTTCCTGTCTCCCTTCACGGACCTGGCCCACCATCCCTCCCCCTGATCCTCCACCGTTCCACCTCCCTCCTGAACTCTTGTGTCGTGTTTTAGTGTTGTCGTGGATCGTCTGGTAGCCGCTCCGTAGAGGGGGGGATATGTCACAGTTAGGGCTGCAACAACTAATCGATAATAATCGATTATGAAAATCATTGTCAACGAATGTCATTATCGATTAGTTGCTCTGCTTACGTCACGGGGAGCATTTACTGGTGATTGGTTGAAACAGGCCTATCAATATGCGGCACACACACGCAAGGTCTCTCTCCCTGTGCCGCTCTGTCGTGCGTGCGCTACACAGTTTGGACTTTGGAGCATTCTCTTCTGTCTCGCATGCGCTCTCTTGCTTGCACGCTCTAGATTCCAGGAGTTTGAACTAATTTGCGGGCATCAGGGAGCCGCTATCAATATGCGGGAGACTCCCGGAACTTCCGGGAGACTTGGGATGTCTGTATTTTGTCTCGGGCATCAGGTTGTGCAATCATTTCGCTCGCAACATAAGTGATGGATTAAAATAGCGCTACGCAGAAATAGGCTAAATTAAAACGGTGTTTAGAAAGTGAAGCACTAAATATAAAGGCAGTTATTAACAGCAGCAGTAAAAGATTGTTTTTTAGTCACTGTAGTCAGTGGTTTTCAGCGAATGCTTGTGCACTAATGCATCATTTTCTTGTCCTTTTAATCAAGCCTGTTTGCTGCGTCTCCATTCCGTTCTCTTTTTATAGCATTTGTCTTCTATTAAGTTTTAATTGTTTTACAAACGTGATCTACTGCGGCTCTACTACGTTCACACGCTTTTTTTCAGTCTTTCTATATTTATTTTAGCAATTTATCCTTATAATTAATTGAATCTTAAATAAAAATTAAATGAATTATGTACTTTACATGTTTTTGGTTTCTATCTTCACATCTGAACATGTCTGTGTAAATTAGTTTTTAACAAAAATTATGTTAAAACAATGTTGTATATAATTTAGATTTTTTTGTTTTTCATGGTTGTCAACTTGCCATCAGCAATTATCATTAAAAACAATGCAAATATTGATATTAGTAAAACTCAATGTGTGGCTTTTGTACACTTTTACACATAAATACCATGATTAAGGGTTTTATTTAGTTGTAATAAACAAAAAATCAAATTGAAATGTTATCCGATTAATCGAAAAAATTATCGTCCGATTAATCGATTATGAAAATAATCGTTAGTTGCAGCCCTAGTCACAGTGTCTGGTTGTGTTCCCTTGTTTATCACTAGAGGTCCTCGTTCTCACGGTGTCCTTCACATTTGACTTCAATTCCCAGCATTCTGTCTGTCACTGTCACTCATCAGTTCATTGCACTCAGCTGTTCCCCGTAATCATTGTTCCCAGCTGTTCTGTGTTAGTCTTGTTAGATATGTGTATATATTCCCTGTCTGTGTTAGTATGTGTACGGAGTCGTTGTTTTGTGTTACCACACTTCTTGTCTGTTTAGACCCGTTCTTGTTTTGGATTGCTTCTCTGGATATTTGACCTCTGCATGGATTACAACGATTTTGGATTGCCCTCTTAATAAATTACTGCACTTGGATTTTCCCTCGTCCTGTTTGTGTTTGTGACAATTTTTGAGTCTCTTCTGCTCACCATGGCTGCATTTATTTGATCAAAAATACAGTGAAACCAGTAATATTGTATATTTTAAATATTGCAATGTAAAAGAACTGGCTTCTATTTTAATATATTGTAAAAGGGAACTTATTTGTGATGGCAGAGCTGAATTTTCAGCACCATTACTCCAGTCTTCAGTGTTGTTTGAAACAATTTATTAAGTCTTTATTGTCACTGTTGATCAATATAATGTGTTCTTGCTGAATAAAAGTATTTATTTAAAAAAAAAAAAAAAAAAAAAAAACAGGCCAACCTTTTTAACAATATGATTTGAGTACCATTTTATTGTGAATCCTACTTTTTTGCATAGCAGAACATTTGGTGCAATGCTATTGGTCATTAGCTACTATGTTTTTGATAAATTTGTAAAAAAGTATATGCACAATATAGCGTTTTTGTTCTTGTGTTTACTCTAAATATATTTATTTAAAAAGATATTGTCCCCATTAAATGGCTTTAATCTAGTTAGCAATAGTGTTGCTAACTACTTTTTCAAAAGTAGGTTGGCAAGCCAGTTCCTAGCTTCTGCAACACAGTTCAGTTTTCATTTATTTTATTCATTTATTTATTTTCGTATGCAGTGTGAAGCATGCATATTCCATTTTGAACATAGCCAGAACAAAGTTATTTACTGATTAATCCACTCATTGGTTATTACGGCGATGAATTCCTCCCTGTAACTGTGCCCTAACAATTTATGTACAACTAAATCAACGGTCATTAATTCCAGTTTACCGTTTAATTGCATTCAGCTGGAGCGTGTCATGTTTTGATGAAGGGGGAAGCATGCTTGGAATATCACCTCTTTCACTCACACTCGCTCAGAAATATGAAGGTATAGCAGGTGTGTGGCATGGTGTTGTGTTCGTCTCTCCAGGGGCTCCCTCACACTTTCCACCCCATACTGGAATTTTACTAAATGCGTCTGTACATTACGCTGCTGTGTTATCGCTCCAGAGGCATCCCTAACTGTCTTTGACACATAACATTTGGGAAAAAATGCACAGAAAACACGATGAAAGTAAGAGCAGTGTTAGCGTTCATCTGTGCGGATGTGTTTGTGTAAGGACCCGCACCGCGGCTGCATAAAGCTTAGGTTAATTTTGTGAAACTGTAAAAAATCAACTGCTTTCACAAGAGTCAAATTCAATCTGGGACGGAGCTCTGAGATGTTAAAGAAATCTGCGGCCCCAGACCTCACAATGAGGGATCTATTACACCGACTACCAAAGAAATGTTCTTTTAATTAGCCACATTTATCTTTTTTTCTATGTTTTGACAGAATTTCTTACATAAACATACAGCACAAAGAGAGACAGACACACAAAGCATGCTCATTTTTATGTTTGACAGAGCCACTCGGAACAAAAACAAAGGTGACCTTGCTGTGCCTATTTCAGACTGTAATGGGTTTCTCTGTTTCGTGCGTGAGGTCATATCAGCAGCACCCGCAAGGACAGTAAGTACATAATAACAGATTAAATGGACAAACCTGAAAGACCCTATTAAGTCAAAAATAGAGTTTGTGTTCATGTGTGTTAAGGGATAGTTCACCCAAAAATGAAAATTCTGTCATTATTTACTCACCCTCGTGTCGTTCCAAACCCGTAAGACTTTCGTTCATCTTTGGAACACAAATGAAGATCTTTTTGATGAAATCTGAGAGATTTATGAGGAAAATAATACATAAATACTGATGATTTTGTTCTGTTTTGGTTTTGTTTATCATCTTTGCCTGTTTGAGTTCTCCTTGCTAGTTTATTTCCATGGTTGCTAATTAAGTTACACACCTAATCCACGTTTTGTTATATCCCTGTAAGCCCTCAGTTGTCTCAGTTCTGGGTTCGGTGCCGTCTATGTTTTACGTGGTTGTTTTCTCATTTTAACATTTCATCGTGTGATCACTGCAACAGCATGACAGATCACTCATCCTGAAATACACAGATTTTTGTGCAATCAAATGCTCTCTAGAATGAGAATATTCCTCATTTGAGATTTCTGTCTCTAATGGGGAGGTTCAATAATCTCTTTGTGCAGGGTGTGTTGTTTTGTGGAGCTAAACCAGAAAAACTTTTTAGGCCTTGGTCATTGTTTAAATGTTGCATTTCAGTTGTTGCTTCCCATCAATCCTGACCACACGGTACTCATCTTATGACATGATTGTTAGTCATTTGGAACATATTTTAGAGCTTGGCAATTTTTATAATATAATATTATACAATATGATTAAATTATATTACCAATAGTAATGTTGTTAAAGCTGGCTCTGATGTCACATGGGTTATTTTGTCGCAGGAGGAGGGTGACCACAGTTGTGTCTGGATCATGGTCATGAGACCCATATTCTGTCCTGGATGGGTTCTCTATCCATCTGATTAAGCACACCTCCTATACTAAGATTTTTTCACAGTAACAAAGTGGAATAATAACTGGTGATTACACCTGTTTACTCATGTTATTTAGATACGTTTTGGTCGATCAGATCACAAGTGGTTGACGCTAAATACAGATGTAAACAGGGTCCAAAACGTTTTGAGCTTGTCCACTTTCAACCACTTCCAGAGGTAGTCGAAAACACAGTTGTTCACTTTAATTGATTCCCAAAAAGTGTTTATTAGGCACTGTCCCAAATGGCACACTCTGGATTTGTGGACTTCCTCAGAGTCCACACTTTGGTGATGTCATGTAGTGCAGACCTATAGGGCCCTTGGCGCGAGTCCACGAGGGTGCATTGAGAAGTATTTTTTGGGACAGACTCGATCATCACGCCGGAAATAGGAAGATGGTCTGGTTGTTGTTATGGACAGGAGCTGCAGGTTCGGGCAAATATTTTGCCTATTGTTGTTGTTGTTACATATGAATCAGTAAAGCCCTGATATTTGGTTCTATTTATCTAATGAATCATAATGCGACCGTATTATTCAGCGCGCTATTAATAGCCTATGTTTGAGACATCAACCACTGGTCGATGACCATAATGTTTGTATAAACTGTAGGTTATAACTGGTAAAATGTACACCTAGGTCATAAAAACCGTAATGATACTTACACTTAAATATTTTCTTCTCAGCCATGTTAACAATTGTCCGTGAGTGAAATCTCTTCAAGGGTACAAAGGGGGCGCTGCTGAGCACACTTCAGAGCGTTAAAAGGATGAATGGGATGGCCTACGGCAGAGGTCTTCAATCCTGCTCCTGGAGGGCCACTGTCCTGCAGAGTTTAGTTCCAACCTGCTTCAGCACACCTGCCTTTATATTCAAGCGATCCTGAAGAGCTTGATGAGCTGATTCAGGTGTGTTTGATTAGGGTTGTAACTAAACTCTGCAGGACAGTGGCCCTCCAGCAGCAGGATTGAAGACCTCTGGCCTACTGACTCATAGACTCAGCCAGCACGCGCAATTTAAGTCCACAAGACCGAAAGTCCACATGAAGTGTGCCATTTGGGACAGGGCCTTAGTCATGTGAAGGCATGTTTCATTGAAACAAGTAGAATGTTACTTTTGTTCCTTCATCATGTGTTCCAAATATTAAGGAAAAGTTGTGTATTATTTATTTTACTGTCTGCAGAGGAAAATCGAGTTCATCATTCGCTGTGAAAACATGTTATAGAGTGGTAATGAAATGGAAGCTTTAGCTTAAGTTCTGTCAGGAAGACTCAATCAGCGCGTCATGTATTATCTCATCCCTATCCAATCAGGTGTTAACAGCCACAGCATAAAAGATTGGTACTTACACTTGTCTGAGTTCGCAGATGCTGATGCTGCCATTCACCTCCATCCTCCCCAACCACCACCAAGATGGTACCTTCCCCTCCATCCTCCCCATCATTACCACCAGGATGGTCCCTTCCTTACCTCCAGGGGGTCGGCTGCGCCCCCGCCTTCATCTCAGGCGGGACATGCAGATTCGGCTAACCTCGCTTTGTTCGCTAAGGACGGGCCTACGCCAAAGAACTCATAAATTTATGCTTGCTGAGCTGTCAATAAATGTATACAGCCTTTCAATTTATCTCCCGAGTCTTTCTGGTAGAACTGTAAGTTTGAATCATTCATTTCATTTTTGAATTTGTGCAAGTGTTTATTCACTGATGTAAGACTGAGTGTTAAATTGTGTAATCATTTTTGAAAGGTATTGCTCATACTCAAAAATGTAACTTCTAATTTAATTTCCATGTATTTTAAATGAAACATAAGCAGCCTTATTTGGTCTTCTGTGCTGACAAATGTTATAATTATAATGTGTATTTGTTTTCCAGAATAAGAGGCTGTTACCATTGTCTATGTTAGCCAGTTTTTGTATTTGATTTGTTTAATGTTGTGACTGAGAACAATAGAGATAGAAAGACTCATTTTGATGTGAGAAACAAACTTTATTGATTTAAATCACTGTACACCAGCTTTTATACGCATAATAAACGCTATTCCGGGCCACACATATTTGACTCAACTTTGTTCATTTGCAATGTCATTTGTTCACAAACAATAGGCCCAGACAGTTCACAATTAATGTAAATACACAGTCTCACAATGTCATTGCTGTCAACTGCTCTTTCAAATCCTGTAGGGAAATAAACAGTCCTCATAAAGGTCAGTGATATTTTGATAGTACATCCTCAAACCAGCTTCTGGACTTTACAATTTCCAAATTTGCCAACTGCATATAAGTGATGTTGGTCATCAAAACATGAAATCTGTATGAAACACATAAACAAATGACACAAAATGTGTATAAATCCTGTATGACTTTAATTTGACTTGCATATGATTCAATATAAGAATTTTAAATGATTTGTATATGAATATACTAATACCATACACCATTGCATACTTTTGTCATGTAAAACTCATATAAGACTTTTTACAGTATTCATATATGATGCAAAAATCCCCTACAAGTTGAATGTGTGCTATTTATGAAAGTGGCCATAATCGGTCTGATTTTGTATAGGAAATAAGATAATTCTGTCCGATTTAAGTAAGGAAGATATATGCTGTATATGAACCATTCAGGGTTTTTTCATATGGGTGTGTGTGTGTGTGTACTCCTCCAAACACTTCTCATTTACAATGTACAGGTGTTGCTTGTGGAGTGTGGAATGGTGGTGAGGCCTATGCCATTCTCTTAGCTGGCCGAGATGGCGTAATGGGAACTGCCAGCTGTGATGGTAATTACAGCACTGAAGAAGACCGGGGCTGTTTTTCTTCAGGGGGCTTGCAGCTGAATGATTTTTCATTTACATTTTTTAAATAAGATGAAGGAGCTCCCCAAATGGGTTTGAGCCGTGCATTAGCGAGAGTGGATACATGCTATTTTTCAAGTGTTGTTCTTTGTCACGAACTGATTGTTTTAGAGCACCTCCATGCTTGGATCCATTAAAGGAATGAGGTCTTGAGGAATGCTCAGGAAATGGATATAAATGCTCGCTACCTCGGCTCATACATTTCACAAGGGACGCATTGATTAGCCGATAAGAAAATGCTTTATTAGTGGTGTTTGCTAGGCAAGTACCACTGTGAAGCGACCGTAATTCATCTTGTGTCATTTGTGCTATAGACATGAATAATACCTCAAATCATGTATTAAGGAGACGTGTGCGATTACCTTTTAAAGCGATGAAGGGGGATTGGGGCAATGGGGGGGGGGGGGGGGGTGGCTGGGGGAAATCCCATAGACTTAAATAAAGGACATGAGCCATGAATAATGTCCAGAATATTATAGAGACATGGGGGTGGGCTGATTATTATTTGGTATAGGTTGGCCAGATAGATTTTCTGCAAAATGTACACACATTTATCTAAATTTAAAGCTTGGTATATGTATAAACTTACATTGCAGTCATTATTTGTGTCGTGATCGACTGTAGATTGTATAATTTCATAATCTAAAACTTGAAAACGTTATGGCCAGATAGGTCAAGTTAAAACTTAAATTATTACTCATGTTGCACCAAATTTGAGTACTTTCTTTCACCTGTGGAACACAAAAATGGCAGTTTTGATAGCTGGTCTCTCTTTTCCTTGCAAAAAAAGAGTATGAGCTTAGAGGCTTCCAAAAGGATGATAAAGCACCATACAAGAATCAGAAACATATTGTGAAAATAGCCTAAATGATTTTGCACTATATTCAAAGTCTTCTGGAACCATACAATAGCTTTGTTTAAGGAACAGATATAAGTTCTTGATTTGTGAACAAATTCACAAATTAATCTTTCAATCACTTCACTTCACAAAACTGAATGATTTGTTCACAAATCACTGGTTCTCGTGTTTGACTCACTGACACCATGATCAAGGCACTGGATTTGTGAACTAAAGCAACCGATTCATTTAAAAAGATCTGACTCGAAAGATTTGGTCATAAATCTTCTAGTTCTCTTAAGAACTTTTGTGAACTTTCTTTTCAACACTTTTCATTTCTCAAACTAAACTATCATATGATTTCAGAAGAAGCACGAGTCGTATGGACCATTTTATGATAATTTTTTTTGTAATTTTGGAGCTTCACAGCCAAGATATTCTTCCAAAAACCTTTTGTGTTCCAATAAGTAAAGACAGACATATAGCTTTAAAATGTAATGAGGATGTGAATATGATGACACAATTTTCATTTTTGTATGAACTATCCGTTTAAGAGAGCACAGGTAATTGTGAAATAAGAAAGTTGCTTGGCTGTGACTTCTGAAACCATTCAGTAATGGCATTAAGACTATGAGCACTTCATCTGCAGCCGTGCCAAACTAGAGGAGGTGAGAGACCAAGAAGCTGAATGTATTGCAGATGGCACAGCTCTATTCTCTAACCAAACCATCTGGAGTTTACTTATACTGATGACTTCATTATCAAACTCAGGCTTTGTTGCCAAATACTACTTCTAACATGCTCACACACATGCTGACTGACACACACGTTAATGTCGACAGACAGACACACACATTGGCATGATTCAGCGTATGGTACCCATAATAATGGACCGGCTTGAAGACGGGGGCACTGTGTGAGAGTGTGAGTGTGTTTTTCTGTGAGTATTGGATGCAACTGTGGCAATGGAAATGGTTTAAGCTTTGTAATTTGATGACATAATGGTGTAAAACAGGCTTAAGTGGCCTGACTTCTCACTCAAAGGTCACAGAGAGACCTCCGCTGACCCAGCCTTGTGAGTTTGTGCTTCAGCGTCAGAAATAATGGTTTGACCTACTGTAATTTGTTTGGGAGGCCTCCTCTGAGACACCTGCAGGAACTGGGTGGGTGCAGGCAAAAGCGGCCAAGTTCTTGCCAATTAAATCATCATGGCACCAATTTTTCCAGCACATGCCCTTCCAGCACTGAAGTGTTGTGGTAATTGATGTTCATGACATCAGAACTGCGTATTTTTGTAACCCGTATTAGATTTGTTGTACATGTGGTTTTGGATGATATATTTTTTCTCATACAGAGCAGCTACTGACTGAGGACTCTAACCACAAGTTGTTCTGCAGACCTGAATGAAACACAAGCTGTATTTAACAGTATCTATCTATCTATCTATCTATCTATCTATCTATCTATCTATCTATCTATCTATCTATCTATCTATCTATCTATCTATCTATCTATCTATCTATCTATCTATCTATCTATCTATCTATCTATCTATCTGTCTGTCTGTCTGTCTGTCTGTCTGTCTGTCTGTCTATCTGTCTGTCTGTCTGTCTTTCATCCATCCATCCATTGATCCCATCCATCTTCTGTCTTTCCATCCATCCATCCATCCATCCATCCATCCATCCATCCATCCATCCATCCATCCATCCATCCATCCATCCATCCATCCATCCATCGGTTTTAACAAGTGGATAATAAAGACCTTTTATAATAATTATTTTTTTAATAAAGGTAATTGGACCTAAACTTCACAAAAGTACTGCACAAAATGTTCCGCAATCCCAAATCTGATGTAAATGTAAATCTTGGTGTGAAAGAGTTCATAGTGATGCATAGTTTTGTTCTTAAGTCATGTGTATTTTATGATTCCTGAATGGGTGCGAATAGGCCTTTTACAGACTACTTTAAGTTATCTTTTATACTTTAAAACAAGCACACAAAGTAACAGCTGTTACTATCCATTTCTTTGGCACTTTAAACACCACAGATTTGCCCCTCTCTCATGCTTTAATACACTTAAAAATTAAAGTCATGTTTCTAAAGCTTGACCCAAACTGGGCTTATAAAATAAACACAAAGCATATCAGTAATGTTCGCATTGCGCCTACAAAGCCCACCTTTGTGATTTAGTACATTTTCATTGAGATTACGTTCATATATTATTGTGAACGTAATTAAAGAGTTCTCCTTCACCATTGTGCTTCTTTTACAATTCCTCTGAGTAGGGGAGTGGACCCATTTAATTGCGTGTGCACTTGTAACCATTGGCGTAATCATGGAGGTTTTTTATTTGACCGGCGCACCGCACCGGTTTCACACTTTCTCCCCACACGTGTGAGGCCTCCAGGTGTCATGCCCTCCTCCAGCCGCATTGGCCCCGTCACACAAGCCCAACGCAGAAAAGCAACAGTGGAAAGGGAACCCAAAAGGTTCACAGCCCACTTGATTATGGGGTGGCGGACACAGCTGCGGTTTGTGCCACTTCATTAAAACTGTCATCTGCTTCACAACATATAGCAGAGGTACATGATATTATGCGATATGTGCATCTGTTTCTGTCAGAGGCATAGCCTTGGTGGTGAATGGAAGACTGAATCCTTAGGGCCACAAACACTGAGGCAAGTTGTCACATTTTTAATTTGTAACTGTATAGATAAATACATTACAGTTTTACCTTTTGTGATCACGTTTAAGTACACAATAATTTATGAACATAATCTCAATGAAAATTAACAAAATCAATGTTACTGCTGTTCTTTGTGTGTCTTTTTTATTTTAGTGTATTTTAATCTTGGTATGTTTGAAAAATAGTAAAAATTCCAAAATTTAAATGCTAAAAACTGTAACATTTTAAAATGTATAAATCAAAGCGTAATAAAAGGTAATGTACAAAAATATCAAAACACTGTGTTGGAAAAAATATGAATCCATCCATCCATCCATCCATCCTTTCATCCATCCTTTCATCCATCCATCCATCCATCCATCCATCCATCCATCCATCCAAAACCATTGCTGGAGAAATGCATTTGTGTAATTGAACTTTTGCCCAAAACCTTATACTTAGTTAACTTCCTTGTGTGACAACTAGCCCCCTTCTCTCCTATATGGTTCATTATTGTGGCATGTTATGATTTATATTGCAGTCATCTACTGATATAATGTATTTACTATGGTCGTAATACTCATTTGATTCATGTGATTCATTCACGCTGTACTCTGTAGAATAAGCTTGCGGAAATGAACCAGGTTGGGTTACGCTGACATTTATAACCATTAAAATGTTGGCCTAGCCAGACTTACATGAAGTCAAACATTTAACACATGTTTTCATAATTCATATTTTTGTATACACAGTTGTGACTGGAATAAACTCTCCAGTTCATGATCACACTGACATCTGTATGCAATTATTAACATTTGAAATAAAACATACATGTATATTAATGAACACAAACCCTTTTAGATTATTTGGTGTATCCTGATAACCTGCTAAAAATTCAACAGTGCGATGATACACAGAATAACTAAATATATATTTTACTAAATAATGTTTTTTAGGTAGAGTGCCTGAACCATGGAATCTGACACAGGGCCACAAATGCCCAAAGGTTGTATCAGTTTCTTTTCCTAACTAAATATGAGATTGCATTTTGTTTATAAAAGAAAGTGAAGTATTCATAAATGGCATTTGTCTCTGGCTGCTCAAAAGTTTGACTAGAGCTGAACAAAGAGAGCTGTCAACCGGTCAAGGTCGCATTTCATAATTAACTTCTCCTGTGGCATACTGGCCATGTGGCCACACCACAGTGAACATGAACTCTTATGGAATCCCATTCCACATCAGAGTAAAACCACACGCACAAAAAAAGGTACTTTTGAGATAACGTTTAATATAATAAATAAAATCACTTTGTGAGATATAGGGCCGCAGTTTTGAGATATAAAATTTAATTACAAGAAATTAAGTTGAAACATCGTCTCAATTGCAAGATCTAAAGTCATGTTGTGGGATATAAAATCACATTGTGAGAAATGCAATTGCAAGATTTAGTCACATTGTTTTTCTATTAAGGAATATACAAAGGTCTGTCATGAAAATCTGGATGGCGCAGGTTAATAGGTCCTTAACTCAATCTGTTTGCAATCACATCATTCTAGGACACAGCTGATTGGTTCTTTCTGTATCAGTGGACAATAAACTCGCTGCTCAACCTTCAAATACTTGGTCAGCATTTGCTGTAGCAGTTGCAGTGCGCTTTCAGAAACCCTCCACCTTCCCCAGCTCCACCTGTATAGATCTGCTATGGGTAATTCATGTATGCTATTTTGTATAGCAGCAGCATGCCTTACTTGCTCACAGCAGCGGGCAATTATCAACAGCAGCAGTGTAGCAGACCTATTCCGCCAAGACCAAACAAATCAACATTGTCATCATATCCATTATAATGCCAATGCCTTCAATGATGTTAAATCTCACAATCATGACTTTTTTGTAATTTATGTAATTTCATAATTTGTTTGACAAAGTTGCATCTGTAAGATGTCCCATTTCAAGATGTGTCTTACTTTTTTACAAATTAAGAATTTGACTAAAATGTAGACTAAATAAATCTCACATTAAGAGATGTAAAGTCACATTGTGAAATATAAGTTCACAATTTGTGAACTATAAATTCTCAATGTAACTTTAAAGGCCCTTTCACACCAAGGACGGTAAGTATAACGATAATGATAAACATATAGTTCAAAAAAATCGTTCTAAATATAAAAGAATAGCAGAGTCCAAACCATAACTATAACAATAACTACAGAGAAAAGATTAAAGATCACTTCCACAACATTTTTTTTTCCAGCTGATGAACGATAAAAACACGACAGCCAATCAGAATTCATCCTGCCTTAAAGAGCCCAAGCTTTAAAGCAGCACACTTAAAATAAAACAAGCTATATATTTCATTGATTTGGGTGCTAGTTATCATTATGGTTATCTTTATAGTTATTGCTTTTGGTGTCTTAAGTCTTGAAATCTTACAATCAAGTCTTTGTGAAACTAATTATGAAATAACGAAAAAAGTTGCAATTGAAATGTTTATCTCCTAGTTATGACTTTAAATCTCACAATAGGGACTCGTTGGTCATTTGTTAGTCACAACTATTGGTTTTTAAGTCATTATTGTGAGGAATAAAGTTGATAGTTATTAAGTCATAACTGCCTTTTTTAAACTGAGGCAGGCTTTCATAGTTTTTTGCTCTATTACTTTTTTCTATTGGAAAAAAATACTCTATTAGCCTTCCCTGGCAAAGACAGGATTTTTGTCAGTATGTTTGTTTATATCATCCTCTGAAATCCAACATGCTTGCAACACGAGTCTTAAAAGGATTAAAGTGCTATAGAAAAGATGCATTTGAGTTCTTGTTTGGGTGTGTGGGAGACTATAGTGCATTTAGCCATGTTCTCATTCATCCTGTAACAATAATACGTTGTGTTGTGAGTAAATATGACCTTTAGATAATCCTTATAATGTTTCTAAGAAATAGGATTTTGTGAGCTTGCATTTTTCATGCTGTAAAGTTAATCCCACTCGAATATTAATGAGAATAAGACACAGTGAACCCAGTGGCATGTTTGTGCAACTTTTTTGTACTCTGGGTGAAAAGTTCAGTTCCTTATTCCATCTAAACCATGTGGAATCAGAGGGATGCAATAAAGGAAAAGAGTGGATGAATAAGGTAAAAGAGTCTATGTGGGGTGACTATTGAGTCCGGCGCTGAGTGATTTTTATCGGCTCTTTCTTTGCCACCCAGGTCTCTCACAAGAACACCCAGACAGGAATTCCAGTGCGGCTTATCAGAGCGCCCCATCTCCGTACAGGAGGAGGGAGTTTGGAGGGTTTGTGTGTCTGGGGGGGGTCGTTGTGCAAGCTTGGATTAGGTCGAGAGGAAGCGCGCTGTTGGGGTTAGCGGTTCATTAGTGTTTACTAACAATCGCTGGATGTCAGAAAGGTCTCAAGAGAAGAAAAGATGTTTAGGAGGAGAGATTGGTTTATGAGGTCATGTCTTACAACTTATTACACAAAGAGATAAAGGATTAGCCTCCCTCTCTCTCGCGTACACAAACTCTCTCTCTTCTCTGTCGCTCGCTCTGGAACTGATCTGAGCGAGTGACCTAAAGCTTGATAAGGTCAGTGTACCACAGCCGCTCTATGGTGCTTGCGGAGGGGTTTGACTCTAATGGTCACTAATCCAACTAGCATGCTCTCAAAGCATGTGGCTCGCTTTCTCTCTTCAGTGCACAGCTAGCTAGAGGTTAGAACCATTAGGTCTTAAAGTTGCCATCATTAAATGTTGCCTATGGTATCATCAATTGTTGCCTATGGCAGATTTAGAAGCTAAGAGGATAATTGCAGAGATATCATTTTTACAGACGGTATTGGTTGCTGCTTCATTTAAAAAAGCAATGTTGGGTTTCCAAGGTTTATGTGGACTTTCCATAGACAATGATTTTATATACTGTATCAACTATATTTTATTCCCCTGCACTAACTCTACTCCTAAACCTACCAATCATACAAAACTTTCCGCATTTTTTAATTTTCAAAAAACATCACTCCTCACGGGGAAAAACAATGTCCCCACAAGGACAAGGATATCAAATCGCCTATTGAGATCAGGGGAGTGAGGTTTTACTCGCACAGCTCTTACTAGCTTGTCTCCATTACATATATATGCATATATGGAGTGTGTGTGTGTGTGTGTGTGTGTGTGTGTGTGTCACTACAAGTTATGAGTGTCTGTCTTTATTTAATTTTATATATTTATTTACAGTACATATCAATCTACTATATATCAAGATCTTAATAAAATAAAAAAAACCTCTGTGTCATGAATTTAATTTGCACTAATTCAGGTCAACCTGAACCCTTATAGAACAGCAGGCCACGGTTAACTTGGTATATTATTCTGAGTCAGCAAACCTGGACCAAATCTCCAGCAAGCTTCATTTACAAAGCAAATGCAGCATTCTCCCTGTGGGGGTTTGGGTAATGCCACCATAAAACTTGTTTTATTGCCCTGTTTAAAAGAGCATATTTTATACCAACAGTAAATAGGAGCACCTTTCATACTGAAATTGAAAATGCAAGTAATGTTAAGCTGACACATTCATCTCATACTGCTGGACTTCAAAGACAACAGCTGAACTTATCTAATAAAGAAAAAGTTCTGTCAATCTTTTTTTCTCTAGTGGAGACAGGTGAGAGGTCAAGGATATTTTGTATTGAGGTTGTATTGAAAGGCCTTCTGCAGACTCACGTTTTGGGGGCAATCTTAAAACAAAACACTGCCATCTTTGCCATTGCAGGTTGTAAATATTCGAATGGATTTAGTCTTATTGAATGATTTAATCTTATTGATTTAGCCAATTATTTGTGTGTTATTTTTATTTTTAGAAATAGGTGAGCCGGGTTAGTTATCATTTGGGGGATGTTGTTAAGAGGGCTATATCTCCAATCAATTCGAATTACACACTTTTCTCTAAAAACTAAAATCCTACTATCATATTTTTTTTTCTAGTAAACTACATTCCTGTGCAAAAAATTTAAAAATGATAAAAAATAAATAAAAAATGGACCAAACCAGAAATGGCTAAATATGTAGTGGTCTTTTAATGGTCTTAACCATTTTAATTACAAATCACTGGTCAGGAAATTAGCAAGAATTGCACAAATACTGTTGATAAAATAAACGTTTAAGCCATGTGGGTAAACTTACAGCTAGTTTTTTTACAGGAAGAAGAGTCAGTGTTTTTCCACTCAAAAGCAGTTCATGAGTAGTTGGAAAATGTCTCCCAGTTCATTTGAGTTTAATGTGAGACCAAATATTCACTATAGGGTTTAAATCTGAACTCTCACCAGGCCAAAACATGAGCCCGATGGACTTGTTCTCAAGCCACTTCTTGGTTGTTTTTTGCAATTTGGGCAAGAGCATTGTCTTGTTGAAAAATAACATCTGATCATTCCTCTTTAGATAACAACTTTTTAATTTTGAGATGCAAGCCATTCTGCAATATTCTCCTGTACTCCAAAGCATTAAATTACTTTCCACAGTGCAGCAGCTCAACAATACTAGCAGTGGTTAATAATTGGACGAATATTTTGTGGTTAAGACAACTTTTTTTGCCCAGGAGTGTAGTGAACACAATAAAACCACACGAGCATACATTCAGGCAAGCATTTTTCATAAATGTCCTGTCAGGGCAAGTTGTCACATGTTTTATATGTTGGCATTTATTTATTGTTTGATTGATTGATTGATTGCATATTGGCTGAAACAATTGTTTGATATTTTTAATTCATTTAATATTTTATATATTACCCTTCATGTATTTGGTGTTTCCTTCATTGTTATACATAATCCACTGTGACAACATGCCCACTATAAGCACGTCGTGTATGTTAAATTGTTCCTTTTATTTCCTGGGCCTTTTATTTCCACAACTTTAATGCTTGTGCCTAACAGAAATGTACCTACAAAACTAAAGTTACCTTAAGAAATATTCACTGGAGTAAACAGTGTGATAACTAGCCACAATCCCCTCAACTTTTTTTTCTTCCTACTTAAAGGAGATTTAATTTGTTGTGTTTCTGTCCATGTGTATTGTAGCAAGAGCAAGTCACAGTAGCAATAAGCTGATTTCAGAGTGGTAATGGCTTTTGAAGTTATGTATCCTCGCTCATTCTTTTGCTTGCGGTGGACCGTGACCCCGTGCTGAGAGGCTGGATTGTGTATACGTTTGTGCCCGTGTGTGTCAGAGAGTTTGTGTCTGTGTGAGAGTGTTTGTGCACGGAGGAGAGAACAGAAACAGAACAAAGTTGACGGTCAGTGTTTCTGACTTGATAGCCGATTTGCCCTCTTGTTCACCTTTAATCCCTGATGTGACTGACCAGGGAAGGGGTCACAGAATGGTACTGCAGGCTTTAACCCAGATGACTTGATGAACTGTGGAAATCCCATGTAAAATTGTGTCACTCATTGGCAAACACAAGGCATTTCCTCCCCTGGTTAGTCTGAGCCAGGAAGCAGGTATCAGAAAAAGCGTGTTGGAAAATGACAAATAGAAAAATAGAACACACAAAAATAAACGAACTTAGCAAGAACATTTAGAGCAGGAAATAAAGAAAAATGACTGATGTTAAAAGGGTGGTGGTTAAAGGACCCAGTTAACAAAAATATTTTCTAAAGTATTTTACTAACATTCCCATTAAGTTATGAAACTAAACTATTTCAGAAAAAAGCCACAAATGAAAATGGTCATGATTTACTCGCCCTCATGTTGTTCCAAACCTGTGACTTACTGTCTTCTACAGAACTAAAAAGCACCATTAAAATATGATAAAAATGGTCCACACTTGTGCGCTACATTCCAAGACTTCTAAAAACAAACAATAGCTTTGTGTGACCAATTGTTTTTTAGCCCTAATTCATGTCGAAGTGTTCATGAGAGTCCATGACATGAGTAACAATGTCTGATTATTTTGTGAACAAAATGTTCCTTTGAGTGGGATATTTTCAGTGAATTTCATGATTCAATTCACAATACAATTTCTTGAGTTTAGAACTCAGTTACTCTGATCTTGGCGTATTAGTAAATAATGATTTGTTTGTAATGAATCTGTTTGTGAAAAACAAATCTATTGTATTTCTTCAGAAGAGTTGGAATATAGTGGCTAGTGCACATGAAAATTGTGCAGTATTGTGCTTTGGGATCCTCTTTAAAGCTTGAAAGCTCCAGTCCTCATTCATTGTAATTGCATGATCACTAAAAAATATTTTATTTTCTACAGAAGAAAGAAAATCATAATGATGTCAGGGTGAGTAAATGAAAGTTTATTGGTTTGTGATAAGTTTTATTTTATTTTCTTTAAAAAAAGCCTCATTATCTCAAAGTTCCCTGTTTGATTAACACTGGTTTCTTGGTTGTCTTAGTAGCACAGACACTCCCTCTCGCTCTCTCTCTTTCTCTCTCTTTCTCTCTCTCTCTCTCTCTCTCTCTCTCTCTCTCTCTCTCTCTCTCTCTCTCTCTCTCTCTCTCTCTCTCTCTCTCTCTCTCTCTCTCTCTCTCTCTCTCTCTCTCTCTATCTCTCTGTGTGTGTGTGTGTGTGTGTGTGTGTGTCTCCTCTTATCAGCCTGAATCACAATAAGACAAATGCTGACATCCTGACGAAATCCAGTGCCTCCCCAAGGTGACAACTCTGCAAATCGCTTTCTGATATAAGCTGTAATAATAACAAATAAATGTCAAGATTTAATGATTTTTTTTTCATAGTACAGATAGATTAGATAGATGAGGCCGTATACAGGATTTTAACTGTCCTGTGTGTATCGAGGACTAATAAATTTGTCAAATCTGGACCTGCATCCAGAACTATTCTCTTGGATGTTGTAAATTATATGCTCAATAACAAATTTCACAGAATTTTGCTATTTCACAATCGAGTGGAGGATGTGTTTAAACAGCTGCTGTGAAACTTCAACTGATCACTGTCGACTGTCATGTCACGGGATAGTTAGAGCGTAACATTTAGTGTAATAGAGTCTCAGAAGGACAAGTAAAGAAAGTTTTGTAGCCTCAGTAATAATTTAAAGTTTGTGACACTGTATGTCAACACTTTCTGAAGGAGAAGTTCATATTTCCAAACAGAAATGTTTCCAGAAATTGTTCAAAAATGTTTTTTGAACAATTGGGCATGGACTGGGTGAAACATTTTGAGGTAATGATTTAATTTTGGAGTCAAACAGATTTGAATAATGACAAAAATAGCACTTGTTTGAAGGCAAAATAAAGCATCATGAGAACAGTTTAGCTAAAGAATAACAAATGTTGAAGACCATCATAAAACATCGCTACATTGGAATTTATATCCTGTTATCACTGTGAACACATTTACTCAATATCTGTCTTGGATTACATCTCTAAATTCATGAATACTATGTCACACACACAAACATCGCTGGAGATGAACGATCAAGATAAGATTACCAAAAAGCCCAAATTGGCATGTGGGAAGCATGGAGAGGGTTAGGTGCAAAGAACAGCCTGGCTAAATAAAGCAGCTCCATTAAGGATCGGAGGCAGGAGTGCCCGCTCTTCAAATCTGCCTAATGGGCCGACCAGGACTTTCATGTGATAAATGTTGTTTATATTAGGGCTCAGGCCCCTACATTAGTGTCCTTCAAATGCCTCTTAGTTGAAGCTGGGTGTTTCTAAATACTTGAGGGTCCTCCTATGTAGTGGCTGTAATGGCTGTGTTAGGGCAAGGGAGAACGGAAAGGAATGGTAATTGAGCGGGAGTTGCTGAAGTGGTGGACTGGAAAGTATGTGGCCCTTGTGGTCACCCGTCGGACCAATATGGATCTCACCTGAGTGGGGGCTGTTGAGAGCAAACACTGCCCCCTATAGGCCCGACCATGCTACTGCTTATTGCACAGTGTGTGTGTGTGTGTGTGTGTGTGTGTGTGTGTGTGTGTGTGTGTGTGTGTGTGTGTGTGTGTTTGTGTGCACTTTCAAAGCGTGGACTCATGTCATAATCAAGCCAAAATGTTGACTTGACTTTGACTTTTGACTCCCGATTTATTTAATCCTGTATAGACAGACATCTATCATGTGACTGAAAATAAGTAATTTGCATATTCTGAATATGCAGTTGATATGCATTAAGTACAAGTAAATCAGTAAAGTCTGAAGTTGTTTGATTGTAATGTTGAGGCAAAAATATAGATATACCCCATAATAGAACTAGCTAAAGTTAAAAAAAGAAAAATGAATTTAATAGATAAAGACTGATATTTAAAAGGTATATGGTAGTTATTCAGCTCTTTAGAAAATAATATTAGTATTTAATACTAATGCCATAGTAATAGGACAATTTTAGTGTTATATTTCTTTAGCAGATTAAGCAATATGAATAGTTTGAATAGTTGCACAAGATGCAAATTGCTAGGAGTAGAGAGGAGTTTTTTTTTTTTTTTTTTAGAGACTGGACTCTGACTTGCAAAACAAGGACTTGGACGCATGTCTGGTGTTGAAGTTCAGCCTCACACTCCGTTCGGTTAGAGAGCACAGCTGCATGACAGCGCTCCTTCAGAGGTCACCTGACACCGCAGCGAGCCGCAGAACAGTATGGATGTGTACACTGATACTATTATGAATCATAAGAGACGCAGCTTTACGCATATTTGACAGCGGGGAAAGCGGTTTTGGATTGAGTATATTGCAGTCAGCCGGACTAACAAGGTCTCTTTTGGCTTGTGGTTTTGACTCAGGTGAGATTCTCTTGTTGAACAAAAGGAGCTGCTCCGGATGTCACAGAAGCACAATTTAATAAGCAACTTGAAGCCATTCCAGTCGGCACAGTACACAAATTATTACCTCCCAAACTTCCAAATTCAAGTTATGGTTTTTCCATATTGTTATGTGACAACAGACTACTCAACAGTTTCCTAAGAAACAAGCTTGTGGTTTCGTTTTAAAAAAAATATGATTATCTTATAAACCCTTAGGGAGGTCCTTGCACACAGAGCCAAAAAGAAAAGGAGGAAAAAAGTGTCGAAAAGACTGACGATGCAGCCTAGGCGAAGAATCGAAACAACACGTGTGGCGCGTAAAAAAGCCTATCACAGTCAATCAGGCGGCTGAGGCTAGTCAGGCAGGAGGTAGGGAAACCTTATCCAACATGAATCTGTCTGAAGAATGAACACGAGGGATGTCACATCTAGCATGCTTTTTTTTATGTTTTGATACCCCATGCAAAGGCTACATTCCAACCAGGTGGAGGGTGGTTATGCGCCGTGTCAGACAAAAAGGAGAGCTCTGGTCCTGCTGGGTTATTAAAAAAGAGTGTTATTCCAATTACAACTGGAAATAATTAGCCTAGAAGAAACTTTGGGAATCAGGTCATTTGGAGAGGCGTACCGTTTCCTGTACACTGCATGTGAGTGTCAGACGTCTGTAATTGACAGTTGTTTTAGAGGAAGTAGGATTGCAAAAATCCCAGTGGATATTTAAACTTATTATTGTGTGCGCTTGTGAATAAGCATATGAATGAGAAAGAGAGCAAAAAAGTGGAACCAGGAATAAAGAAAGGTAACTCACTTAAAGGGACAATTCAATTCAATTCAAAGTTTTTTTTTTTGTCATTTATTCTATAGTCAAGTCTCCTTTATTTATATAGTGCTTTATATAACACAGATACAGAAAATATCCGACCAATGATTCAGACTTAAACCTGTATGGGTTTGTTTTTTGTTGTTGTTTGTTTGTAAAACAGCTCTGACTGATTTTTTCATGACTGATTCAGTTCAGTCACCTTCTCAATGATCCAGTCACAACAGTTAACAGTCTACTTACTGAAAGATTATCAGTGAATAATGACTTAAATTAAGCTATGCCTATTTGTCACACAAAGCTATCGTATAGCTTCATTTACATTTATCTGACGCTTTTATCCAAAGCGACTTACAATTGATATATTTCAGAGGTCGCACGCCTCTGGAGCAATTAGGAGTTAAGTGTCTTGCTCAGGGACACATTGGTGTCTCACAGTGGATTCAAACCCGGGTCTCTCACACCAAAGGCATGTGTCTTATTCACTGCGCCATCACCACCCCTTTTATAATAGCTTCATAATACTTGGAATATTGTGCATTACCCACAAGGACCACTTTTATGATACTTTTAGGGTAATTTTGCATCCTTTTTGAAGCTTAACAGCCCCAGTCCTCATTCACTTTCATGATATAAGTCATCTTTTGTGTTGCATGGGAGAAAGGAAGTCATATTAGATTGAAACGATGAGAGTGAGTAAATGACAAATTGTAAATTTTAGGTTAACTATTCCTTTAATTAAGAGCTGTGAACTATACTAAAGAGGCATAAATTGCTAGGTTTGGGTAATGTCAGTCCCTTATCTGCTGGCAAGGACACAATGTGTTATAATTTAGATTTAGTTATACTATAAACATATAGAAGTGGGACTAATACAGCAGGGCCATTATAAACAGCCATTCCTTTTGCAACAATAATATTATGCATGAATCAAAACTGAAACAAGTGCAAGTAAATCTGTTCTAAGTATAAAGTACATTCCAAATGACAGAAAATCAGTCAGAAAAGGCCAATATCTTTCTCTTTCTCACACTTTAGGGCACCATGGATATTATAAGCTTTTGCCATCCACTGTGAAATAACAGTGCACACGCTGGTCAATTAATAGCCCATTTGGCTCTGTATGACCCTTTGGAGAGCAATAAAAGTGTGTCTTTAAATCTATGTACGTGTTGATATTATTTCATATCAGGCCCCTTCCTCTCTGGGCCATGCAGAAATCCACCAAGCCAAATGTTAATGAGTTCCACCTGCAACTCTATACAAGTGTTCAGTGCACATTGGCACTTGTCTAAATGAACGAAACATTGCATATGACTTGAGTAATGTTACATGAACTACAGAGCGTCTTGTGGAATGCCAATAAGTGTTAGCCTAAGGGTCTCCTCTGCATGTGATGGGGATTTCTCGCCATAAGCAGATCCGACGATTAATTTAACAAACTGTATACATGCAGCTACATATATCTGAACAGATTAAGAGACCGTTCAATATGGGCTTTTGTGCAAGTTGAGTAAAGTACTGATTAGCTTTCTAATCTATACCCTTCTCAGCCTCTCCTTTCAGATGGACTCCTGACTGCCAGCTAGACATTTGGATCCCTGAGAAGAAAAAAACCTGAAAAAAAAAATCACAATAAGTGGACGGCAGTCAGCGGTGTCACCAGTGTTGATTTGGCAGTCTTTCCCATAATGCTTTCCCTGAGATTTGTATGAGCTGGTGCTGAAAGACAGACTGTTTATTGCCCTGTTGAAGGGAGGTTAAGTTACAGCAAAGGCCGTTTCATTACCATTAATTCATAGTGCAAACCATCCACCCCCAGCGAGACAGTGCTGCTCCTTTAGCCCCCAAGCTGGTATTCCACTGGTCTGTAGGAGGGCGGGCTGTTCAGATTGAGTGAATGCTTGAGATCCTTGGTTGTGGTCCTTCAGGGTCTTTTCTGCATTTAGTAAGTCTTAGGCTCTTAATTGTGTGACTAAACCAATTGTTCTCTTAATTGACGCCACTTAACCTCTTCAACAGGCTCCCCTCAGGTGTGCCACAGGTGACTACCCTGAGTCCCATGCAGAACCTGATGGATAAGCAACAACACTGAGGATTATGTCGTGAGGTGATGTCATTCCTTGAAACTGTACATTAGTGAGCTTGAATCAACTATTTTTGCTTGGCTCATCTAATCAGACTGGTTGGTTTTGTGCCAGGTCTATAATTATTGATTAACACACTACACCTCTAGTATCAAAGGAATAGTTCAACTAAAAATGAAAATTGTCATAATTTACTCAACCTGTAAAAGTTTTTTTATTCTGTGGAACACAAAAGAGAATATTTTTAAAAATGTTTTAGCATTTTTTAATCCATACAATGGAAGTCAATGGGGGTAGTCAACTTCCCTTTCTTTTAGGGAAGAAAGAAACTCATACAGGTTCAGAACAACATGAGGGAATTTTTATTTAGGGTGAACTATCCCTGCATAAGTAGTTCATAAAATAAGTAACAACCAATTAAAGTTTTTGGGGATTTATTTTATATTATTTCATGTATTGATTTTTACATAGAAATGATATAAGACCTCATCTTACTGGCTGTTGCCATAATAGGCCATAACATGAATTGGCTGCTCGTAAATATGAATATTTGAATATAAACCCGCACACAGGGAAACAACCCTGTGAAATAGCAGAGGTAAAAATTCCCTCCTCAGGATTTATGACTGCTCCGGGTATAGCCAATACTTTTATTGTGGTCTTTTGCCAGATATGGTCAATTGTACACGAACGCCAGGAGCAATGGGGACTATGGGGTTGCAAGTGGGAAATGTGGATGTTAAATTTCCATTTCTTTTTTTCTTTTTTCTTTTTTAACCCTCTGAAGTCATATTATATAGTTGACAAATCTCCACTCGATTTCTGTTAGTTTCCATCACTTAATGTCACAAAGAGTGTGGCGCAGTGTCTTTGAAGAGCTTGTTCCCTTTAAATCCTCGAGCACCTGTGAAACCGCTTCTTTCGCAGAGTGGCATTTCAACATTAATTCCTCATTTTGATGAATTCACAGGCCCAGAGAATGCTACAGGGTGGAGGAGCTCAAGTAAGAATGTTCCAGAAAGGAACACCCTCCGATGGAACAGAAAAAAAAAGCTTGCTAGCTCTGGCCAAGGTTTGTTTTCACCTGAAGCAGCCATTTGTCTTGGCGTTTGCCCAGCGCTAAACCACTGTGTATATTTCTATGGTCTCAGCGGACATGAGTGCGCACCACAACCACTTAATGTGGTAGGGGAACTGAAGATCTCTGTAATAATCTTGAAATTGTGAAACCACACCGTTTCCTCGCACCAAAGCTAACATGAGAAGAGCACATTTCCCTTAAACTCTAGCCATACAATACTGTCAGGAGAATGCCAGCTCATCAGCCAAACCTGCAGCTAATCACAAAGGGGCATAAAGAGGTACTTGACCTCATTGAGCTTGTGAGGCTTCCAAGAGATTCGGAAAAGTACCGAGCTTTAGATGAGAACATCTCAGATTTGGGCCACTTAGCACTTAAATGCAACGGTGACTGTCACAAGGATGAAGCCCTCAGGGCTGGACCTGATCTCCATGTGGATCTGATAAAATCAAGTGCGAGTTTGAGAGCTAATCTCTTGTCTTGTCGCTCAGCATAGCAACGAGGCTGAAGAGGCTGACGCATTCCTCGCGCCTCGTTTAAGAGAACAGGATAGAGTGGGATTAAGGGCTACTTTTGAGAAAAGCCATCACACAACCGCAGAACATAAAAAAATACTGTCCAGAAAAATATGGAGCGGGGTTCTCAGGTGCTTCTCCGGGCTAGAAAGCTCTCAAGAGGGCTTCCTGGAACATAACTTGGGATTAGACTTATGTCGCAGACCTAAAAGAAGGATCTGATAATTTATGGGAGGGATTTAACTGTGAGGCCACAGTTGCACAACAAGGCAGTCACTTGCAGGAATCTTCTGTGTTGATACACTCTGATTTACTGGAAGTGGAAGCAAGGTCCAAATGTTATCACAACCATATGGAGTATAGGTTATGAATATTACGATTTAGTGTCAACGTGACCTTGGGAAAACCAACCTTGTACTTGGTTCATTGCGTTAGTGGATAATTGCATATTCAGTCCAACTTTAGACAAGTCGGAGGCCTTTTTGTTATTGCATAAAATTCAATATTTCCTGTAGTACTTCCTGATGAGCCCAGGCTGTCTGTGTGTATGTGGGTCGGTGTATATGCATGTGTGCAACAAAATATACAGTGAGAGTCAGTAAGCAATTCAGTTCTCTCAAAAGACTCTTCTAAGACATAACAAACAGTAAATTGTCTGTACTAAAACAAAACATTTAAAGCACGTGGAATATGGACTTTGCTACACCTCTTAAGCCCTACTGTTGGGTGTTGTCCCAGAAGTTATATTACTAAAATAAACATTTGTGTTTTATGAATATCAAATATTTGTTGTAACCAGTAATGCATTTCAAATTCATTATATTCTATTATTCTGAATTATTACATATGTTTAGCTACAGTAAGATATTCTAGCTCTCACTAAAAACATGAATCATTTTAATATTTATTGTGCCATCACAACAAACAGTTTTCCCCCTCAGAATTTAGTGTACCGGATTACTAAAGAGACAAAAGAGCATGGGCTACTTGAGATGAAACAGAATAGAAAAATCAAGTAAATATCACTTGTGAACCTGTTGAAGTTATTTTGATTGTGCATCATGTCCAGTCTTTTTCAAATTTTGCACAAAAGTGTGACAATTTTATTTGACAATTGACAAGTTTTTGCCCATGTTGTTTCCACAGCTGTCATTTCCATGACACAATGCTTTTAAAATGCATAATTTGAGATGATATTAAAATGACACTGGTGAAAATGTTAATTTATGTTTCAAAAACAAATGGCCAAACTGACAGAATTCTCCTGGATAACCACTGTTGAACATTGTTTGCAGACAAATTAAACCAATGAGTGTGTGAAAAGTCTGTTTTAAGTGGATTTATTTTCTTTAAGCCCTCGGGGCCAAAAGTGACCATAGTTGAAGAAACACCCATATAAGTTTTCACAAATGCAACTTTGGCGTTTGATTGCAGAAGTTTAGAGTCTGCAGTTTAGAAGATGTATGTGGATTCAGCAGTGCACAGCAACATATGTGAGCCGAGCAGGGTGGAGCTGGACCCCGGGCCGCTGATCGTGACTGGTTGGTGGGGAGAGAGGCCCCGACAAGGTGGGTCCCAGGCCTGCAGCGAGGTCCTAGGGAGTAATTTCAGATGTTGTCCATGACATAGCGCTGGGCTGATGTGTGCATGGTGTGCGTGCTCCCCTTTTCTACTCACCCCGCCTGTCTCACCTCTGCTGCGCTGGAAGTGGTGGAGTTTTGACAGCTGTGTTTGGATCACTCCGATGGCGGTCTGGGGGAAAAGGGCGTGTGCTTTGCCTGTGCGTGAGCTTGTGTGCACTTCGATATCAGGTGTATGTGAATTTCTGTAAGTTAGACCGGTGATCTATAGGCAGGGTAGAAATGTAAAGCATATTCATGCTCATTTGTTGACATATGACCTTGAAGTTACAGTACTGCATGTTGCCCTCATCAGTGAGGCCGAAGCTTTGGGAATAAACCTGGAATGTGGGCTAAGTGGGGGCTGGCGGGCGGCTCAGCTCTTCTGGGTTGCGGGGAGCATGCTCTGGCTGGCCTCATGAGTCTCAGCTGATCCCAGCGTTAACCACAACTCTGGTGGTATCAAGGTTGGAGTGAACTCTACCATGAGCCCTATACACTCTTAAAGTGCCCCTATTATGCTATTTTAAAGGTTCCTGATTTTGTTTTGGAGGTCTCCTACAACAGGTTTAAATGTATCAAAGGTCAAAAAGCACTTTCATTTTCTCATAATATACATTGCACATCACCACATTTTTCAATGATTCTCAAACGACTTGTCGGGTGAATCAGTCTCTCTAAATCCCTCCTTTCCGCGAGTATACTCTGCTCTGATTGGCCAGATGGCCCAGTCTGTTGTGATTGGTTTACCACTTATAGCACACATCGGAAACAAAACGCCTATTACCATAAACTTCAGCTCAGGAGGCCTCCTAAAGCTCAGCGATTGTACACACTGTAAAGACAGTAATGATGGCATTCATTTTACCATATCAATCTGAGCGCGTGTCCGATAATGAAACATTGGAAGAATTAGTTATTCAACCCGAACCTCCATTGCAAGGATGACTTGAGCAGGACGTTTCTCGGTGATGCGCTTCTCAGTTTGAGGTACATTATGAGATGTTTCAGCTGTAATTCCTCACCATCAGCATTAACAAGAGTATGTCCGTCAACAAGCCGATGTTTATATTTCTAATTTATTTCTGTGCAGATGTGGGAACTTTATCAATAACGGTGCATACGTTAGCCCAGCACTAACGTGAATCACTGATGTAACATTAAAGTTTGCAAAACAAATCTTTCTCCATCCTTTATCTTTACTCAAAGTTGTAAGAACGACATACAATCTGCACTGATAGATAGTTTTAGGTAATAGTGTCCCACAGAGGATTTGCAGAGATATTTCGTGAGACAGTAATAACGTGAGTTAGCTGGTTAGCCGGAAACTTAACAAAATATAAAACACAAAACTACGTATTTTGAACACCCGGTAGAAAATACATACCTCAATAATTAATCATACGTAAGTTGGTTGTGATTCTGAGAAGCAAGTTGGTCCAAATAAATTGAGTACCGACCCATCTTTCAAGAGCAAGTGTTTTGCAAATCCAACGTTGAACTCCGAGATTTGAGAAGCAGTCCTGAGTAAAATTACGTTTGAGGGCGGGTCAGTTGTTCGCAGGCAGACAACATACAACATAGGCGGGCGTTATGCGAATGCATTTTCTAGAGATGTAGAACTGTTATGCAGTGGGATTCGAATTACAAACGTCTCGTTTATGCGGTTCATAGTTGATTCTTTATTTTGGGAGACAATAACTTTATTTATACATTTTCGACTTTACAACTTTGCAGAACGTTTACATTCTCACAAACAGCTATATTACACACTGCATGAAAGGAAATATTTGAAAAAACATAATTTTTCAAATAACTTTAAAAATAAAGGTTTCAAAAGGGGGGTTTCCCAGCGATGCCATAGAAGAACTATAAGAATTTTTTTCTGAGCTAGAAATCTAGAAGTACTTAATCTTAAAGTAAAATCTGTGTAAAATACATTATTGCGCTTTAATTGACATCAGCCAGATGTCGACTAAAGTGCTGAAAGAAGCATTGGGCCAATAAACTTGCTTATTTCCAGGTCAACAGAACTGAATTGAGTTGGATTTCTAGAGCTGCTTTTTCTGTGCGCTGCACATGATGCATCATATGTGTAATTGGTTTATTGTTTTTCTTGGCAAGGGGCAAGCTCTTTCACAGCTGTGAAGTTGAATAGACTAATTAAGTCAGAAGAGTTCATGGAGGAGCAAGGTGAATCACTCTTACCGCACGCCTGGCACCTGCGTACCAAACAAGCCGTGTTCCTGCAGTGTTACCGTAACAATGTTGCATGTTTTTTTCCGATAGCATGGTTCTGATGACCTCATGCGAAGCTGTAAAACCCTCACACTTTCGTAAGCTCTTTATTGCAGGCACCTTGACTCTAGTTTACCGACCAAACACCACTGCTTATCAGCAAGGCTGACACAGGAAAGACAAGCAGGAAACAATTCTGCCTTACCAACAGGAATGCTGTGATATACCTTCTTCTTTGGAATAAGTAAAAGCTAGCTAATAATTACTCTGACCTTAGCATCATTACAGAAGATTAGCTTCATTAGACAGATGTGTGCTTTTACATCTTTTAGCCAACATAATAAAAATGTTGTTTTTTCTGTTGTTGCTTTTTAGATGTGTCCTCTGGGAAGGAAAGTGAATCAACGCTAAAGCTACTTTGTTTATTTTTTCCTGCTGTTTTTCAGGATGGTCATAACCTGAGGTGGTTACTCTCTCGTGGTAGAATCAGGAAGCAGTTCCCTTTTTTCCCCCATTTTGCCCAAGAAGCTCATAAAAACACAGGACATCCTGTGGACTTTTAATGACACTGTGCACATTGTAATGAAATGAGTCAAATAAACACTCCCGGTCATGTCAACCAATAAACAAGCATGACCTGAGGAACGGGTGGTTTTATGTATCTTTATCATTCATCCTATTATACCAAGGGTTATTAAATGGCCCACCTGGAGATATTTTCCAAGCATGCAAACATGCTCAGTTTAGGTTTGAATCATCTTACCGGTTAAGTCCATTATTGGCCCATCACTTTATTATCAATGCCAACTGCTTCAGTCTCCATCTGTGGTTGTACTTTTGTTGTTATTGGGGTTTGGCCTATTGGTAACACTTGATCCAGGAAGGATCTGGTGTTGCCACGCCACCAGGTGGCTGATCTGTATTATTGCTCTTTTGCTAGTGTGGAATTTAAAGACAACAGATGGTGCAAAGACATCTGAAAATGACCACAACTTATAAAATCCCTGAGAAAAACATTTTTCCACATAAGAAGAGTTGTACTTATTTTTGTATTCCCACATTTTGTTTTTTTATCACCAAACAAAATCTGAGTTAAAATAAGACAGTGGTTTTACTCTTTCCTTTCATGGTTGTGTTTCTGACTATGGTGCTCATGTTTTGCCCACTTGATTATTTATTATTTATTTATGAATTATACCAGACAGGCAAGATAAAAGTGTTTTGATCTTGTATTTTAATTTTCTTTAGTTATTAGAAATTGTTCACAGAATGGGAATGGAGCGGAAATAAAGTTTTTGATTTTTAACTTAAGCCTTAAATGTGCATTAATATAAGATGCAATTCAATTCTGTAACTTCACTTGGTTGCAGACTTTGATAATGATTTGTGGTCATAATGGCTTTGATAAGAGTGTCATAGTGATAAGATGACTGATAAATATCCCTCTCATATTATCTCTTTCATGCTCTGAACACATGCTCAAAATCCAACAATACATTTTCAAAAGTGAGAAATTATATTAACTATTTAATAGGCATATCAGTCATTTGGTTGAGGTCAATTTGAGTCATTATATCTTGTTTATAGTCACCTTAACCTAATTGAGGCATATAGTAGCCTATAGTCATATATCACGTCTATAAAATCAATACAGATGATCATTCATATTGAAAGTGCACTTTCAGTTCTGCATTGCTATGTTATTTACGCTCAGGTAAAATGTTGTGTTATTCACTTTTCTACTGTTTCACATATCATAAAAACGTTTCGATATTTAATGTAAATCAGTCATATTTGTGTCTGGAATTTGTGTCTGGACCTATGTTTGCAATTAAGCATTTTTGTAAAGTAAGGTTCAGAAATTTTAGTCTATTTTGGTGTTGTTTTACTAATGTGTTTTATTTCTCTTACACAGGTGAGCATAACTACTGATCAGTAAGTGTATCTTTACCCACATAAAGATTAGTTCAACCTATCACACATTTTCATTAAAAGAGACATAGTTCATTGGTTCTCAACCAGGGGGCCGTGGCCCAATAGGGGGCCTGAACAATGTTCCAAAGGGGCCTCAAGATGACTTCAAATGATTTAAAATAAGCCAAAACAACTAAAATCAAGATATTTCTTAGTATTTGGTTATTTTTTATTGCAAATATTTCTAGTTATGCCAAGCAGAAGTAGAAATTGAGGGGGGCCTTGAAGTAAAAAAAAACTGAAATCCACTGATATAGTTAAGTGGGAAAACCCTGTTTATTTCTATGCAAATAACAGAAATTAGTGCTGATAGTGAAAAATAGTAAAAATAGTCAAAAAAGTTTTTTATTATTATTTTAATATGTTTATTGAGGCTCACTTAATATGTTAATAACGTTTTTTTGAACAAAAAAACAAATATAGCCTATATGCAGAAAATCGTTTATTTTCAAACCTCATTCTAACTCTCTGTCTGAAATGATCTGTTTTTAAGGGGCGGCTTTTTAAGGCTTGTCAGTAAACGGCCAGTGTTATGATTTGCTGATGTCATTGCATAGGAAACAATATCAATGGCCACTCGCTCTCGCACGGGAGCAAGTGTTTTGAAAACATTATCCATAAAAAACTGTTATTTACAGACAAAGCATTTTACTTACGGTTTGTGATTTAGCTGCTGTCAGGTCCAAATACAGTTGGCTGCTTAATCTTTCAACAAAAGTTTATTTGCAAACTCTCCATTACGGTGTGCCTCGTTTACAAAATAAAATGCTCCGAACAAACATATAATCAACGGACGAGATCCGGGACGCCATTAAAATAAACCATCCACTTGTTTCAAACGCCGGGATCCTTCTGATGTCTGTACAGAGACGCAAACGACATGTTTAAACTGGATGCATCAAAGCAAAATTTCTTTCACTTCCATTTGTCCTCTCGTGCGTGGAGTGTGTCAGAAACTGAACGTGCCTCTGTATACTGTATCCAGTGTAGACAGCGTCAGTGATTAATGGGTTCTGTTTGCTTTCTCTTTGCGTTTTATTTGCTCACATGCAGTGTGTAGGCAAATGTCAGCCGTTAAGCAACTGAATGCCAGTGGGCGGGGCCTATGGTGTGATGATGTAAAACTACATGGCTTGCTCTGGAGGAAGTCAAATGCAAATGTAGTTGCCCGTGTGACATCGCAAATCCCACAGTATATAAACTATCCATTTTTGGAGCTTGATTAAATAAATGCTTTGTTTATAATGAGGAGTACATTTTGAGTAACAATTCTTATCACTCCAATCACTGTCACGAGTTTATAGCTGTTTATAATAAACTTGCATTAGTGAGCAGAGAAATCTAGAGAAGTATCTTACTCTTAAGCCCTATTCACACAGGATTAGTACTATCTGGGGACCTCGTGTGATTTAGAAATTACCCCCCCACATCTGAATTTCATGTGGCGCATTCGCACGGGATAACCGAAGCCTGTGATTTTACTCAAATTTACTGACTTATCTCCCGGATATGACGTCAATAGGCTATTGCTTGGAAATGTCTTTTCGTTATAGGTCTAGCTGTATGATATATTATGACATAAACAGAATAAAGTTCCTTACCGCATGCTACTATACATGTCATTCATCTCCATCTAATCATTTTTTTTTTGTTTTTGCTCTTCTGATGATTTTCAGCTTTCACTTTCTGCAAATTGTGTAGTTGTGTATAGCGATATGACCCAGCACCCAAAATACTATCAAAACACTCCAACACAGCTTCAATTCTTCGCGAAAGATGGATAAAAAGGCGCACGTGAAACAAAAATCTTGAAAAAATGATACGATCCGGCCAAATCACAGAGATGTCGATTCGCACGGGACTAATATTATCACAGGACCTCGGTGTTCGGCGAAATATAGTAGGTCATTTGCGGGGGAAGTTTTACTTTACAAATTACAGACATGGCCGATTCGCACGGGATTAAGATCTCAGACAAATTCCGCAATTATTACAAATGACTAGAGGTCACCAGGTAATACTTATCCTGTGCGAATAGGGCTTTATCTGACACTGAGAATTAAATGGGCAATCTATTTATTCTATTTAGTCTTTTGGATCTATTTATTAATTTTATAATGTTATTTTTTCATTGGATACCATCCATATTGAAAATAAATGACAGCATGCTAAAGACTGGTGCACAAAAGTAAAAAACACACTAGAAGTGATAGTATAATATAACATCAGCGATCACCGACATTCGCATTCAGACAGGATTAGATTTCTCTGAGGACTGTTGAGTTTTCTGAAAAACAGTAGGTAATTTGCTCTGAAATCTTTACTGAGGTTGTGTGAGAAAAACGCAGACTTGGCAGATTCAGATGGGATTAAAATCGCAAAGTACATCTGTGAGACACTAATTTCTCTAACACCCCCCTGGAAAACTAGTCCCATCTGAATAGGGCTAGACCTCTTATATGTCAAAAGATCAAGGCAAACTTGATTTCTCATGTCATGACCCTTTAAAAATGCAAACAAAATGCAGGGAAATTTTGCACTTGAAACTTTTGTAAACACAGGTGGATATGACCATAACTGTCTGAGTCAAACGTCCTCGTTCGTCTCTCGTCTGTGTAGTTAATAAAGTTATTTTTGTTACAAGTGGTTTGCATAACACCTGGTTCCATGCCAGATCTTGGGCTGGCCAGTTGCTGCGATACACAGGTCATGCACTCTCTCTCCCTCCTGCAGCGGGGCTCTTCAAGACATGATTAACGGCCGTTCATTTTTCCACTCTCGTTCTTGTTCTTTCTCTCTTTTCCTGTTGGGATTCTTCCTCTTTAACCTAGCATTAAGTCTGTGGCCCGTGCAACAGCACATGTGTGTTCCAAGTTCCCACAAGGAAACTGCTGGGGTTGATGAGAGAGGCGGACGGCTCGGGATGGCTGGGGTGTCGTTGGTGGGGTCCCGATCGGGGCTGTAAATTCAAACGGGGAGGTCGAGATCCTGTAAGATGAAACCCTTTTCCCTCCGTGTATCAGCAACACAGCTCGGGCCGAGACAAGAGAGAAGAAGCAGGCAGCAAATCCATTGGAGTTCACTGATAGCACTGTTTGCACAGCCACCGCCGCCTTCTTTGATCAAATCGCCGGGGGAGTGGGGGTCGTGTGTCGCTGCCAAAGGTCAGCTATATATTACGCTCCTAAAAGTGATTACTGAAATTCTTAACTGAAACCATTCTGCTGCCAGGGTGTGCCAGAAGCCCCTGCAGCGGTGTCTGGCCCGCTCGGGGGCCTCTCTGTAGCCCCGTCCGCCAGAGAAATGCTCTCTTCTTGTGTTTCCTATCAGAAGAGGAGGGCCCGAGAGAGCCACACATGGAAACCCGCTATCCAATTGCAGCTGTGGTGGGTAAAAACCCACAGTTGAGGCTTTAGAGTCAGGAAATATAAATGTGTAGCGCACTTCAAAGGGGGGAATGGCAAATTAGGCTAAGACAATACGTGGCCTTGCATTCAAAACAGTATAAACAATGTCTGCTTTGTGTTTACTGTCCTCTTTCTCTTTTTCGCTGCGCTGGACGGGAAGAAACCAGCTGATCACTGCTATGCTGTAGGTATTGCTCAGTAAAAGGTTTTACATGACAGCTCAATTAGCCACCTGTTTAAGTAAAGGGACAGTTCACCCAAAAATGAACTTTATGTTATCATTTATACTTACCCTCATGTCATTTCAAACTTGCCTTTTTTCTGTTTTTGTACATGCAATGAAAGTAAATGGGGTCCAAAACAAACAAACCTGAGACATTTGTTCCACAGAAGAAAGAACAGCATACAGGTTTGGAACTATGAGGGTGAGTAAATCTTGACAGAAGTTCCATTTTAAGGTGACGGTATTGCCCATGACACCTGTAAGCATGTGAAAAGTCCTTTTCAGCAATTAGCAATGAGAAGATTAAAGGCCTATTCACACCAAGGAGGTTAACTGTAAAGATAAAGATGTAGGCCTAGCTAATTCTAAAAAGCATTCTCAATATTAAAGAATAGCAGAGTTCACACCAAAGCTTTAATGATAACAGCAAAGCGAAACGATATTGCTGGAATCACTTTCAGAACTGATGATGAACCATAAAAACATTGACAGCCAATCAGAATCCATCCTGCTGTAACGAGCGTGAGCATTTAAAGCGGCAGGCAAGCACACGCTTAGAATAAACAGAAAGATATCGTCCGATGGTGTGGACGCTAATAGTTATCTTTATAGTTATCGTCCTTGGTGTGAATGGTTCTTAACACTCTGGACAGACAGACAGACTTCTTCCTCAGATCCAGTGGGGTGCTTTTTTTATCATTGAGATATAGTTTAATTCATAATTTGAATTCGTTTTTATTTTTCTATTTTCCAATTTAATTTGAATTTTTGTTAAAGTTTTAATAAATTTGTTGTGCGTCTTCATTTACATTTTATTAATTTTTATTTCAGTTTTAGTTATTTTAGTAGGCTACATCAAATTAAACTTAATGAAATTGAAATAAAAATTTCTTAAAGAAATGTGGCTGTAGCAACTGGCTAAAAGTCACTATGAAATCATAATTGACAATTCTTAGTTTTTATGGAATATTGCAATATTTATTATAAATGACCTGTGCACAACATTATTGCAATATTTATAATAAATTATTTATCTGTGCACATTATTTTTCATGTGCCTTCATAATCTTTATTCAAAATAACTTCCCTTTCCTCTTACAGCCACATCTCTTCTCTTCTCTGATGACTTGTTTACTGGCAGGAGGGCGAGACAGCCTGTCAATCACATGAGATCGACCAATAGCAAACCACAACCATCCTGATAGATTCCTGATAGACAAAATCAAGTCCTGCCCTACATTTTTTTTCTTGTCCGAGAAGTTTCACTCGGATATATGTGACAATATTGGGAAGAAAAGACTATTGCAACTTTAATAATAATATTTTTTTAAATATAGCCTATTTTTAAGATTTGAGTTAAGGCTTCTTTTATTTCAAGTAATGAAAATATTTTTATGATCAAACTTCAATTACAGCAGTTTCTGATTGTAATATCTGCAGATAAATCTGAACTTCCACAGCATTCTTTCCATAGCTGCCAAAACGTTGCCATCATGGGATAGGAGAAATGTGAAGTCGCGCTCAATTAAACTTTATACATGTTCGCTGATCATTATACCGAAGATTGCCTCGTGTTATCTTTGGCAGACCTCGGCTCGGCACTTAAATTAAAAGGGATGATGTATTTCCTCATATGTAATTTGCAGTGGGCTACTGAGAGAAGAAAAGGGAAAGAGAGAGAGGGACGGAGAGAGAAAGTATGATGCCTGTTTGACGGGCAGGCGCATGCCAGAAATAACAGAGTGAACCTTGCTCTAGTCTAGTCTCATTAGCTGGAGGAAAACAGTTCCCTGGAGGCACAACAGGGTGTAAATACATGTAAACCTTGTCAGACCTGAGGCAGACCTCTGCCAATTTTGTCCGACTCCTTACTCATTCTCAGAGTGAGCGAAATGCACACCCATGCAGATTGCAGATAGAGACTCTACAAGAGCTGAATCCTGGGTCTTAAGTCTCATAAATTCAGGCAAATATATATATATCAGTTGATTTTAGCATACACCCTGAGAAGGCTAAAAAAAACTGTATTCTAGAAAATCTGATATTTATTTTATGTCTATTCTTGATTTGATGACAAGACTAAAATTATTACAGAGCTCTAGGATTGAAATGTTCTTTTGTTGTTAGTGTGCTCTGTAAAATTTCAAAATCAGGGTTATGCAATTTGTCATTTTAAATCTCTGACAAAAATTATTATTATTTTTTTTAATCTAAAACATTGAGATTTCCAGACTGTTCTCTTCAGTTAATGTTAAGAGGTTTTGGTTTTCGTTATAATATAACATGTATATTTTCCTTTTTATGAGACATTTTTGGAAGTGGAAAGCATGCAGAATTTTTAATTTAATTGGAATATAAATTACAATCTTTAACTTAATTGAAATATAAATACATTTTTGATTGGGATAAGAGTCTGGCTTCAATAGACCAATAAATGGAAGGATTTGGTTTTGATATTAATTAGTCTAAATTATGTTGATGCCTAAAACAGGACTTGAAATTCAAATGAAACATTCAAACTGGCATTAAATGATTTTGAAATTAGGTGTGAATAAGTTGGGATCAGTATTAGGTTTGGGTTGTGGTTATAGTTGGTATACTTTTACTTGCACAGATATTTAGACAGATATATCAGGAAAAAAAGCAGCTCAATGCATCACAACTCATTTCTGTGCCAAGTACTCCACCACAATATCTTAATAGGCCTACTTTAACATTGGTTTTCATTGGTAAAGATTGTTATTGTCTTGTGAAGCAGGCGGAAGATTTAAAAAACTCTATACATGATAGATGTAATTAGAGGTTTATCATTTGGTATCTAGGCTTGTCCAGAAGAGGACAGTGGTGTGTTGGTAAAAGCACAGCAGAATAAGGGTTTCTGTATACTGAATTAGTCCAGGGAGCAGGAAACTTGTGTCCGGTTTCACAGAGAAGGCTTAAACTAGTCTCAGACTAAAATGCATATTTGAGCTGTCTTTCCTTCCAGCAACTTGCACTGGCACCTTACAATATATCAGTGCTATTGTTTTGCATCAAGATGCACAACAGTAATGTTGTGTTTCTTCTAGGCACATTTATAAAAGATACTTAAATGCCCTCATTTAACTAAGGCCCAATCCTGGCTTAAAAAAATGAATCCTGTGAAAACTTTAAATTTGTAAATTGTATTACCATGAAACCAAAATTTAAAACCGTTTAGCAAGCTCCATTTTTGTGATATCAACTTCAAATTTAGAATACAACTTTTCTAGCAATTATTGAGTCCAAATTTTGTGAAATATATATTTTGTATAAAATAAATTCAGTACATTTGCTTTACAGTAAATTGTTATAACTTCTTTTAAATTGCAACCATTTAAGTTCAGATCTATGCTCAAAAAGGTGGGTGCCTGTTCAGTTATTCAAGCTGTTCAAAATAATACTGTTTATGTACAAACATGATCAACCTTTATTGGCAGTAACAAAATACACAATGAAGAGTGAAATCACACCATGAAACGGTTTAACTTATTTATAGCACTCTGGCATTGCTATTGGCATAATGTCAATATAAAAATGACAGATACTCTGACAGTATTGAGCATCATGTCGAGTGCTGGGCGAGGAAGGCTCTTATTCTCTGCAGCAGCTCCTTCTTTACACTGTCAGGCACCAGGGCTGATGAACACAAGAGTTATTATTAACGATATTCATTTTTTCATCTTTGGCGATACTTTACACCCAAATGGCATCAATTTAAAAACAATGCGTGGGATGTAGTTACATGGGTTAGTTCACCCAAAAATTAAAATGATCCCATCATTTACTCACCCTCAAGCCATCCTAGGTGTGTATGGCTTTCTTCTTTCAGCCAAACACAATCAGAGTTATATTACAAAATATCCTGGCTCTTCCAAGCTTTATAATGGAAGTGAATAGGGCCTGAATTTTTGAAGCTCCAAAAAGCACATCCATCCATCATATAAGTAATCCATACAGCTCCAGTGGGTTGATAAAGGCCTTCTGAAGCAAAGTGATGCGTTTTTGTAAAAAAATATATATCCATAATTATAACTTTATAAACTGTAATCAGTGCCTTTTGGTAACCACAATTTGTTTTTGCCCAGCCCTATTTTTTTAACCGCAAGAGGCGTCTACTCTTACCTAAGTTTACGCTGCTACTCCTACATGGGGTCAGAGGTCACTCTTGCACCGGAACTCGACTCGCGTACGGCCGTTACCGGAAGCCAGTGAGTATAGTTTATAAAGTTATAAATATTGATATTTTTCTTACAAAAATGTATCGCTTCTCTTCTGAAGGCCGTTATTAACCCACTGAAACCTTATGAATTACTTTTATGATGGATGGATGGATGGATGGATGCACGCACTTTTTGGAGCTTCAAAAACTCAGGCTCCATTCACTCCCATTATAAAGCTCGGAAGAGTCAGGATATTTTTTTAATATAACTCCGATTGTGTTTGGCTGAAAAAAACAAAGTCATATACACCAAGATTGGTTTGAGGGAGAGTAAATTATGGGATAATGTTAATTTCAGCCTACCTCTTCCTTTAGGGGTAACTCCAGCAACCAAGTCCTCTACAGTAACATTCTCTATACCTTTCTCCTTGATCACCTCTGCAAAACAACAACGATGCTGCTTTAATAAACAACCATGGAACATATGCAATGACTTGAGAGAGATCAGACTAGCATTCCTACCTTTGCAGAGTGCTTTGAGCTGATCTCTCCAGCCACACTCGATGAGCTTGGCTCGAAGCAACTCCTTTAACCTGATCAAAAAGCAAAGACAATAAGATTCATAGATGAAATGCAGCCTGTATGGAATACGCCTAAAAACTTAGTTCTCTACCTAGAAAGCATTTCTACAATAAAGGCTGTCTACAGGGTTTTCACAGCTTTCAACCAATGAATTTCCATTTCCTTTCCAGTCATTTGTGACTACTCACAAAGAGCAATTTGTAGCCAAACCAAATACAGTAGAGTAAAATGTCTAAAACATTTCTGAAATGACTTAGATTTCATAAACTCAAGGAATGTGTGTCGAGGTAGGCAAATCATTAGTGTTTGAGACTATGATGGCCAAAAACGTTGTACAAGTACGTAACTTGCTAGGTTTTAGTTCATGGAGGAACATGAGGATTATATGCACTTACCTCTCCCTCTCACCCATTTCAATTAACTTCTGGTTTATAGCGGCCCTCATTTGTGATTCTTTACTCATATTAATCTGAAATAAGAAGTAAAGATGATGAAACGTGACGTGATATCGAGCTCGTGTTGATAGTGCCAGTGACAAAGGTTGTGTCCACTCACAAAACACATTTCACGTCTTATTTTTACATTACGCATGAACAAACAAGACAAACATCTAGCCGGATTTTTTAAAGAAAGACAAAAAAAATAACATTTAATCAGATGCACTAATTTGCATTTTGGTGTTTTGTAAACGAACACTGGTGGACTGTTTTATAGCCCGTTACAGAAGAAGCATATCAAGTCAACGTTGTTGCAATAATAACTTAATATTGTTTAATAAACGTACCAAATACTGACGAAAATAAGCATAATGTTCTCATTCGCGTGTATGCGGACCTCTCTTTGCTGTTGTTTGTAGCCGGCCGTTCCGCACACCGCTTATCTTCCCCACAGAAACACGATGATTGGCGGAAGGTTCCTTCCTATTTATGGTTCCTATGCATTTCCAATGTGCATGGCGTTCTAAATTTGTATGGTTTGCCCCAAAGAAGACCCGAGTCCTACATGTTTTTGAATATATGCTAAACTACTCAAACGTTTTAACTGTCGTTAAAATCTATTCATTGATCTATGCCACTAGGAGTAACCCATGGTTTTAGGCCTGTCTGAAACCAACATCGCAAATACCACACGTCACGCAAGAACCTTTGGTCAACTTTTTTGAAGGTTGAATTACGCTTAATGTAATTACACGCATTGATACGAAATTAATATTTACATTTTCTTTTCTTTTTTATGAAGGTATCCTATACCACAAGATGGCGATGTCACACAGCGCGTTAATCCACTGTTTTCTCAAGGGTGTCTGCTTCTGATTAGATCAGGTAAGAATTTGAGAATACAAATAAGAATATCATGTAAATGCCTCAAATATGTAAAATAGCACTGAGTTATGCAGCTGTAGAAGAAAGATATAAGCTTTGCTCATAAATTTTCCAAACTGCATGTGATAAAGATGTTCATTAGGTGAGACCAAAGATGATTGAGCACTCATGAATGAACTAGAGTTATGTTGGCAGAGAATTGGTGATGAGATCTGTATTTAAGGTCTGTTTCATCTGCCATGTCACTTAGGACGAAAATGCAAAGCTTTCCGGTAACTTTGAGGAAGTTTTAAAGTTTATCCCAAAACGAATATTCTGCCATTATTTCTCACCCTCATGTCATTCACTTTTATTCACATTATTCTAAAGGGTCATTTTAATGATGTGCTGTGGTGGTCAATCTTTTTTTATGCAGGTACAATAAATGGAAACTGGAGCTGTCAGGCTTCAAATAGCATGCAAAAAAAAAAAAAAAAAAAAACATCATATGAATGTATCACACACATATTCCATCACTTTTTATGTTTAACATGAGTGAGTAAATGATGCCTGAATTTTCCTCTTTTTTTTTTTGGTGAATTATTCCTTTAAGTTATCATCCTGTGTAGGAAACTACTGTTGCAAACCTCCTTCAGAGAAGACAACACCAGAAACACTTATTGGTTAAATATGTTATAACTTTAATTAAACCTACATGTCTGTGATGGCCTGCATGCGTGCCAACATGTCAGTTTAAATAGAGTTGAAGTGTTTCCTTCTCTATGGTGGTTTTCTGCTTCCATGCACTTGTTTCACAGAATAACTATTTCTGGAAAAGCAGCAGCCAGAAGCCTTTCAGTGAGGCAGAAGAAGTCATCCTGACTGGCTATTTGATGCAGGCAGAACACCTGTGGTACAGATTGAGTAAGTCTCAGGTAGAACATTTTATTTAACTGATACATATTGGTTAGTCTGGACTATTTATGCCAAAGAACTTGTGAAAATGAATAACAATGCACAATTAAAAAAAGGTTGAGGTCAGTAAGAAAGTAATTATTTAATACTCAGATAATAAGCATTACATTGCTCTAAAAGTACAGTAAAGACATTGTTTGAAAATGTTATAGTTTAAATTAACGCTGTTCTTTTGAGCTTTCTCAAATAATCCTTGAAAAACATATAACGGTTTCCACAAAAATAGCACAAAATAGCAAAAATATTATTTATAACAAATATATATATATATATAATATATATATAATATACATTTTAAGTCAGAAAGGTGTCTGAAACATATAACTTGACATCAATTCTTGCTCTTCAAGTCTGCTTTATAATTACAGATCTTAAATATGACTGATATATTTGAAGCAGCCTGGCAGGTGTAGCTGACTTCCTCAGTTCTAGGACCAAACCTCTGGTGGTTAGACAACAAAGTATTACAATTATCTGAATTGTATAATTTCCACCCACATCAGCTAAACCATGGGGGTGTCATAAACTGCTAAAACGTGTGGCATTGTGCTTTTTAAGGTGTCTTATTATGCTTGATTTGCAGACCCCATGACAGTCTATTACCGTGGATTTGCTCATCTCTAGTTTAATTAAACACTCTATTGAGCTTTTAGATGCCTCATGATTTTTAATTGCCTTTGATTTACGGATTTCTTAGCATTGCAAGCTCTGGGCTGAATGGGCTAGGGTTCATAACGTTTGCCGTTAACACCTTTCCCGACATTGTGTGTTGAATTTTATTGATACTGACCGGTAAGTGTGTTAAAGTCATGAACTGAGGCTATACTATTGAGGGGTGAGCGAGCACTCAAGTGGAAACGTCCTGGTTTGACAGAGCGATTGACGGGTTACAAGGTCCGTTATAAAGTGATTGTGTCTCTTTAAACAAGAGAAAAGGATGGTAAGAGTGATAGTACTCACATGTGAAATCCAGAAACAGCTTGTTAACTGTCTTTCTGAGGGATTTATAAAGATTGTTCCTTATTTAGTCTCCTTTCAGCTTAACTTAAAACTTTTTGTGCAATTACAAGTTCTCGAAATAAGCAATTAACTGTTGAAATATGAGGTGCAGAGCATAATCTGACAGTGTTGTTGATGCGCTGAGATATAAATTCATAATTAATCATCCAAGTTGTGATAGGAGGTGAGCAGTCAAAACATCCTCTTTTCCCTTGGCTTGATACATTTTCATCCTCTTTTGCCTGTTTCTCTTAGGCTAATTTTTATAATTCACTGTCCATTGAAGTTAAGTGCAGATGAGACTTGAGCCGAGGAATGTACTGGAATATTCAATCGAGATTCTCCTTGGATGAACAGTATCGTCTTTAAACCACTAAAAACTTTAATGGCTTACAGGAAAACCATAAATGTTAAGCCTTACGAAAATGTCATATTGGTCATAGGCCTTTTTTAAGGGTTAGAAGAATCATTAAAACAGCTTAATTGTTTCAGGAAGTTTCTCCAGGTGGTGTTTTATGGAAGGGGACATGGTGATTCACAATCTCTCTCCTCTACAGCCTTGTGCAGCACTCGATCTGCCACTTACAGCTGCTAATGCCTGGCAACTTCACAGCCGCCATTTAATTTGTCATGATCCGAGGCCATTTGCCTTTGTTATATAATTTAGACGTCAGTGTTAAAGACGCAGGAGAAATCGTGATCTTGCTTGGCATTATTCAGAAAACATCACCATTGCATGCTGACTAATACTGTTTAAGAGTATCAGATGTAAAGAGAAATGTCCTGCTATTAAGATTTTTGGTTATAATCGTAAAAATCTATCTATATGTCCAGTCTAAATGCATCTAGAGCACATAGTAATTGGACCATTCTGTTTAAGCCCACTGCATTTATGCTTTTTTTGTCAGCGGCCCCTGGTTGCTGGCTCCTAATCTTTGTTGAATGACTCCTTGTGTGATATTTTTATTTATATATTTGATTTGATTTTATATTTACATTTCTACTATGTTGTTATTGATATCTAAAACTATTAAAAATTGTTTGCGTTAACTGAAATAAAGCTTGAGTAAAATAAAATATAAATATTAGATGAAAAATGAAACACACTTAACTTAAATGAAAAGGGTCACACTTTAGATTATAGGGTCCAATTCTCACTATTAACTAACTATGACTTTTGCCTCAATAAACTCTGAATTATTGCTTATTAATAGTTAGTAAGGTAATTGTTAAGTTTAGGTGGGTAGGATTAAGGGATGCAGAATGTGTTCATGCAGAATAAGGCATTAATATGTGCTTTATAAGAACTAATAAATGCAGGGTTAGGCTAATAAGTTAATAGTGAGAATTGGACCCTAATCTAAAGTATTACCAAAATGATAAATAAATATAAATTAAAACTAAATAAAATGTATTAAAAAAAACTAATAAAATGACAAAAGAACATAATTTAAAACACAAAATAAAGCAATAAATACACTGTTAATAGCAGGCTATATAAATAATACTAAAATAACATTTAATCAGCGTTGTCATGATGTTATTTCCTGTGGATCCAAAGTGATTAGTCATATGCCATTTACAGCATTGGTTACACAAAACTTGTGTAAAAAAAGTGCCTGTTAGCAAAGACGTTTAATCAACTACTATTAAGATGAATGGAAATGCTGAATTTATTCCTTGGTTCTTATGGCTGTCTGGGAAACCTTTTTGGAAACAGCCATTGTTTTTGCACAAATTGCTTACAGCTTTAAAATGTGTTAGAACTGTCGTTATGCTTAAGAAATTCCACTCTGTCATTCCCCACCCAGCAGCTGTTGCACGTCTCAGAAATGTATGTCAGATTGTAAAAGTGTGATTAGAATACTGAAATAAATGAGTCTTTCTGCTTGTGCTCATTACCTGATGGCATTGTAGAGATCTTCTCTTGAGAGAAGAGACAGCCTGAAGATTTAGGGCTCAGGTGGGAACGTTGAAGTGTGGAGGATGCGTCCCTCTCATCAGCGACACTCGTTTGCTTCAGCTTTAATCAGTGAAAAACCGGTTTGGTGCAAAAATCACGCGATGAGGAACAGAGCATGCGGTGGCATTCATTTGATGATTATGCAAGCTGCTTTGGGAAATTGGTGATTGTGCCATTGATGAAATCTTGTTTGAGATGCAGCGGTAAAGTACATCTCTCGTGAGAAGCTGCTGCCTGGCATCTGGGCTGTCACTGACCGTCAATTCCTGATCTTAATTAACAGGGAATCAGCATGCTTTCCATAACCCTGCTACCCCAGGGTAACCCCATCACATAATTCCTCCTTTTGCCACAGCAATCTTGACCTCAACAGTACCATAACATATTGTTTATTTGTTTGAGCTCCACATGTATACTTAGCAGCTAATCTCAGTGCCACAAATGGGTTTCCCTCAGCGAGCACCGGAGGAGAGACACACTTGCTTAAGTTGTAGTCATTGCTTTGATTCTCTCGGCCACCTGCAGCTCTGCAGTGATGTTGCATGCTTAATGAAGTAAGCCGACAGACACTGAATTTGAAATAAGGCACTCTGTTGTGGTCGATAGAAATGCTGCAAATAAATCCTGAGATGACAAACATCAGTGCGGGAAAGATGGAATTTATGAGGTCAGCTTCCACCTCAAGTTAATCACATGGAGGGCTATTTTAAACACATTCAGCATCAGCACCACAGCCTAGGGCTTCAATATAGCAGATGTGCTCAAAGTAAAATTGAGGTGAGAGCTTTTTTAGGTCTATGTTTGTTTCCTCTGCCAGTATCAGTCAATATGTTCACTGTCTCTGTGGTGTTGGAGTTGCTGAACTGCAATTGATGATGTGGGTGATGATAGACTCATTTTCTTTCATTTGCCTTTTTTCTCCAGCTATTATTCTTTTTTTGGTTGCTTGTGTACTTTTTCCAATCACGTCTACACAATGTAAAAACAACAATTACACTTCTAGGGCACTCAGAGAAATCCCTGCTCTTGTTATGTAATGATTATTGCCTTGTGGTAGCATCGATGTTAAGAGGAAATTAAATTAAACTTTTTGTTTATTCATTAAGTAAAGGTTTAGTGCGTCAAAATGCTACCTTGCTGTTTTATTGTATCCTATATTTCATATTCAGTGTTATAAAGTTAAATTTGTCTTGGAATTGGTTTGATCGGAGTTTGTGTAAAAAAGCAATTCGACTCCAGTCTCTAGGCTTCATCTTGCTGCATTTTTGTAGTGTATTTATTTTGAAAGTCCCCCTGGTGAAAATCTAGCTTTTAATGTTGTTTATATGTCTATGCGTTTTCTCCTTAAAACTGCAGTGAACCAAAGACAAAAATGTAGTTTGAAATCTCTGTTTGTGTTTTCTGACGTCACAAACTACCTTGTAACCAATCACGTCAACGTGTGATCATTAACGAGTGGATCTCTGAGCTGGTGTGAGTGAGTGGAGGCGGGGCTAATTTGCATATTCATAGAACTACTAAATGAGGCAAGGGTGTAAAGTTACATTCAACCTATTTTAAGGCATGAAGATTTTTTTCACGAAAAAAACATTTAAATTTGTAATTTTGATGATCAAAGATGAGTTTTAAGGGATAAAATGATTTTAATACACTATAAATGTTTTGTTTTTTATTACACTATAAAATGTTTTCGAGTTTTGCTTTAGTTATATTTAGTGCTGGGCAACGATTAAAATTTTTAATCGCGATTAATCGCATGGTTTTCTTGCGATTAATCGCGATTAATCGCATTGTTATGCGCAAAATTGAATAATGACTTCTAAAGTAGTGTATTGCGCACTTTTGATTTAAATGTACTGCTATATACACAAAAGTGCAATAACTTTAAACAAATAAGGTGCTTTTATACCAGCAGTATTCCCTTTACACAGTAATCTCAAATCTCAATTTAAACATTAATGTAATCAAATCAAATATTTAAACAAAGCTATTTGCCACTGCCAGGGCATTACCTTTTATCTAGTTTGTTAAAACGAGTCCAGTTTTCTTGTTTTTTTTCTGAACAGGTATCTTTTATCAGGGAGCAGCAGAAACAGTCTATGTAGTAGTCAGAGGTCATGATCATCACTACTATATAAGTCGACCAACGTTACTTATAGTAGCTTAGGTTTGGTCATGCCATGGTTTCCCACGTAAGATTACATTAAACAGAGTAAAAAAAACAATTTATACTTTATACTTACGCTGTTGCTGTGTAGCGCGCGTACACTTCGGCGTACCCTGACGTGCACCTCTCCAAAAATGTAACGTCAATTCTACGTGTACCGCAAGCGCTGTGATTGCTAGAACCGCTCCCCGGGTTTCACATGCTCCCTCTGCATGTGTAATTGCGCGTCAACGCGGACAACGACGCAGAGATATAAATGAAAACCAACGCGTAGTCTATAGCGTATTGTCTTCGGCGTAAGTCCGACGCATTAGTATAAATCAGCCAAGAGTGAGGTGAAGTGGTCGAGCACAAGGTGCAGCGACAAGCGGGTGCGTTCCTGTGAAACCTTTGCGGTCATGCTCGCCTCAAGCACGCGCCCGCGCCCGCTCGTTGCCGAAGTTGAATTGTATATAACTTTTTATAAAGGACGCGCAGCACAAATCATTAGAAGAGAGACTGATCCTCGACTCGCTGTTAGTGAGTTTCCAGAATCTAAATAGTTATTATCTATAGGTTTTATAGGTAATATCCATAGAGCGCCTGTCATTCACTCGCGGAGCGCAACCCTTTAACTGTTCACCAGAGAGAACCTGCCTCTCTCCACTGCTTGTTTGGGTGGGTTATTTGCTGGCTGACCAACATCCCACCCCTCCTGTGATCATGGTTTGACTGTAGGCCTATGTGTATTCAGAGCCAGTGAGCAACGGACTTTCAAAATAATAATAATAATAAAAAAACTGCGTTAACGTGCGATAAAAAAATTGTCGGCATTAATTAATAATGCGTTAACGCGATAATAACGCGTTAACTTGCCCAGCCCTAGTTATATTAAATCAAAAAGTATCTGCTTAAGTTTAATGCTGTATATGTTTTGTGATTTTATATCTTACAATTGCAACTGTATTTGTCATAACTGTGACTTTGTATTTCACAATATGACAATTCCTTATTTTAAACTTCTCTATTAAATATCCATTTTTATTTATCCATTTTTATTTTAGCTTAAATGTTATAGTTATGTATGTTTCATAGCTTCCAGTGTAGCCAATTACATAAGTAGCTTAACTGTATAGTTTAACTGTGTAGTAAGCTAAACTTTTTGAAAAAGATTTTCCAATACTGGATGGTGGATCCATCATATGGTAGCCTAATGCCAACTAACGCCGAGTGTGGGACTCAGTCATGTTGTTTGTGCCAAATGACTACTAATTCTTGCTTTCAGATAACCATGGCTGAATATTGGATGATTCTTTTGGGAGGGTGGCGAAGCCTGGAAAAACATCCAGCTTTGGACTGTGACCAGTTTGCGAACTGCCATGTCATTTTTCATGCAGCTGTGTGGAGTGTCAGAGATGGACTGAGGATATTTCTCATGTCCTTCTGCTCTCTGTCGATGGGATAGGCGGCAACACTGCCCCTACAGGAATTCATAAACTGGAGTTTCCATTAAGAGATGGAGCTACTTAGGCTGAAAGCAGTCCTCTGGTACTTTGGCTAGTTACAAAACTCACATTTACACAGCATATTTACTAGATAATTAGTTCATTAACATGCAGGCTGAACAGCTTCTTTTAATGCCATGTTGTCATTTCTATCTCCTCTGGTCATATATATGACAAGCTGGTATAAAAGACATCCTCTGGTAATTTCCTGTTCATTAAAATATAATACATGGTATGGAATACACCAGGAAGTCTCAAAATAAACGAATTATACACAAATACATAATTGCAAGACGTCTTACTCAGTAGGCTATAACTTTGCACATTCCAGCATACACATTTGTGGATTTGCACATACTGGTGGGGAAATCCTGTCTGAATCTAGGGTGAATGTGATGTGTGGTGACATTCAACTGAGAATTAATAACCATGAATGCAGCAAATGACCTTTAGGGTTAGAGGTTTGAAGACTCCAATCTAATAAGCACCAGCCTCCTCAGTGTTGATCTTCAGCCCAACCAGAGACAGAGTCCAGTGTGTTTGAGCATTGGGAAGCTCTTTACTAATGGTTTATTGATGATCTTTAGCTAGTATTTGGAGAAGCTTTATTGCTGCCACAGTGATTGATCTTAGGTGGAGACTTGAATGGTAATAAATGAGCTTAGGTCAGGAAGGCTCATGCGACTAATTCCTCAAAATTCACGGAGGTTCAATTGCTGAAACAAAACAAAGGTTTCCAAGTAGAAGCCTAACCAGGTAGATTGATTTTACACACACGCACACACACACACACACACACACACACACACACACACACACACACACACACACACACACACACACACACACACACACACACACACACACACACACTTTCTCTCTCTCTCTCTGTCTTTAGGCCCGTTGCAAAAACAGAACTCTGCATCACTGAAAAGAATGGTAACTTGCAGTTTTGAGTCAAATGTTGATTCAGTTTAGTGAGGGATTTTCAAACTAATTAAAATCATTGAATAATCAAATTATTAGTTTGGCTCATTCATTAGGGAATCAGACTACACTGGTCGCACTGTGAGATGTTTGATTCAATACAAAGAGTCGGCTCATAAGAGTTATTTGTTCAAGAATCGGACTAAACTGGTCACACTGCGTATTGTTTAATTCAATACAAAGAGGCGGCTCATAAGAGTAATTTGTTCATTATTCGGATCACAGTGTTCATGCTTTATATTTAAAATTGACTGAAGAATTAGTTCATAACAGTCTGTTCATGAATCTGACTACATTTGATTCAGTGTTTGTTTGTGCATGCTGTCCACAGCTTGCTAGAAAAACGTTTTTTTGTTCGTTTTGTTTTTACATTTTTTCAGGTACACAGTGATTTTATTGAATGCCACTGCAATAAAGCAAACATGGGAAACATGTAGCTCAAGTTAAAACAAGTTTAACTTTTAAAAACACACCTCAATACCTTGCATTTTGTTTCATTCCACTGCCCTGCGTCTCATGTTTTTAAATGCAAAAATGTGTTCTGTGTGAATAATGTGTGCCCTAAAGCTTAAATGCATCTTGTAGGGCTGGAATTTCAAACATGCCTCATGAATTGTTGTGTGTTCCATAGTTTAGAGTGATTAGGTCATGTGCTTGTTCTTCTGTCGGATAACATCTCCAAGATGTTAAATACCATTTGACTAGTAACCAAAAATCCAAATCAGAGTCTCTACTGCACCAATTTAATTGATATTAATACTAGTGTAGAACATTGCATAGAAATTGTGTCTATTCCTCGTTTACTAAGATCAAATAATAATTCTACTGCGGGATCTAGAAAAAATCTAATTGTTATTAAAACAAAAAATCTCGCTATTAGTGAACAAAAACAATTTCTAAAGCTAGGTCTTCTAAACATTAGATCGCTCACACCTAAGGCGGTTATTGTAAATGAAATGGTCACAGATAATAATTTCGATGTTCTGTGCCTTACTGAAACCTGGCTTAAACCAAATGATTATTTCGGTCTAAATGAGTCTACTCCGCCAGGATACTGTTATAAGCATGAGCCCCGTCTGATCGGTCTTGGCGGCGGTGTTGCAACAATCTACAGAGATTTCCTTAATGTTACTCAGAAAACTCGTCATAGGTTTAATTCGTTTGAAGTGCTAAATGTTACGCTCTTAGATGTAAGGAAAAAATCCCTATTATCTCTAGCATTGGCTACCGTATATAGACCTCCAGGGCCTTACGCCAATTTCCTTAAAGAGTTTGCTGACTTTCTATCAGATCTTTTGGTCAACGTCGATAAAGCATTAATTATTGGAGATTTTAACATACACGTAGATAATTTAAATGATGCGTTAGGGGCTGCGTTTACAGATTTATTAAACTCCTTCGGGGTCAAGCAAAACGTCACCGGACCAACTCATCGTCTTAATCATACACTCGATTTAATTATATCATATGGAACCGATCCAACCGATATAGATATTCCACAAAGTGATGATGTCACTGACCACTACTTGGTAACTTGCATATTACGCACTGCTGTAATATGTCATGCTGCGCCACGTTATCGACCAACTAGAACAATTCGTCCATCCACCATAGATCATTTCTCAAATAGCTTATGTGATATGTCTCAGCTGCTGCCTGAACCCAAACAAACAGATGAATTAGACGAACTAACTAGCACTATGAGCACCATTCTCTCTAGAACATTGGATATTGTTGCACCCATTAGATTAAAAAAGGTCAGAGAAAAAAGTATAGCACCATGGTACAATAATACTACGTATGTTTTAAAGAGAGAAACCCGTAATTTAGAGCGTAAATGGAAAAAAACTAATTTAGAGGTCTTAAGAATCGCGTGGAAAGACAGTATGTCACTTTATAAAAAGGCACTTAAAACGGCCAGGGCTGAGCACCTCAGCAAATTAATAGAAAACAATCTAAATAATCCAAGGTTTTTATTTAATACTGTGGCTAGACTAACAAATAAACAGACGTTGTCTGAACAAAATACCTTGTTACAGTTTAGTAGTAATGATTTCATGAACTTCTTCACAGAGAAAAGCATCAGAATCAAAATCGTCAACGTTCGATCTTTGCTCGCGCCTTATAATTCAGCCGCAATTATCACCCTGCAAGCACAATTACAATGCTTTACAACCATAGAACAAAAAGAGTTAAATAAACTTATCACTTCATCTAAAACAACAACATGTTTATTAGATCCTATACCAACTGAACTACTGAAAGAAGTGTTACCTATAGTGGAAGAGCCTCTTCTCAATATTATTAACTCATCTTTATCTTTAGGTCATGTTCCAAGAACGTTCAAGCTGGCAGTTATAAAACCTCTTATTAAGAAACCACAATTAGATCCAAATAACCTAGCAAATTACAGACCCATTTCGAATCTTCCATTTATGTCAAAAATATTAGAAAAAGTTGTGTCCGCTCAACTCGGCTCTTTCTTGCAAGAAAACGACATCTATGAAAAGTTTCAGTCTGGATTCAGGCCACATCATAGCACTGAAACTGCGCTTGTTAGAATCACAAATGATTTACTTTTAGCTTCGGACCAAGGCTGTATCTCAGTACTAGTTTTACTTGATTTTAGTGCTGCGTTCGATACTATAGATCACACAATACTCTTAGATCGACTACAAAATTACATTGGTGTTCAAGGACAAGCATTAAGCTGGTTCAGGTCATACTTATCTGACCGCTACCATTTCGTCTACTTAAATGGAGAAAAATCGATTAGAACTTCGGCAAACTATGGAGTGCCGCAGGGATCTGTGTTAGGCCCTTTATTATTCTCAATATATATGCTGCCACTTGGTAATATTCTAAGGAAACATGGAATTAGTTTCCATTGTTATGCTGATGACACTCAAATATATATTTCATCACGGCCAGATGAATACGCTAAATTATCCAAATTGACAGATTGTGTTAAAGATATAAAAGATTGGATGACGCGTAATTTTCTTTTATTAAATCCAGACAAGACAGAGGTAATACTTATCGGTTCTAAAAACCGTCCACAAAACCTTTCACAGCACGACTTTAACATAGTAGGATGCCCTGTTACTTTATCCGCTACAGTAAAAGAACTGGGTGTTACATTTGACTGCAACCTGTCTTTTGAAAAGCATATTTCATATGTTACAAAAACTGCCTTTTTCCACCTTAGAAACATTGCTAAGCTACGTAATATGCTATCAGTCTCTGATGCAGAAAAGTTAGTTCATGCATTCATGACCTCGAGACTAGATTACTGTAATGCTTTATTAGCTGGTTGTCCTGCATCTTCAATAAACAAGCTACAGTTAGTCCAAAATGCAGCCGCTAGAGTCCTTACTAGATCAAGAAAATATGATCATATAACACCGATTTTATCATCACTTCATTGGTTACCTATAAAGTTCCGTATTAAATACAAGATATTGCTTTTGACTTATAAAGCTCTAAATGGTTTAGCTCCAGTCTATTTAACGGATCTTCTATCGCCTTACAATCCATCGCGCTCTTTAAGATCACTAAATTCGAGGCTTCTGGTCATTCCTAGGATATCCAGATCCACCAAAGGAGGCAGAGCATTTTCACATTTAGCTCCGAAGCTCTGGAATAGCCTTCCTGATATTGTTCGTAGCTCAGACTCGCTCTCCCAGTTTAAAACTAGACTGAAGACGCATCTATTTAGCCAGACATTCATATACATTTTTTATCTTACAGTTACTGTAAATTCGGCCTCTAGTTCATAAACGCCAGAGGAGAATTGGCCCCCGACTGAGCCTGGGTTCTCCCAAGGTTTTTTTTTCTCCATTGGGTCATCTGATGGGGTGTTAGGACACCATTAGGTCACGTGGATGGAGTTTTTCGGTTCCTTGCCACTGTTGCCTTTGGCTTGCTCAGTTGGGGATATTCAAATTAATTAACCAATCATACCATTGATCAGCTCTACCAAACTTGGATGTCTTTTTTCCAGTAATAAACAAACATTGTTAAGTTGTTTTGATTGATACTGTGAAGCAGCTTTGATACAATCTGTATTGTGAAAAGCGCTATATAAATATATTTGACTTGACTTGACTTGTCATTTATTCATATACACTAAATTCATTGCTGTTAGGGACATTTAGTACAGACAGGGCAATCTGTGACCAGAGAGGGTTAGTCATCATAAGATAAAGAGTACATAGATTACAATTGATAATGTTTACACGGGATTTCTGATGTTGATAAAGACATAGCATCCCTGTGGCTTGTCTTTATTTTTTTTGCTCCTTTATGGTGGAAGAAACCTTTTATACTAACCACACCTTCTATATAAATGTTATCTATAGCTGTCTTATTCTTCAAATGGAGTCTGTTTGTGCCACCATGTGCAGGGTGTCAAGATTGCCTTCAACCTTGGCCTTGACTTGATTTATATCTTTTGTTATCGGCTGAAAATCAATTGTCGTCGCATAATATTGTATGACCTTGTAGGTCACTTTTGACAAAAGGCATCTGTCAAGAAAAGCAATGTTAATGTAAACCATTCCGTTTTAGTGGAGGTAATACTTCTTCAGATTTTTTAAAATACATTTCTTCCAGTCAATGTGCCTTTGGCTGTAATCCAATCTGATCCCAGCAGTTAATGAGATGTTAATGAGCAGTTAATGTATTCATTCAGTTTAATGCAACACAGTCCAGCGTAAGAGAGTGAATACAATTAATTGAAATAACTCTGTTTGAAACGTTCATAGATAACCTTCTGATCCACAGAAGAATCATGTGGGTGAGTAAATAATAACATTTATTTACAGTTTTCATTCTGGGGTGAACTTTTCCTTTTAAAAGCAAAACGTATTCAAGGTCAAGGTCAAGGTAAACTTTATTATCCCACAAGGGGAAATTCATGTGGTCATTTCTTTACGCGCCCTTGTCACAACACATTCTCTAAAAACATAAAAACAACACATAAACACAAAAAGAGATGACAATACTGCAGAATTGACAATCACAATCCAACATTTAGCACTAAAGTTTTTTTATAATATTATCAAGTGACTAAAACTATGATAACTTGCGATGTACTTCATCATTATACGATCTGATCGCTGTAGGTACAAATTATTTATTGTACCTTTCTGTTCTAATTCTCTGTTGTAAAATTCTACCAGTTGACCTATTGCTTATCATAAATTTATGATGTAGAGGGTGAGTAGGATCTTTGAGGATTTGATCAGTTTTTAAAAAAATAAGCTCTTTGTACAATTGAGCTGCCGACACCTGGTCGATTCCGATGATCCTGCTGGCCATCTTAATCATGCGCTGCAGTTTCCTTTGGTCCTTAACATGCATGTTGCCAAAAAACACAGATGAGGCCAAAGGACAGAACACTCTGGAGGAGACTTTTATAAAACATTACAAGAATGTGTCTTTCTAATCTAAAATTATATCATTTTCTAAGGAAGTACATTCGTTGGTGCATTTTCTTAGTTTTATTTAGTGCACATTCATTAAAAGTTAATTTCGAATCAATTTCAATTCCCAAGTATTTAAATGTTGCGACCCTCTCCACTAATTCACCATTGATCTCAGAAGAGGGAACTATTATTTTGTTTTTACTAAAATTTATGACCATCTCTTTTGTTTTCTTCACATTGATTTCGAGAAAGTTCTCAGAACACCAATGAGTGAAACCCTGCAATTCCCTCTGAAATCCACTCACAGAAGAATTGTCCGATTTTAAAAAACCAACCAATGCTGTGTCGTCAGCATATTTAAAATAAGTGTGGGACGAAGAGGAGGCTTGACAGTTATTGGTGTATAGTGTGTATAGGATAGGCGACAGAACGCACCCTTGTGGTGCCCCTGTATTTGTCATTTTTAAGGAAGATATACATTAATTAAATCTGACTTGCTGACTACGATCCGTCAAGAAGTCATAGATCCATAAAACCAATTGTGGATTTACTCCTAAATGCACTAATTTTCTCACCAACAGGTGGGGTTGGATCGTATTAAAAGCACTACTGAAGTCAATGAACACAATCTTGACCAGGCTCTGAGCATGCTCAAGATGCTCATGAGTGCTGTTAATCAAAGCTTTTGAATCTAAATCATGAACTATTGACATATTTGGAATGCAATATGAGAGATCTGAATAGTCTCTTGTGCATATTTGGCATGCATTCTCTTTGAAAGCCATTGGTCAGAATCTTTCAATAGAACATTGTGCCATTTCAGGACACACGTGATCCTTGAAGTCGGCATGAAACGGAAGTTGCGATAGTGTTTTGTACCCTATTGTGACATATATTCAAGTGAAACGACTTCTCGAACAAGAAAAAATGTAGGGCGAGACTTGATTTTGTCCATCAGGAATTGATTGATTCGTTGTGGTTTGCTATTGGTGGATCTCATGTGAGTGACAGGTTGTCCCGCCCTCACGTCATCAGAGAAGAGAGGAGATGTCAATGCAAGAGGGAGGGGAATTTTTTTTGGTTAAAGATTATGAGAGCACCGATTTAAAAAAAAAAAATTGCATGGATATCATTTATAGCAAATACTGCAATATTAAAAAAAAAACAAGAGTTGTCAATTTTGATTTCACAGTGACTTCTTTGATTTCTTTCTTTCGGTCCTTCTTTCTCTTTCTTTTCTAGTTCATTGCTTCCATTCTGAAAACAGACTATGTGGATCGCCTCATTTTTCAAGAACCACACAGCAGCCAGCGCAACCCTTGAGTGCACTGATCACTTTGATTTTGATACGTGCTGTTGTAATCATACTGAATGACGGTGTTAGTTTCTCTATGGGGACTGAATGTCAAAACCCAGAGTGATTTGCCCTCCCACTCAAAACATCACCGGCAGGCATTGATTAATAACCACTGGACTGTGAAGAGTCAAAGGACTCAGAAGTAAATCGCTGCCTGTTGCGTTGCTATATTTCCGTGACCGTTTGATGTCTTCCTGAAGAAGCACTGTTATTTGTTATGCTTGTATGATGAGTCACAATTTAAAATAGAAAATAATTATATGGCTTATTATAAAACATTGATGTTGTTGATTTTAGTATATTGCGCATAAGCAAAAAAACTCAAACCAGTTTAAGATGGTTTGCTGGTCTTAGCTGGTTTATGATTATGACCAAGCTGGGGCTCAGCTAGTCGAATGTTTGGTCTCCCAAAACCTTAACCCATTTAAACCAAGCAAACCAGCTCAAAGTGGTTTGAGATGTTGTTGTTTTTAGAATATATTTAGAAAAAAACATCAATGTTTTATAATAAGCCCTATAATTCTATGATTGAGACAAGTTGGTGCTCAACTGGTCAGATGGCCGATCTCCCAAAACCTAACCACCCTTTAAAAAAACAGCTTAGAATGGTTTTAAGATGTTTTTTTTTCTTTTTTTTTTTTTTTTTTTTAGCAGAGCAGAGCTTTTCAGAAATATGGTTGTGTAAAAATAGTGCTATGTCTCAACAAAAATGATAGTTTACAAATTAAAAAGATTCTTTGATTTGAATTTTGAATGCAGCCTAGATCTACACCTCAGAAGGACCAAATGATGTTTCATTACATTTGAGAACAAAAGCCCTTTTCATACCCTTCTTGGTTTCAACATGGCACAATGTTAGACATTTCTGTAATTTGTACAATTATTTACTATATATATATCACCCAGTATAGCCTAATACTTACTGCACATTTTCTTTACAGTAAATAACTGATTCCCTTTGCATCAATGGAATTTTCTGTGGTCAAACACCACAGATTTACTCTATTTGTAAGCATTGCTGCATGTTTATTACTGTATTTGCAGTAACGGCCTATTTGGCGCCATTACATTGAGTCTTCCCCCCCCCCCCCCCCCCTCATGTTTTACATTTGGATTGACAGGATTTGCCTTACAATGCCGCAACAGCTTGAAGCTGTCTACATTGGACACATCAAAGCAACCGTTGCAAAATGAGAATCCATTTGTCCTTCGTGTCAGAAATGGCGCGAGCACTATAAGAAATATTATGTAGAAGCATGTAGAAGTACTATAGAAATATAACCGCATCCGGCATCACTGACTATAATGGGTATTTAGAGCCTGAAAATTAGACATCTATTCCTGAGAATTTAATTTTATCAACAGCAAGAGGCCACATTTTAAATATAGCTAATTTTTTTCTGTCAAACTCATGCTGACTAAAATGAGCAGTGTTGATCGATATGGCATTTGTGATCCCGCGTGAAGTCAATATTTCTTTACAATATAAAATATCCCCCTTTAAGATGTTTTTCTTTTTAGAAACTGCCTTTTTTCTGATTTTATTGTCTTTATGAAAGGGAACATTTTGTCAGTGTTTGCATGCCGTCCATCTGGTGTGTGTGTGTGTGTGTGTGTGTGTGTGTGTGTGTGTGTGTGTGTGAGAGAGAGAGAGAGAGAGAGACTGACGTCAAATGACTGTAAACAAAAGATGGAAAGTACAAAAAGACCAATGTTTAATATCCTCTCGCTGTTCCACTCATCAGTGCCTTTTCATACTGTTCAATATGTGAGATATAAAAGGAGGGAAGTTGTTTACCGTACCTCCCTCCCTCTCTCTCTCTCTCTCTCTCTCTCTCTCTCTCTCTCTCTCTCACTCACACACACACACACACACACAGTAGATGCATATTTTTTACAAACACTCTTTCCTTCCTTTGAACCCCAAAATCTCACATCAGAACTACAAAACTGTTGTGTTCACTTGTAGTGTTGCCATAGTGACCAGATGACGGCTAATGGTAACTTGAAAATACGTGATTCCATTTAGTGTGAGGCTTCTCTTTGATTTCTCTTTATTTGGAGATCATAAATAACTGATAACTGTTTTTTTTTTTTCATGAAGCCAATTATGTTAGTTCCTTTTGCTTCAGAAATGCAACTGGAAATTTTAATTCAACACAATACTATAAAAATATTATTGTAGATTTTAAGTTGTTTTATAAATGATCTACAATACAGTATGTTGATTTTGTTTTTATCCATATGTGTTTAAATATATGCGAACATTTTTTTTTTTAATTGTTACATTTATGCTTAACAGTTACCAAAAATAAATGTATAATCAGTAATAAGTGAAGAAATATTCTCGGAAATTCAGTCTTAAGATATTATGCACATTTGATTCTCAAGTAATTTTTATCTTGTTTTAAGGATGTTTTGATATTTTACAGGAAAAAAGCACAAAAATTGAAAATTAGTTGCTTTGAACACACATTTGCTACTGTAAATGTGTTGTGCACTCGATGCTCGCTTGAAATCCTCTGCCAAATGGATCATTGTCGTTGTCTAATTATGAGAGAATTACAGTCACAGTGCCTATTTTACTCCAAGATTAAATGACACCTTTGTGATATCTGCCATGGTTCTGACTTCCAGTTCATTTTTATGTAAAATGGATTCAAGAGAAGGTTCTAGGTCCAGTATTTGCCTTCTCTTGTACCACTGCAAAGCTCCTTGTGAAATGACGGCTTATATTATGGACAGCAGGCTGAAACTGGGAGATAAGGAGTATTTGGAAGAGCCTTTGACTGACTGTGCCATTTATAATAGAGCCATTCAACAGGCTGAAAAGAGCAAACTGTATACTAAGCTTCCCACTCCACATTTTGCAAGAAAAAAAGAATGGGGGGGAAAAGACATTATACAATGTGGAAGTCGCCTGCATTACCTTTTGATTAGGATTTGTGTTATAATATTTTTTTTTCCCCAATTTTCCAAGGCCTTGGCTTATAGCTCAGTGGTGACTTCTTATGATTATATGGGTCTAAAGGATCATGACCTGATCATCATGTTCTCCAGCATGATTTGAGAATGATCCGAGGAGCATTTTTAGGTTCAATGGAAGCAAGAATATCTGATGTCTGCACTAAGAAGTTCACATGATCAATGTGTTTCATTAGTGACCTAAAATAGTGCAGAATCTTAAATATTTTGTATTTATGTATCATTTCTTCACATCACTTTAAAGCTTCAGGTTTGGTTTAAATTAGATTTTAAATGCCACATTTTATATAATTTGTGACCTCCAATGTAGAGATTGAGACAGAAAACAATTACTAGTAGATTTGAAAATGAAATGTTGAATTTCCCAAAAGGCCTTTTAATGTTAAGAGATGCTTGATGAGATGCTTCTGCTTTATCAGTCTTTCCTCCTGTCTTTTGTAAAGTTCTACTCATGAAAACATCTATTTGGAGGATAGGCTACATGGATACAGCACTATTTCTCTAATGTCTGTCCATGTGATCGCACAAAGAAAAGGCTGGGCTGTTTATAATTCATCAGGGTTAAGAGAGAGTCAAGAAAGAGGACACGAAATACTGTAAGTGTATTGAATTTTCTCTATGTTTTTTTACTTCAATATTTATTTTAATGTATCACAAGGTCATATCAGTAAAGGGTCTGCAATTGTACATTTTAAGTGAATTTAAATGCGAGCATTTCAGCATGAACAAACAAACGGATGGGCCATATATTTCCTTGTGTGTCTGCTCATGTGTCGATTGTTACACTAATCGTTGCTCTTAAACCAAATGGTGGCTTAATGCTCACAATCAGGCTAATATCACAAAGATGCCATGCTATTTATGCTATAAATGTCACCTGTCTTCCTCGCAGTTGCCATCCGGAGGCCACGTTACGAGAGAATGTTTTAATAAGAGCGGGTTAAGAGATGGAGGAAGTAAACATTAGCCATCTGGAAGCACAGCCCGGCATTCAATGGTCCCCTCATTTAGTTTGCTGTATCGATTAGTTATCTCTCAGTCTGGAAAAGGTGTACATCCGATACACGCACGGCAGCGGCAAAATCATCAGCACTGTTAGCAGACACATAAAATCTATCATTAGCAATTAGGAAAACATATTAGTAAAAGAATGCAGCATCCCAGAATGGACTAGACATAAAGCTGTTTACTGTGAAGCATGTCTGGACAATCTCACCAATTGTCGTCATAATCTTCACAGCCCTTATCACTCACAAAGTGCTGCGGTGCTATTGAGCTGTTCTTCTGATATCGCACCATAAACAACCCAGGACAGGAAATCTTTGACGTAATATTTCTTAAACAAACATGAACTACTGTCACAGTAAATCTAGCCTAATGCGGCAAAATCCAAGCCACACAGATCACAATCTATTGGTCCTGACAGAAAGAATAAGAATGTAAATAATCTTTTGGGTTGGTTGCTATTTTCCACACCGCATGTCATTCTGTGCAGTATGCAGTAGTTATTGTATACATTTGGCAATTTAAAATGTCTTGCTGCATATAGCCTTTTTATTATAGCCTATTATATTACACTGCCTGGCCAAAAAAAAAAAAAAAAAAAGTCGCTGGATTTATGTAAATATACTTAAAAGAGTCATCATTATTGGCAAGGATCATTATTGCTGTGATTATGTTTCTAATATTTTATATGTTTATTGTTTATATACATTTCATTGATGCACCTCTTGAAGGAAATAAATGTTATTTCCATCAAGAGGTATACATTTTTGGTCTAGATCTTGTATTGACATTAAAGAGTCAAGACTTTCAATGAATTTAAGGTCTGGACTGACAGGTGCTTTATGTGTAATTTATGTGTGAAAATGATTCTTCATGCTCCCTCCCAACCATTCTTTCACAATTTGAGCCTGATGAATTTTTACTTTGTCATCCTGGAATATGGCCATGATGTGTCTTCCTACATGGTTGTTTAAGAAAAAAATGAAAAGCTATAAAAGTCATCAATTAGGGTTAGAAGAACTGTTCCCAAACATATAACATTCTAGAAACATAATAATCACAGAAATAATAATCCAGTCATAGACTATTTATCTATTTAAATCCAAACAGTGACTTTTTTATATTATATTATATTATATTATATTATATTATATTATATTATATTATATTATATTATATTATATTATATTATATTATATTATATTATATTATATTATATTATATTATATTTATTCATATTATATTATATTATATTATATTTATTCATATTTTATTAATATAATATGTGTTTTTCATCCTTAGAAAACATTTTTAATGTCTGTTGCCGTTTTTCCGTATGGTCTGTAGCCATTTTACAGTCTGTCCTTCATATTTTTCTGCTTTTTTAGTGAGCCATCAGATTAATCCTCTAGTGCTCTACTTGCAAATGGCTAATGGAGGATATGATGTCTTACATTATAAGGTCTGACCAAAACCACAGTAACTTTCAGTGTTCTGGCTTTCAGTGAGCTCCAGAAGAGAGTACATCTAAATTGATCTCTCCTCTGTGGCTAGTTCATTAAAATACAGTCAAAACGATTGTTCCACGTTTGTGTTTGATGCTGATTGGTCTTGAAAGCCAGGGTACCTGAGGATAGATGAAGACATGGTACAGTGATTTGTATTTTTAGTCACGGTTGCTGGATCAATTTGTTACTAATTACATCATAGCTAGGTCATCTCTGGATACTTTTAACTGTGTCTAATCTGATTAATGTAGTTTTAATCAATAAATGTCTTCAAAAAGGAAACATTTTATATGAATGTCTTTGAATATATTATCAGAAAGGCCACAGATGATTATTAGCAGGTTTAGGCAAGAGAAATCATGAATTGTATAGCAGTGTCAGTAAATTGTCAGTTTAATTGCTATTTAAGGCTGAAGGCTCTACAGCTCTATATCTGCCTGCAAATATGTTTTATAACATTTGTTTTTGTTTTAAAAATATGTTTTTAAAAACAACTTGCATACAAATAGACAACCTTAGCAAGAGCTTTTACAACTTGCTAGATAATGGGTCATGTGCTGGTGTTAAATTCATGCTGATATTTATGGCTGTTTTCTCAGAAACGCACCTGGCTTTATTGACCGATGAGAAAATAGACCCCTAATTCTCTCTCAATACGTCTCTGGGAGTTTCTATTTAGAGACATTCACATATCAATAATGTTGCCATTTAAATATTCTTTATGTAGCAATTAATTAGAGATGCACCAATTGCAATTTTTTTGGCCATTCCGATTTCCTTTTTTTTTTTTAAGTGTGATCTGTCAATACCGATTTTTGCCTAAATTTGACAGCATATACAAACAAAAATCACAAATAAGAACAAATAAACAAATTTCAAACAACAGCACAAAAAAAATGCAATAGAATAAAGAGTCTTTCAGGTGGGTGTTCAGTATATGCAGGTAAGAAATATGACAGAAATTAAATTAATCAAATGTAAAATAACACTGGATTGTCCTCATTGTAAAAAAAATTAAATACAGAATAATGCTTACAATTAGTTAAAAAAGTTATTCAGTCAAGAGCAGAGAGTGATTTTCTTTGTCTTTTGTTCTTTGATTAACTTGACAGACAGCAGCAGGTTTATTAGACTGCTGTCACTTTAAGAGTTCATGCACATATTTAATATACTGTTACACAACTTGCTTTATCTTTCTCAACTAATTAGGTTCCAAAACTGACTGTGTTCAACTGAATACTCGCATAGTTGGCATTTTGACATAATTTTGTGTGTATTTGACCGTTTAAGCCACTCTTTTTGGCACTTGCGGCTCATAAGCTGCTTGAGACTGAGAGGCGGCTTGTGCGCGCTACTTATATTGATCATTGGTGCGTGCGCTTTCGGTGTGAGCCTGAAACCTGCAGGAATTAGTAAAATTATGTGCAATACCAGCACTATTTAACCGGAGCGCATGAGACGAGTGAGTGAGAGGAGGCGGGTGTCTGTCCCTTCGTCGTCTGAGAGAAGAGAACGAGAACGCGCAGCTGACGTTATTGTCCCGAAACAAAACGGACCGGCTCGGAATCGGAAACACGTGAGACTGACCGGCCGGTCACCGGTCGGGTCCGATCATGCGGAAAATCGTCCGATTCCAGTCCCTGGCCGGTCGATTGGTGCATCTCTACAATTAAGCATAGGAATTCTGGAATTCATATTGTGTTCATATTATTTGTATTAATGACTTTTTGTATACAATACATTTTTTCACAAGTTCGTTTGCCCATATAATCTTTAAGCTATTAAGGTGAAGCGTATTTGGCTTGCTGTCAGCAGTGAAAGGGCTCGAGGAAGCAGCTTCAACTCAAGCTTAGATATACTCCCCAGTGGGACTATTAATACTTGGGAAATGAGTCTGGTAACAAGATGCTTAAATTATGATGAGTGGAGTTGGGGAGGTGGAGGGATGCTGGAGCAAGGTGAGCGGCTGCTTGTATGCTCCGGCAGTTAATTGAAAGATTAGATGGGTTCACTATACTCCCGAAATTACGTTTAGGAAATTCACTTCTCGAGTTTGTTTGCTTATATAATCTTTATGCTATTAAGGCTAAATGTATTTGGCTTTCTGTCCACAGTGGAGAAGCTCGAGAATGCAGCTTCTACTCCAGCTTAGATATACCCCCCAAAGAGTATGAATTAAATATAGGACAGCAAGCTGCAGACACGATCAATGCTGGTGGCTCTAGATGCCATGGAAGATTCAGTTTTAAAGTAAGGAAGACTGCCCCAAAGGAGTAAGGAGAATCAGCGTTGAAGATACAAGACTATATAGGGAGAATAGTAGCTGGACTCTGGTGGAAGTTTGAATGGGGCGCTGTTGTGGCTGTGGCTTGGAGGAGGCTCCTGGAGAGCTGTTGGAGAATTTCAGGTGCTTTACGAAGCACTCTCACATTTTGCTGTTACGTTTATCAACTTGTCACGAGAGAGTCACTACTGTGGCAGTGACACTAAGGAGTTGCCAAAACAGATGCCGGAGCAAGGTGAGTGGCTGCTTATATGCTCCAGCAGTTAATTTAAAGATTAGATGGGTTCACTCCTGAAATTACGTTTAGGAACTTCACATAACTATTCTGTCATCATTTACTCACCTTGATGTAAAAATGGTAGTTGCGTAGCTGTCAATGGAGGGACAGAAATCTTTTAGATTTCATTAAAAAGATCTTCATTTGTTTATGATTGTATAATTAAAACAGTATGCATCCAGAATTGTTTGCCGTTCATGAGCATTTGGTTAATTACCTCAGTAATAGCTTTATGCTAATATTTGATCTCTGCTAGAATTAACCTTTAAGTTTTGCACATTGTATTGATTTACCAAATAAAAACCAAAAACTGGTGACTTGCCAACAACTGTGTGGGCGAACATTGTATTTATACAAAATCCTGTGGGGTTCTGTAGCTACAGTGATTATTTAGTTTATTTATAATATGGTATGTGACTATCTTAGAGTTTATTTAAAACGCTCAATTTTTGAAACTAAACATGCTGTGGATTTGAACTTGAACTTGGATTTAAGATTTAGTTATTAGTTACGTTTGAATGATACAATCTAAAGTTTAAGAAAAAATCTATATGACACGTTTTATTTAAAATAATAATGAGAAATTAGTGTTATTTTATTTTATTATTGCCACATTCTAACCTTTTAAAACTTTTATTCTGATCTTCCGATCCTATTTTTTACTGCAAATACTCCTCATTCACATGTCACTTTATCATTTGTTTTCATTCAGGTGAATTTGTTATAGATCTTCTTTTGTTTGAGAGAGCTTTTCATAGAGGTTAAGAGTGATAATCTTCCTGTTAAAAGGCCCTAAACCCCCTGTGATTCTGATTCAGCCACTTGATCCTGCTTAATGCCATTGGGACTCCCACTCAAATTTGGAGATTAAGCCTCTTCTGATGACAAAGAACAGATGATGTAAACAAAAGCCTCCGCCAAAACAAACTACATCCTTGATTCTTGAAGAGGCAGACTTTTTTTTTTTAATCAAAGTTTCATTTGTTTGGCATCCACTGACCATTGATTGTTTTAACACAACCAAAATAACCAAGTGTTTATATCTCAGTTTTTTCTTATGTAAGAGAATATTGTTCCGTTTAATGGTGACATTAGTATGTTTCATTGCACTCAAAGCTTTCACTTATGTGAAATTCCACAAAAAGCTTTTAGATTTTTCTCTCTCTTCCTTCGGCTCTTTTGCTCACCACAATTCATTTCACTTTCTCTTGCTTTCTGTCTTTCTCTCCCTTTTATTAAGAAAGCTGTGTGTAATGAAATAAATAAATAAGAGGGAACGTAGATGCCAGGGATAACGTGGATTTCAGCAGACATTTATGGCAAACAGTGTGGCTGAATTTTTTCTTGTTTGGATTTTTTTTTCTGTGCTTGTTTTTTTACCTTTGAGTTATTCTCTTAGTCTAAATGAGTCTAATTTTCCATTGTTCTTAATATTCTCTTGATGAATAGTTAATGGCATTAGAACAACAACAATAGAATGTGAAATTGTGTCATAGACAAGATAACACACATAAAGACCAAAACGAGAGTGAAAAACATAATGATTTATAGACAAATCCACAAAACGCATAACAATGCTGTAATTTTAACATGGTTGGACCAATGTATTGACCAATCCGCATCCAGGAACATGTGATCCATTTTTAAAATTGCTTAATTGTCAAGAGCAAAGATGAGCACAAAATTATACTGCACAGAATTTTGGGCTTTGCTTATAGATTTAAAGGGATAGTCCACTCAAAAATGAACAAAATAAATAAAAAATCAGTTATCATTTACTCACCCTCTTGTCATTCCAAACCTGTATGACTTTCTTTCTTCTGCAGAACTCAAAAGAAGATATTTTGAAGAATGTTTGTATACCGAACAGTTCCGGTTCCCATTGACTTCCATTGTATTTTGTGTAAATATAATGGAAGTCAATGGGAACCGAAACTGTTTTCTTACTAACATTATTCAAAATATAATTTTGTGTTCTGCAGAAGAAAGAGTGTGAGTAAATGATGACAGAAGTTTCATTTTTGGGTGGACTATCCCCCTATGCCATCAGATTTATGTTTGAGTATGGTTGTAGCCTAGTTTGTTTCCTTTGGTTTGTTGTTGAGGATGTTGGAAGCTTACCTAACATATCAAGTTTCAACACCAGATGGATGCTTAAAGGTTTGCTATCTGTCAGGAAACACTGCCAGACTGCAAAAACAAAACAAGCTCACCTGAGAAAACAGACACAATTTAGCTGCTCTCTTCTAGTGGGATTATTGAGCAGATAAGACTTTGAAAGAACAAATAACCAAAGTACAAACCAAATTTGCAGTCCTGCTGTTTTAAACACAAATGAGTGTAGGTAAATAGAGATAGTGCCTCCAAACAAAAACCTGTGCACTGTATGTTTGGTAATTGAAGTGACTGAAAGTCATTAAGGTGTTTGGTTTGGACACATATGAGCCACGGTGGCGTTAGACCACTTGGGTGGTCCATGCACCTAATCCCGGAACACAAGAACATAAGACAACATTAAGGGTGAGTAAATGATAATCAAACTTTAATTTTTGGGTGAAGTATTGAGGATATTAAGAAACACCCTTTACACAGCTTCTCTCTTTCACACATGCTCACACACATTTGCAATTAAGCTGAAGTCACGGATTCTCACCGTGTAATTAAAGCAAATGCAAAATAAAAGAATAAATAAAGAGATCCACCAGGCAAAACCTCTGAGACATTGCAGGGAATTGTTTGCTATTTGTGACTCGTTTCAATTTTTCCTCTGTAGCCATCTGCTAAAGTCAGTAACTCTGTAGTCCCTGGAGCCATGTTTATTCAAAAGCCTATATTTTGCATCTCTTAAGACATGTTTTGTTTTCTGCACACATCTATGAGATGATGCTTGAGGCTTCAAGTAAATGTACACTTGTAAACAAATGTACAATTTTAATATATATTTTATATATAATATATATAAAATGTATATGTTTTCTTTTTCTCTTTTTTTTGGCTCTCTTATGCATGTTTTTTTTTATCAGTTAACTTTTTAATATATTTAAAATTAAATTTCTTAAAATTAAGTAACATCCTTTAATCAGTGTTCGAACTATACCGTGTCCTTTGGGGGAGCCCAATTTTTTTCCAATGGGGGGGTGTTCGTGCACTTGCGCGTGTATTACCAACAAGCAAATTGCACAAATTCGTTGAAAAATTAACCCTGCAACACGGCCTTTAACATGTACTAAACCTGATTGGAATTTGCACCGCAGCGCCACCACAGCTTGATGCTCATGACAAGAATAGCATGTATAGTTAGTGAATTAGGTTTAAATCGCCATCATGCATGAATGAATGATATTTTTGCTATTTTACACATAATACTTCATGATGATCACATTACACAAAACTGAAATTGCACGTCAAAATAAAACATTGTCAATATTTTTTGAGACCCCCCAAAATTTCACGAATCATGTTTTTAGGGGAGCCCATGTCTTATTAAGGGGAGCCGAGCTGCCCCGTAGTTCGCACCCTGCCTTTAATTTGTTTTGCTTTTTTGCTTTCCTATGCACAATTGTTCCTTTTTCAAATTTATTGCTTTGTTTTTTACACCCATGAGACACATTTGTTCCATTTTTAATTATTTGATTTAATTATTTTAACAAATTTAAACTACCTAAAATTAAGCTACAAGCTCATCTATTATTTCTTTCTCCTTTTTTATAATAATAATAATGAATTCATTTTTCTTTGTTTAATCTCCTCGCCAATTTTCTCCCAGTCAACATCCGTAATTCATTAATAATAATGCATTTTATTTAAGGCGCCTTTCAAACCCCTCAAGGTCACCATACATCAAGAAGAAGTAGCAACAATAACAATATTAAAATATAAATAACAGTAAATAACAATGGCAATAAACCATAAATAAGGGGACAGCAATGATTACAAACATGACAACTATAAAAATAACAAAAGCAAAAGTGCTAGATTTGAGTGCATACAGTAATCATGAAGGATAAGCTATTCAGAATGAGTGACTTTAAATTGAGATAACGAGTCTTGAATTACGGATGTTGACTGGGAGAAAATTGGCGAGGAGAAGCACGGCTAAAGGCCCTATGGCCCATGGAGATTAGACAAGCAGAAGATGTATGGAGAAGACCAAATGAAGAGGAGCGGAGAGTTCGAGAAGAGGTGTAGGGCTGTAAGAGATCTGAAAGATATGGTGGAGCAAGGTTATGAAGAGATTTGTAAGTGAGGAGGAAAATTTCAAATTCAATCAAGAATTTGATAGGAAGTCAATGAAGCTGTTGAAGTGATGGGGTAATATGTTGTATAGATGGAGTCCGGGTTATGATACGAGCAGCAGAATTCTGAATCAGTTGGAGTTTATGAAGAGATTTGTGTGGTAAAACAGGTAAAAGAGAAGTACAGTAGTCAATGCGAGAGGTGACAAGCGAATAGCAGAACTACGCGGAGTGAGAAATGGACGGTGGCGAGCAAAATTACGAAGATAAAAATTACAAGACCTGGTTATGTTATTAATGTGAGCTTCAAATGAAAGGGTGCTGTCGAAGATGACCCCCAAGTTCCTAACCTGGTGGGAAGGAAAAACGGAAGAACCGTCAATGGATAAATGAAAACTGCAGAACCTAGAAAGAATAGTGCCAATAAGGACTTCAGTCTTATTGCCATTAAGTTTGAGAAAGTTGGCAGAAAACCATACCTTTATTTCATGAAGGCAGTTGGTAAGACAGGCAGGGGGAAGAATGGAATCAGGGTTTGTAGCTGTGTAAAGCAGTGTATCATCAGAGTAACTGTGGGATTTAATACCGAATTTGGATAATATTACCAAGTTGGAGAAGGTAAATTAGGAACAATAGGGGACCTAGGACAGAACCTTGGGGGATACCACAGCTAACAGAAGAAGGTTAGGAATGCAATTTTTTTTTGTTGTACAAACTGTATACGGTTTGATAGGTATGAAGTGAACCAGGCAAAAGAAATACCAGTAACACCAATAGCGTATATACAGTTCAACAGAATACTGGGTGAAATTGTGTCAAAAGCTGCACTCAAAGCAAGCAAAACGAGAATAGATAAGGACCCGCCATCAGCAGCCATTAACAGATCATTAGTTACTCTCTCGAAAGCGGTTTCTGTACTTAGAGCGAACCCCTGACTGAAAACACTCATACAAGTGCATGAACCTGTGCTGCCACTGCCTTTTCAAGAATTTTGGAAATAAAGGAAACATTTGAGACATGATGGAAATTATCTAAATTGTTAGGGTCTGCACCAGATCTCTAAAGAATTGGGGTTATAGCAGCTATTTTAAAAGATGATAAAACATCAGAGAAACCACACAGAGTTTTTGGACTCTTTTTCCTCTGAATCTTTTAGTGCATATGAAGCTTAAGTAAATGTGCACCTGTTGTCACGCTGGGTTGTACAGAACACCGGATGAAGAAGGTTCAGAAAGTCTTTAATAAGAAACATGAGTCAACAAAGCAGACAAACAAACACAACCCAAGCATTAACGTGACCAGACAAATGAGAACTGAAGACACAGCAACTTAAATAGTAAGGCAAACAAGGGTGATTAATGACGAACAGCTGAACAGAATGACTAATCATACTCAGTAACCATGACAACTAAAGAGTGGCAGGAAAACTAAACAACGAAAAACTGATGATAAACAAACTAAAAGTCCATGAAAGTGAAACTAACTAAACATAATGTTGACACCTGTTCCATTTTTAATTATTTAGTTTGCCTTCTTAAATATTTCTTTCATTAATTAACTAAGCAGCAACCGTTCATCTGCTCTCTCAGATACACACTTGATAAAAAACAATGCGATTTCACGGCCACTTGTAATGCGTTTAATTCTGAGTTGAGTGGCAATGTAAGAGCAGGCCTGCTGGTCCAGCACTGTTGTCTTTTGCAGCTGTGTCCTGATGCATGCACTTCACCGAGAGGCTGATCAGCAGCCCACCTCTGCTCCTTTTCCATTCCATTAACATTTAATGCTGTCATCCCCATCCTCTGAAAAGCACATCTCCCCCACACAGAGTTGATGAAGGCCACTCACCCACCACACTCACTGATACTCTTTTATTTGATCATATGAATGCACTATTAAGAGATGGAGAGGGAGAATAGGGGAGGTGGAATTAAAATGGATCATGTATAATGAGATGATCTTAATGCAACCATCCAAGTTACACACGATATGGACACATTGTTATTTTATTTGTATTTTTTTCAATAAATATGTGATTAGATAATTACAGTGCCGGACCCACGGCAACACGGCCATTATATTATATCATTTTCTTTTCTTTTTATGCTTTTTCTTCTTTCATCAGTGATGTGTGGTCAGAATCAGTCATTTAGATTGCTGTATTATAATGATGGTGATGTGAAGGCTCTGCTCAACTGATTTCTGATGGGAACGGCGGAGAATGGTGGCACACAGACAGCTAACATTGATTCTGATAGGCCTGACATTTTACAGCGCTGTGGCAGAGTGACAAAAAAAGGGTGCCCACATCCTGTGCTTAGCAGAAGGCTTTAGAGGTCGATTTGGCATTGTGCTGGTTCTGTTCTGTGTTTTAAGGGGTGGTCGAAAAACGATTCTGTTCAGAGTGGGAGTGCGTGTTGGAAAGAATCTAAAACCCGGCAAAACCCTTTTGTGATTCAGCCATCCTACAGTGAAGCAATGTGGTGTTTTTAAACCTCTGTCCTCTGATACTTTCCCGAAAAATACTTCTTTTTTTTTTATTACTATTTTAAATGATTTAAAGGAATAGTTCACTGAAAAATGACAGTTCTGTCATTATTTATTCACTCTCATGTTATTCCAAACCAGTCTTTCTTTCTGTTGACACAAAAGGTGCATTTTTTTAAGGAATGCCATGGCCTGAATTGGTACTTAGGTGAAGTGAATCAGTATTTGGGTCAAAATGATTGAAAAGAAGCACAAAAGGATTGTAAAAATGGTCAGTATGACCCCTGTACTATATTAAAAGTTATATGATAACTTGGTGTGAGGTAAAGACGAACGTTTCAAATTTAAAAGTCATGTGTTCTAGATATCCGCTCTTGCTCATCTTGCCTTGATTTTGAGAGAAATAGAGAATGTTTGATGTGAATGAATCAGATCTCACTGGTTATCTGATTCACAAAGCCGGTTCATTCATGAATTGGACTGATTCAGATCTAAATTTCAACTCACTGGAGAAGGACATTTTTGTGAATAAAGACTAAAAATTCAGTCTATTCATAGTGCATGGCTTCAGAAGACATGGAATATACCACACAAGTCAAATAAACTACTTTTTTTTATATGCTTTTGCACTTTTTTGAAGCTTTAAACTCCAGGGCTATTCGTTGTACTGTGATTGCATGGAAAAGAATGATCAGTTCATTATTCAAAATACAGAGAGACATACAGGTTTGGAACAACATGAAAATGAGTAGATTATTCTATGTCATCCATTTCTAGACTGAATTCTAGTCATCTGTTTGTCTGGTCAATACTGAATGGGGGAGTGTTTGCGAAACCATTATTATTTCTGCAGTTCTGCTTGATGCAAATGGAGCAGAAATGACACACTTCAGCTGTAACTTGATGGCTACTGTATTTGTCCTGGCGACACTGTGGGTGATGTGGTGTCATAAATGTGCCAGTGTTTGTTTGGAGAGCTGATCTTTCCCAGCAATGTGATTTATGAATTTGTACTTTGAGATTTTCACATCATTTTATCCTGTACAAAAGGCACGATTATACTATTGGCTGACAGCAGAAACTATGTAATGCCCACTGAATAGTTAATGAACATGACAAATATGGTCTGAAAAGCACTTTACCACTTGAACGTGGCCTTTAACCATTATGGATCATCACAAAACAGGCATTCTAGCCAGTATGAACAAACAATGTCCCTGCCTATGGATTATTTTCAGTAATATTTCCAATGTTTTTGGTTATTTTGCACTCTTTTGCACTACTGTCAGTCAGCTGTGCATTTATGAACCCCTGGCAACTTCTTTTGACGAATAAAAATATTGCGTTGTGGGTGCATGCAGTTTTCTTTTCCTTTTTTTCTTCTAGTTTATCAGTACAGCTTTGATGAGTCCTTTTGTGTGTGTGCTCTGTGTTTTTGACGGGTGGTGTGAGGAGAATGTGTGCTCTCCTCCCAGTGGTGTGACTCGAGCATCCATTAACCATTCTTAATCACAATAAGAGCGTCCGAATATTAGTATATCATTAGGAGGATGAAAGGAACCTGCCCGGCTAATATTGCCAATGTTGTAAAGATGCACCACCCTCAGAGATAAAGTTCTCTGTTTACTTTTTACATTTAGTCTTGTCTAACCTGCATTGAGGGAAACATGGCCATTATGGAAGTTGTAGAAAACTGCATTGACCTCCTCCCATTTTTAAAAAAAGAATCTTCCTTTCACTTGTCATAACATCACAGCACTGCAAAAGCACTTCAATGTTCCCAGTGAGAGGAAGCACAATTCATCACAATTGCATGGTCCTACATGAAGTGCTGCCTCAACACAACAGTGACCATATTCAAATTCAAACTTTATTGTCATATGCACAGGAAACAGTCGTCACACAGTACAATGAAATTCTGCGAATCCTCCCAGCAACATCGGACATCAAGTAAATACCCTACAACATAAATAACAGTTGACATAGATAACAAAGGTTTAAGGTTTTATATATGAACGTGTTTTTTTTTCTTTTTTCTGTGTATCCTTGGGATAATTTGATAATTATGAATATTTTGAGCCAAAACAATCTGAACAGCATTCCAGCATGTATCTGTTCAACAGAATAAAGTAAAAAAGAACAGATTTGTAACAACATTAGTGTGAGTAAATTATTTAATTACATCAAATATGATCAATGCATTTTGATATGAATGTAAGTATTACATTGCCTTATCAATATCAAATGTTTTTGGCATCGAGTTGGTGGGCGATCGAGTGGTTGCTTCACCTCATAGGGGTGCAGGTTGTCACTTTCTGCGTCCATCGTTCATCCTCTATCCAAGCCACATGCCCAGCCCATCAGAGCTTTTTCCTTGCTGCCTCTGTGATCGCATCTTTCACCCTTGACACCTCCCGCAAACATTTGTTTGTGATTTTGTCTCTTCGTGTGACTTTGAGCATACTTCGCTCCATTGCTCTTTCAGTTACAGCAATTTTCTGTTAATCTGATTTGGTTGAAGACCACATCTCACTAGCATTGCTAGTAGTATGGTGGTATTGAAGAGATGGGCTTAAAGGTTTGGGTCGTTGATGGTGATCAACTCGCCGATGATAGAATAACTTTGGTCATGCTGCTTTCTGATAGCTCATTGCTGTTAGTGTGTCCCATTGTAATTTCTTGGCCCAGGTAGGTGTAACTATTGACTTCTTTGATATTTTAAGAACTGATCTGGATGGAGCCATTCTTGACCTGGTGGTTTTTCATCCATATAGTCTTTGATTGGTTTATTTGGAGTCCAACCTTTTCACTTTCTTGGTCCAGTTGGTTCAGCTTCTCTTCGACTTCGGTTGTTTCTCCAAAAATGCCATCAGAAAATATAGGTAGTCTTTCATCAGTGATGTTGATGCCATCTTCCTGTCCACTTTTTGAAAGACCTTCCTTGAGGGCAGCATTGAATAGCTTATTTGGAGATATGTTGTCTCCTTGTTTTACCCCTCACATTACTGGAATGTGGAGGGTTTTGTGGAAGAGTGTAAAGTCTCACAGTCTTAAGTGTGTTAAGTGCATTTTTGGGGATGACGACGCCATAATCAAAAGTCAAAGTTAAATCCCTGATTGTGCCTTTCTCAAATGTTAAGGAATAAAGCCGTAGCAAATTCGAAACAGATGTGTAGCAATCTCAGGAAGTCTTGGTTTTCATGTGGCCAGATTCTTAACTATTGCTCCTTCACTGAATCACAAAATAGTAGTGAACAAATTAATGCAGTGCTATCATGTGTTTGGAGGGCAAGGGAAATCTAACCAATGCAGCACACCAGCTAATTAGGTAGTTCCCATCATTTACCAGGTTTATTTGAGAATTATCATATTATTTATGTAATATGGTTTCAAATTAATTTGATTAATTGCAAATATATAATGTAACACTTCAGCGTTTTTAATATTTGCAGTCTGGATGATTTTCTCATTGAATGCAATATAAGTGGAAGCAATTAAGTCATAACTCCAGTTTACCTTTACATTTACCTTTACCTCAGATTCGCTCCTCGCACATGCTTTAAAATGGTTAAGCATTAGAATTTGGCCATTATATCTGAAGACAGACTTCAGACACCTGTGGGATTTGGCTGAGAGCTTCCAGATCCCACAGGCACATTACAGTGTGGACCTACTGACAATTCAGATGCCAGAGAGGAATTCCTTTGAGAGAACTGGGAGTCAAGAGGCATGTGTATATTTATGAATGTTTTAGTGTGTTTGTCTGTGTGTGGAACTAAAGTTTCTGGTTCATGACAGTATGTAAAAAGAACATTAAAAAGAGTTTTCAATGTGGTATTTCACTGAAAAAAATACCTGCCTCTTGTTCACTAATCACCCATAATCCAGTTTAAGCAAGAGCTCAAAGCTCTGAAATCACATAGTAGTTTCATGATTGAAATATGCCGTGAAGTCATTGTCATTCCTCCTCATGCAAACACGCCTCCTTTCTGTAAATCAGGCTTATTATAGATAATTCACAAAACCCATGTGCAATTAAAATCATGCTTATTGTCAAATGATGATTCAAATGAATATATTTCCCCCTGTGACTGTATAACTGAAAAAAATAGCATTTATTTTTGTTGTTTTCATTTTTGCAAACATCTTTGAAAAATAATGTTTTACTGTGCAGTTTTTGTTTAATGCGGCTACATATTATATTCTGCAGTTGGTAAAAAAAAAAAACATTATTAATAAAACATCACTTCCAAAGTTAAAGCAAAGGAAAATATTCTTCAAAATGTCAGCAGCGCTACTAGAGCCCTCAGACTTTGCGAAGTAAAGGGATTATTGGTGGTGTTGTGTTTTGTGTTTCATACTCAGTACTGTCTTCAGATACATTCAGCTGTGAAAACACAAAGTCAGTGAAAGATAGCAGGCGAGCATCACGAAGCAGCAGAGAATGTGTTTGTGGCCTCCGGTCCTTCACAGAACATAAAGATAAAGCAGGACCGACAGCTTGCCTGGTAGACGTGTGCACACGGATACACCCTGCCGTAAATCAATTATGCTGTTTAAAAGAACAGGCTAATGTTTACCTTCAGTCAACTTCTATCCTTACAGGATTTTGGCCTTCTAAACATCCCTGTATGAGTTGCAAATATTTATCTTGTTACTATTTGCTTCATTTAAGAGTGCAAGATCTTATTTGATAGGGACAATCCTCCCTTCCTTCCTTATTGTAAATGATGCAAGCTAAAGGGAAGCACGTTATAAACAATATTTCTGCGTTGTATGTAATGAATTACTTGTCAATATGACAGAGCACCATCATAGTTAAATGTCATCTTGTTACCATCATTTAATTTTTCGTAGACCTAGAGATTCACTGAATCTGAAAATATTGTGTGAGGCTGTTAAAGTATCAAGCAAAATAATATTGTGATTTGTGTAACGGTTAATTGAAAAGGAAGGAAGAATCAATATCTCCCTTGAAAGGACTTAATTCGGTTTCTGCACTTCATCTCATATATTGGAGTTGCTGACATCCCATAAATCCATTCCTCTACCATCTAAATCAACTATATTGCTCTCAGCATTAGTTAATCTGGTCCGTCTGTGCACTGTCACTGTAAATGAACTGCTCTGATTACAGGGTCTCTCCAGACTGTAGTGCATCACATATCATGCAGTTATACAGCTCAGCAATGATAATGCAGATGGACAGAGAGAGTTGTTTTGGGCTCCGCTGTCAAAGTGAGGAATTTTGGATCATAGCAACATGCGAAAATATGCGAAATGCCATTTGACCTGGAGTCAGATTTTTAATTTTACCCTGACATTGATCTAGTGAGCAGGATCAGGCAAAGCCATGGAGCAGCGATTATCACTGCCTTGTTATTTGACTTCAGCGTGAAGTAAGCATGTTTTCGCGTCCGTGGAGTGTCATAATCATAATCATTAGTTCATTTACATTCAGAAAATGAGCAGTCTGGCCAGTTAGGACATTCGCTAAAATGTTGTTAATTATTTAATCTACACTCAGCTGTGCAGATTTCTCTACTGATTTAGGTCCCCCTGTAGTCAAAAATTATATCCCTTAAAACTCATCTTTGATCGTCAAAATTACATATTTGAAAGTTTTTTCCTTGAAAAAAAATCTTCATGCCTTAAAATAGCTTGAATGTAACTCTACATCCTTGCCTCATTTGGTGTACGCGGTTGTACGAATATGCAAATTAGCCCCGTCTCCACTGTCTCCACCAGTTCAGAGATCCATTGTTGACGATCACACGTTGATGTGATTGGTTTGTCTTAAAGCATATTAAAAACACCACATAGACATATAAACAACATTAAATGCTTGATTTTCACAACAGGGTGACTTTAGGCCAACAGGACCAAGGTGAAGTCATTCATTTCCACTTTTTGTTTGGCTGAATATAATTAGCATTAAGGCACGACAAATATGAAATATAAAGGTGCGTCCCAATTCACTTGTGCAATATTCTATGTCGTCTCTTAGCATGAATAGTGTGAGTAGTGTTTTCACACTGAGAATTCCAAAAAGACAAAGTGTACCTTCAATACCCAGATGATGCACTTCATCAAAAAATGAAGTGTGGAATGTTGGACACTTCATGCACTCATCTGTCACAGCTTCAATTACGTGTTACTGTGTACATTTTGTTTTACATATTTATTTATTTGTATTTTTATTTCTTATGTCTTTAGAAACAGAACAGAATCAAAATGTTAATGTCATGCATTTACTACATTAAGCAGTTAATTATTAAAAAATCAATGCATAAATTCCATTAATTAAATTTTTTATGAACCTCCAAGTATTTGCAAACATATGTATATATCCAAAGGTGTTTTAACATAAAAGGGATTTAACGTTTTAGATGCTTCAATGGCTATCTTACACTTTCCATTAAACCTGATCTGATACCAACATCAAACTATATGCTTTAAAGCACAAATATAACCCTAACTTTACCTATCCCCAAACAACCTTTTCTAATCTAAGTTAAAACAGATCTTTCTAAACAGGACATTTTTGCCTGGAGAAGCCAATTTAGACTTTTTCAAGAACGTGTTTGTATTGGGGTTGAAATGAAAACGATGCTCGTGTGTCCAGTCCTGCATGAGTCAAAATGATTCGTGCCCTTTCATCTCCTCACGAAGAGGTGCATGAGTCACAGTGGCATATTAGTGTTTCCTTGGCAATGCAATATCTTTATTAGAACAGGAAGGAACAGGAAACATGGTTATTGGCCTCATATCACCTTCATGTTCTTACGCTGGGCAACCCATAGGAACTCACAGACCTCAAAAAAGTATTTTCCTGGAAAGTCCCCTGTCCAGAGGGACAACATGTCAAAGGTGTGGGGAAGAACACCATGGGTATTAATGGAATCTTTTCTTTAGAAGAAAATTTATGTTGGATACCAGGATCATGTTCTGCTAAAACAAATTGTTTTAAAGCTACAATCAAAATATGCAAAAACCACTTGCACAGTGTTATATATTTCTTTCAATTATGTACTTACATTATCCTAAATGTTTCCAAGAATTTGTAAATTCAGAGAAATTCACAATTTTAAATAGTGCCCGTCCCTTGTCACTTGTCGCCTGTCAATGACGTAATATCCGCGTTATCCCTGGTTTCCGCTCGTTCTGCCATAGTAACCATGGCGACAGATGTTGATAACTGCGTAATATTGTTGTTGTTTCATTCAAACATTATGGTTCATGGCAAGCAGACTTTGGGACAAAAGGAGAACTAAAACGAGGATCAATATCGGCGTGGCGTTTTCGAGATGCCGAGAGCTCCACGTCTGCGACTAACTTGGACTTGACAGAGATTCGGGGCAAACTTCGACTTGACAGTGCTCTTGCATGTACTTAATTAGACAGGTGAGCAAATGTACATAAAACAAATCAAAGTTATATAGCGCAACATGATGAAATGTTAGAATATGATCAGTATGTTATTCTAAAGTTGATCTAGCTTATTGCTAGTCTCATATAGCCGACACACTAACACATAGTTTACCTTGTGTTACCTCACAAGTTTAATTCGTCTAATAAACTGTGAGTAGTAATTCAGCACTTGCGGGTAGTTCGGTAGAATGAAATGTCCTCATTCCTTTATATAGCCTACGCGGGACTCGCATGTGGCGCTGATTTCTGTCTCTCATTAGCAATCACACCCTGCTTCATACCACAGTCATGTTAAAAAACATGAATGTTTTCACTCATCCATAAACATTATTAGATCCATCAGCATGACGGCAAGTTCCATGATTCCGCTTATCACTGCGTCATTTAAATTAGCAATTTAATTAGCAATTAGCACAGCCAAATTTCCTGTCCTAAAAATAATTTCCTAGCCAGCTGCATACGAAGTCCGTTAACCAATGAAGTGCTTGTGTGTAAGCTTAAACAATTTAAGAAGCATATTTAGCATATTATTTAATTGCATTTTTTTTAATAGTATACAAAGTAAATTTGGGCTAACAAAAACTGTAAGTGATTTATTCATAAAATACTTAGCAATAATCCCCTCTGGCTTGTTACAGTTGCCTAAAAGTTCACCTTAGGGCTCTACATGAGATCAAATGGCACAAAGTGTATATAAAGTCACTAAACTTGAGAGCAGCCTTGGATTCACGTATAAGCTCTTTTTTGATGGTTGTGGACATATAGACAGATAAGGAGTAGAAGGGGCCTTGTTGGTGGAATAAAGTGTGCAATAAAAGGGAAAAATCTATATTTCATCACTCAGCCATCCATGAAGCAAAACAGTATTGTTAGACATGCCAAAATTTGATGCCAGGGAAAGTGTCGTGCATGGAGACAGATTTATTCTGACATGCAGAGCAGTGAAACTGCAAAACAAAATAAAAAAACCATTAAAATAAATACAAATTGTTGAATACAATGCCAACACAAATAGCGTAAATAAATATTCGTAATTCATTTTAATATCTGAACTATATATTACTGCATTACCAAATAGTTTAAGAATGAACCTCACTAAATTTGGTTTGATGCTTAAAACTAAATCAAAATAAAAGTTATATTCTGTCAAATCTGAATTTCACATCTCATGCATTTTTTCTTATGCTCTTAAATAAAATAAAATGTAAAAAAACTTTTAAAAGACGATGAAGATGAAGAAGTTTAGAACATTTTTGCAGTGTTCATTTTGTCTTCAGGGTCTGAGTGTTTTCATGAATAATACATTCATCAGGTGATATGACACCAGCTCATATTATTTAGAGAGCAACTTATTATCTCTCGCAAGGGAAATTGCTATTTTGGTGAGTAGCTTTGCTTGAAATTACCCCAAAGACGTTTTTCAATAAAATTTCAGTGGTTCATTTATTACAAGCATTTTGATTAAACCGTTTTTTTTATTATTATTATTATTATCTTACCCACCAAATATTAATAAGCTTTATTTCTTCCCCTGGTACAACATGCCATTTCAGACCAAATGCTATCACATGCACAACAGCATCAAAACCGTAATTCCACATAATCCATTCATATGTGAGTCACATCCACGGTTGTTAGCGAGTGCTTTGACTCTAACATGACAGGAGGTTAATGGAGAAGGAGGAATACTTGACATTTGAAGTCACTGTCATTTTAGCACACACGTTTACCTGAGCATTTGCCAGCTTATTAATTACCAGCACTGTAATTACATTTTTGCCACAGAATCACAATAGCAGGAAACAGGATAGGCATATACATGCTGCTATTTGGGAAAAGAGCAAGTACAAGTCTGTACAAAGCCTACACAATAACTCATCACATGACAAATTAACAAAAAAGAGATTTTGTGAACTTTGTTACTAAATAATCTTGGACTACATTATAATGATGGTCAAAGATTGCATATATATGGACATGTTCATGGGAATTGGGCTACTGAAAATATAATATTTGAATGCAGCTCTGCTCAAATGAACGCAATGACTTTTGCTGAACGAGATTTAACGATCCAAGTCAGTAAAATGATCCAATCTATCATCACTGGAACAAAAATATATCCAGCAGAATTAATTGTTTGGTCACTGAGCAAAACAATAAATGAATCATTGTTGTTAAATGTATCATTTGAGTGAATGATTCTATGACTCACTCATAAAATACAGTCCTTTTGGAAATTCTTGAATTAATCAGTTGAACGAATTGGTTCAGTAAATGATTTCAATGAGTTCAATGACTCAATTATAAAGAGTCACTTGTTTCCTTCCTGAATAGCCCTGTCCCAAATGAATTAATGTTTTTGAACTAATCATTTGAGAGCAGAGAGTCAATGACTCACTCATAAAGACCGTCACTTGTCAGCATGTACTGGCATAATGTAATTTGCAAAATTAATAATTGAAATACATATACATAATGATGCAAAGATTGTCTGAAACGTATACATGTACATTTTCATTCTGTAGGCTAATCTTAATGTGTGAAATTATATTCTGTTCTTATATTACCATTTAAGCCATGGCAGCATTTTTTTATGAAGTTATCATCCAATGGCCAGTTTTTTCTAGCATTTGTCACTTAGCAAATGTTCATTCTAAACTCTGCATGCAGCAACACTCCAACGTCAGCAAAAATATACATCACAGCTATTTATTTTCCTTTTTACAGACTTTAAAGGTGAATTACAGACCTTTACATTTAGTGCTGCTCTTGTAAAGGTCAGACAGAAGAATTTCACTCTTCGATGTGACCTGTCAAGTAGCCATTAGCTGACCTTTTAATAGGTGACCTCATCAGTATGCAGATGAATGACCTCAAAGCAACTAACTCAAAGCTTGAGGAGACAGGCTCAACATAAAGCCACTCTCCTCTCCTAAAAAAAGTCTAAAGAGGTCAAAATTCAACACATTCAGACTTCTTCTGTACAGGAGGCTTCTGTAAAACACAAGGCACTAAGGTTGTGTAAACCAAGAGATCAGTCAGTCTATGACGCACCAAAACCCATGGCATGCAGGAATAAGAGACAGTGGGAGATCTATCATTCAGCATGACAAGGAGAATGCAAAACCAAAAATGGAAAATAAGATTCCAGTGGGGTACAGTGATTTGTAAGGAAATTCACACAAATGTATTAGATAATTACATTTGAAATGGTTCTGAAATATGAAATGGTTTTCAGTTATGTGGAATAGATTCATATGAGAGCCGTAATGTGATCAAATGCTTGATATGAGAGGTTTAATGTGATCTAACATGAGGTATAAATTAATGCTTCAAAGCATTTTACATTTATTCATTTAGCTGACGCTTTTATCCAAAGCGACTTACAATTGCTATGTATGTCAGAGGTCGCACGCCTCTGGAGCAATTAGGGGTTAAGTGTCTTGCTCAGGGACACATTGGTGTCTCACAGTGGATTCGAACCCGGCCGGGTCTCTCACACCAAAGGCATGTGTTTTATCCACTGTGTCATCACCACTAAGCATTCAAGGCTTATTTATCTCTGTCCGCATCAAGAGCTTTTTGAGGGGCTTAACACTATGGTTTCATACTAAAACTGCTGTAAAATCTGATGTAATTGTTATTTTGGTGGCTATTGCGATTCTTAATCAATCTTTTCTATCTTATAAAATGGCATATTAAAAAAAGCACATTGCTAACTAGATACCATTGCCACCAGAATTATACAGTTTTTTCAAGGAAATTATATAGGATTGAAAATTTCAAAAGCAAAGTGTGAAGTGTCTTTTTAAGTTAATAATATTATGCATGCACATCTCAGATTAAGCTGTCTGTTTATCAAACAAAAGGTGAATGTCTCAAGGATAATGATTAACCATTAAGTAAAACATGAGTTGGTGTGCTGTCTTCTCAGTCATGCATAAAATATCAATATTCATATTTTTTGACAGAAAATGCTATAATTGCATCTATTTCATTTATGCATAAATATTCATTATTGGCATTACTTTGTCACCTGGTTTAGGATAAAAAATATAAGGAAGTTAAGGGATGTCAATTTACACAATTTCCCATTATCGATATTAGCCTTTAATGCAGTGGCATTGAGCCAACAGCATGACATGTGCAAATGCTCCTCAAAATGCTATTCTCCTCACCAAATGAATGAGAAGGGTTTTTAATCTAAATAAAGGGCTAGGATTGTAAAATGAGTCAATGTGATTGATAATTTATTAAATTAAATATTTAATAATCAAATATAACAACAACGTGTCACCAACACCGCCTCAGATGTGTGCTTTTTAAAATGTAGGCTATACTCTTGTTGTGGACGCGCTTTTCCTGGAATAACATGCTGAAAATGGCACAACGATTTATTAAAATAGTGTTGTCATAACTGTTATGAGAGTCCCAATCATAGTTATCATTAGTCTTGCATTGCTGTTTGAGCTGCATATGCTGAAGCGCTGAATGAACATGGTAAACTGGAGCACTTTGCTAGCGTGTTACTGAACTCAAAAAACACATCCTATGAGATTTATCAGATAGGCTATATACAAAATAAACAATATATTACATATTATATCTGCACAAAACAATAGGCTGCGAATGCACACGCAAACTTATAGGCTGCGCCTGAAAACTTAGGCATGCTGACTTGTTGACTCGCTGCCCTATCAGGCAATGATTTTGCAGGCAGCGTTTGCACAGGAAGGTATGATTTGATTTCGGACAGACTTCTGAGGCAGCGTAACGGTTTAATGATCTACAACAAAACAGAGAGAGCTTTGGTGAAAACTAAGCGAATATTTAATTTTACAATAGTAATTTCTCGCAAGAAATGTAATCATAAGTGGAAATCGTGGATCAAAAATGTACATTTACACACAAACTGTCGACTAGGCGCAACTTTCAGTTGCTTTTGGTGCCTTCTTTATTTTTCTAGCTCAACTGTCACAGAATGGAAAGCAAAGAAACCACAGAAATGGAAAGACATTGAAGGATACATCTATGCTGCCTCAACAATTAGGTGAAGGTATCTCAGGAGACAGGAAGTGAAACTAACATTGCATTCGGACGTGCCTTATACCTTCCAACCTTGGAATGCATCCCCCTAAGGCAGCATTTATCAGTTTTCGGATGCAGCCATAGTCATGATGAAGCTGTAACTCTAGCTGTAAAATGGTCTCAAACATAACTCGCTCATTTTGTATCTGCTACATGTTTTGCAGTTGAGCAGCACGCATGCACATGCATCTGCTTTATCGACTAATCGAAGTTTTATCGATTAAATGTATTATTGACAATCAATGCTCTTAAAGGGTTTTTGTGGAATTTTCTGCTGGTTCAGGTTGTGTGACTATATATAAAAAAGCAAGGGTTTTTTTTCTGTATGATTCCCATTTATATTTGAATGTGACTGTAAATGAATCATACTCTGGGTCATTCTGAATGGGACAAATCAACCAAATTGGTTTAACCAGGGCTCAACATTAAGCCTTTTCATGCGCCTTTTCATGCGCTTCAAATTTGTCATTCACTTGTACAGTAAAAAAGTTGCTTGTCCGGTAAAAAAAAAAGTTGTGTAAATATAATTTATTCTGAAGCACTATTCTTATCAGTGTTCAATTAGCTTACATATATATATATATATATATATATATATATATATATATATATATTTTTTTTTTTTTTATCTGCATATTGTCATATCTGCACCTTTAAAGGCCATTTCCCTCCCTATTCTTATTAAATGTATGCTTCATCTTTCATTGCATCTGGATTTTAAAATTCCTAAATTTGATGATTAATTTAATTAGAATAATAAGACCCTATATAGGGCTGTTACCATAGGTAGGGCTGATCAAATTAAATAATTTACACTGAAAAATCCACTTGTCACTGACAACGGACAAGCGTTAATGTCTAGCCCTGGCAGGGGCGTCATGCAAGCCAAAATTCTGGGGGGGCACAATCTGAGACGTTGTAATTGTTTTCTGACGGGTGATATGGATCATGTTAGGAGGGGTCAGGGGGTTTCTCCCCCTGAAAATTTTTAAATTCTGGCTGCTAAACATACCATTTCAATGCAGTTTGGGAGGGACAGAAATACCTTAACGGAGCCAGCAGCAACCCTCCTCTATCTGAGGACTATGTTAAAGTATCTATTTTGTAAGTTTATGTAAAAGACAGGTTGATGAAAGAACTGTAAGCTCAAATTCAAAAGCTTTTGAAGTCTACTTCATTAAAGCATGTTTACACACACACTTACTGTACACTTAGGCCTACTACACATGATTTTAAAAACAGTACCATTGCAGTTTTTATGTTATGATTTTAAATTGGTATGTGACCTAAGAACGATCTTACATTAAAGGTACATAAAGGTGCTGAGGTCTGACTTTGTGGTGCTCTGAAATTAAGTTATTTTAATATTAATATGTGATGAAGGACTTTGAAAGAAGTTTGACAGATTTCAGTGCTGAATAAGGTTAACACTACCCCGTTTATTTGAAAATTGTTAATATTTGACAGAAATGTAAAAAAGTTATCAAATCAAATGTAATATGTAACATTACTTTAGTAAAATCATTGAAATACTGTAGTTACACTGTCTCTAAGCCTACATCACGGTCATAGCGATCTGTATAACAACTAACTTATGCTGTAGCTTTCGAACGGGTAGCCTATCTTTTTTCACTGCATTTGAATTAGCTGCCTGATCCGTGAAGAACCGTGAATAACAGTCTATGGGAGAAACATCAAGTCGATGGCTTGATAACGTTAGGTTGGATTTTGCAGTTAGCCTACAAAACATTTAACACCCTCGTTTCTATGAAACTGAAAACTATTGAACCAGCTGGAGACTTTGAAACAAGACAAAACAGAACAGATGTTTCTAAACCGATCAGATAACGTTACTATGGCTTATTGGCTTTGTATGGCAGGCAGTAACGTTAGCCAACTAGTTTACGGTTAGACTAGGCTAGCTATCGATAACGTTTCACTGACACAACTTAAGTTAATGCTCTGAATTCGCAGCTGATATCAAATCCATAACTTTTTGATCAAGTTAAAATTTCCAGGTCAACCACAAATAATCCCACTACCTTTTAATATAATCCGATAACACGTGCCCCCTCACTTTGAATGGGCATGACGCCACTGAGCCCTGGTTTAACCAATGGCGTTTCACCATCTATAAGTAGAACTGTTTGAAAGCACAAAGTATTTTAATACAGATTTTCTGTCGAGAGATTTACAGCACAACTTACCTTATCGTAAGAGATGTCATGTTATACTAATCTGTTTGTGTTTGTCAGGAATCAGTGGACGAAAGAAAGAAATACACTTTTCTGTATCACCTGAGCCCTTTTTTTCAAGGACTGTTTGTTCTGCAAAACCTTTTTCATAAGGCATTTGTGGGTTTTTGTTTAAAGCATGTTTTTTTTCTGAATATATCTAAATTAAATATTGTATCTTTAGCCTTTAGCCATATTTAGCCTTTAGTCTGAGTCAATCAGTTTCACAAATATTGTTGGAAACTGTAAATGTTATGATTCATTTTTATAATGCCATTGTGCTATATAGCCAGAGGTGGTTTATTTGTATATTCTGGGTTTATTCCAAAATTATAATTTCCAGCGATACTAAGATTTAACCAAAGTGTGATTTGATTATTCTGTAAAATGTCTTATCGGATTTGTCCATTCATGATCTGGCTTTCACCTGAACGAACCTATCTGTGCCCTCTCGAACGAGTTATTTTCCTCCACTGGGTTTCTTCCTCAGCTGTCCACAAGAAATCCATCAACCTGAGCTTTGACGGATAGAAATAATTGTTGCCTAGCAACACAGGTTTAAGATTTGTGAATGCCAATGCGGCTTTACTGTTCATTCATTACAACATGGGAATGAAAGAGGTTAACCATTAATTTTAGGCACAGTTCAGGCAGAAACATCTGCTCAATCTCCCATCCTACAGTATATTATAAGCACACTGGATGTTCGGTGCACACTGGTGTTGCATGGCACACTGTAAAATAATCCACAGAGAATGTTTGCTGCTTAATTCCCCCAACCATAATGGCACAGGCTTGCTTTAAAAATGCAGTGACAATTACTTGAGGCACATTAAGCTAATTTCTGATCATTTTATATGCTAAAGCAATTTTTTCTTTGATTCAGCAAATAATATATCTCGGTTTCATGGGTTGAGCACACCTGGACTGTTCCCAGGGTCTATTTGTTAATCATGCGATAACTGACCTTCATTCAGTTTATTACTGAACTTACTCTACCTGAAAGCAGCACAGCTAGTATAATACATCATATATGAAGTGCAATTGATCATACATCCATTGATGTCAGTGTCTGGTACAGGTAGCCTATATATTTTTTACAGGTTACGGTTGAAATGACCTTAAAGGTCAATAGTCACACACATGTCTATTTTCACAGCAGCACTCCAAAGTAACTTTGAATAGTGAAAAGAAGCCTTAGGGTGAAGACAGTATGGATAGTATCAAGTCTATAAGTTTGAATGGCACTTTTTCACTCGGCTAACAAAAGCCAATCAGAGACAGCAAGCCAATGTCCGCCTGAGCAAGCCATTATTATATGGGACTCACTTTGTTGCTCTTGTGATAGCAGTGCAGTGATTGCCACACCATTTAAGGTTCTCTTTTTCATAAGCATGAGATCATTGCTATAAACTGTTCTTTAGATATTCTTAGAATTTCCTTTAAAAATAGCCTGTTATTAATGTGATGTATTTAAGAAATATTGATACTTAAATCTCAAATAGCCCCAAAGTACCACTATAAATTAGAATTATTTATTAAGAATGAGATAAGTTAAGAGATAGGTTATCACAAACATGAGAGAATAATGAGAATACATTTTGTCTTAAGCCCTATTCAGATGCGACCAGTTTTCTAAAAGTGGTTTGAATTACGATTCTTATCACCTGATGTCTGTGATTTCATGTTCAGATTCGGATGGGACTAACATCTTTTTGTTTATTACTGAGGAGGGAGTGTGTGTTTACTAGATGTGGGCATTACAGAAGGTCATCTGCTGTGCTTACGTGCATTATACTGTATGTTTTTTAATTACTTTCTTATTGATATTACTTTAATGTAATATCAAAATCTTTTTTACATTTAAGTTTAGAAGTGGCTGTTTATAAACCCACATAAGTGAGCATAGAGATCTAGACAAGTATCTTACCTACTGATATTAAAGATTCCGCGATTTCGCTCTATTTATTAATTTTATTGTTTTCATCAGATACCATCCATAATAAAATGAAAGCATGTGAAAGATTGGTGGTCAAAGGGTAGCTCAGGTTGGTCAAAAAACACATGAGGAGAAGCGTTAGAATAATACAATATTGGCAATCACAGGCCTTCGCATTCGGACGGGATTAGATTTCTCAGAGATACGTCGAGTTTGACGGAAAAACAATTTGCCCTGGATTTTTTACTTGAGGTTGTGTGAGAAAAACACAGACATTCATTCAGATTCAGACAGAATTAAAATAACAAAGTTTTCTCTATCATACATTTCTCTAACGACCTCCATGAAAACTAGTCCTGTCCGAATGGGGCTTTAGAGGAATAATTGACCCAAAAGTGAAAATTCAGTCAAAATTTAGCCCCTTGTTATTCCAAACTTTTATGCCTTTTTTTTCTTCTTTTTTTCTGTAAAACACGTAAAAAATAGTTTTGGACCCCATTGACTTTCACAGTATTGAAAAAATGGCATGAAAAATTCTTCAAAATATCTTATTTTGTATTCCACTGAAGAAATAGAAGTCATAAAAGTCACGGCATGAGGGTGAGTAAATGATGATTTGGGACAACTATCCCTTTTAAAATCCCTTAACATTTTCTGAGAATGCTATTATATGTATTTTGTATAGTTGAATTGAATAAGCTGTATTATACGCTGCTGAAAAAAAATAAGGGAACACTTAAATCACACACTGTATCTCGATGAATTAAATATTCTATTTGAAATCTTCACTTATGTCTTTCACATATTGTGCAATTCGTTAAAAACCAAATGGTATAACAATGGTCACAGTGGAAGCCAAAGTCATCAACAAATTGAGAGCTGGATTCAAAATCAAAGTAAAAATTTTAATTACAGGCTGATCCAAGAAATATGTATAGCCTCCACATGCCATTTGGGCATGTTCCTGATGAGAGGGTGGATGGTGTCCTGGGGGATGTACTTCCAGACCTGGATCAGGGCATCAGTGAGCTCCTGGACAGTCTGTGGTGTTACTTGGCAGCTTTGGAAGCTCAGATTCATAATGTCCCAGGGGTTTTCAATTGGATTAAGGTCTGGGGAACGTGAGGGCCAGTCAATGGCATCAATGCCTTCGTCTCTACACACTCTGGCCAAATGAGACCGGGTGTTGTCATGCACCAGGAGGAACCCAGGGCCCACTGTGCCAGTGTAAGGTCTGACAATCGCTCTGAGGATTTCATAACAGTCTGCCTGACCCTCCAAAAAAAATTTAAAATAATAATAATACATAAGTCTTATATAGCGCTTTCCAAGGAACTCAAAGACGCTTTACAAATGAAACAAACAAACAATGATGAGAGTGCTATTATAGATTGTAGGCGAGCTGAAACAGGTGGGTTTTGAGCAGTTTTTTGTAGGTGCTCAGTGAATCCGAGTTTCTGATGTGGATAGGGAGTGAGTTCCAAAGGGTGGGGGCAGCGATGGCGAATGCTCGGTCCCCCAAAGTTCAGTGCGTTGATTTGGTGATGGGTTTGAGAAGGCCCAAGTCGGCAGAGCGGAGGCGTCGGGAGGGGAAAAAATTCCTCCCCAGACCATCACTGACCCACTACCAAACAGGTCTTGCTGGATGATGTTGCAGTCAGCATAACGTTCCCCACGGCATCTCAAGACTTCGCGTCTGTCACGTGCTCAGTGTGAACCTGCTCTCATCTACGTAGTGAACGGGGTGCTAATGGCAGACCTGCCAGTTCTGGGAGAAACAACAAAACTCCTTGTCGGCATGTATGGATGTGCCATCCTGGAGGATCTGGATTGTGTAAACTGATTGGATTGCAGGTACTCCCTAATGCTAAAAGTAGTGACAAGGACCCTAACAAAAAAGACACATCAGTCAGTAAGGATAAAGAAAGAGTAGTTGTTTGTGGCCACCACCTGCAAAACCATTCCCTTTTTGGGGGTGGTCTTGTTGTTGCTTTTCCAGTGCACCCGTTTCATTTGCACCAAAGCAGGTGAAACTGACACATACTCGTATGCTTCCTAACTGGACATATTGATATCCATTAAGTTTAATTTAATTTGTGTTGTACTGTGATGATTAACTGTTCCCTTATTTTTTTGAGCAGTGTAGTAAGAAAACGGGCAGAGATAACACTAATGCTTCAGTAAGTTTGTGAGTGAGATTTTGTGTCTTTATGAGTGCATAAAGTATGTGTGTGTCACCCCTGCAGTTGATGAGTTGAACTAGTGTCACTTCAATTGTCAATTCAGTGGTAATGCATTGCTTAAAGGGATAGTATCCCTTAAAGAATGTAGGTAATCAAACAGTTGATGGTAGCCATTGACTTCCCTATAGGAATAGTAAAGTCAATGGGGGCCTGGTTACCAAAATTCTTCAAAATATCTTCTTTTGTGTTCAGCAGAAGAAAGAAAGGCTTGAAACAACATTTGGGTGAGTAAATGATGACATTTTCATGTTTAAGCGAACTATCCCTTTAATAAACTCAAGAATATCAAAACTGACAAAGGTTTCTGAAAAAGTTGTTTTAGTTGAGGGTTTTTAGTGTACAATGACAATCGAGCCATTTTTTTTTTGTGGGATGTTACAAAGGTAAAAAAAAAAAAGCATGTGGCAAACGGATTGTGCACAAAATATCATGTTTTTGTAATTACAATTAGTTCATTATTTTAAAATAGTTTAATTGAATATGAATCCAATAGAGGTTGTAAATGTATGATGGTTGTATAATGTTTTGATTGTGGAAACCAGTCGAGATGGTCAAGACCTCTGAGGTAAAACAGGCCAAAAAACATCCTAATGCTAGGATAATTTTATATTTCCAAATATTTTGGTCTCAAAATATTGAAATTTTGCCTGGGTTTTTTTTTAGGACATTGCTATAAGCAATATTGAAGATGTTGATCCCCTGTTTTAGCTCCATTTATGAATAACGTTTAATATCTACCAACTGACTATCACGGTGTGGTGTAGGCAGAAAAAGACAAGGGAGAATAAAAAGTTCCAATGCAAACTTTTACTAACAATATCATTCAGGTACAGACAGGCAGAAGGTTCACACACACTTAGTAGGACGGAGATTGGACCAAGACTGACTGAATAGAATGAAACTAAATACAAACACTGATGAAACACTGATTAACAGAACACAGGTGACATAGATGAGGTAACAGGTGAGACAGAGGAACTAATGAGGGTTACCATGGAAACAAAAGAGTGGCAGGAAAACAGAACAAAGGAAGACATGTGACTAATGAAAATACAAACAAACACTGACACGTGACACTGAGAAGTTCTTCAGTCTATCTGCATGACTTAATTTGTATGTTTTGTATTTTTGATAGAAAAACATAAGGCCAACAATAATTTAATTTGAGCAGAAACTGCACTTCCAGCCACATATAATTGAATGTTAAGTTTGACAAGCTAGACATGGAGAGTTGCCAATTCCATGTGAGCGCTTGTGTCACTGCGGTATGTTTTTGTTTTGTTTGGACTGAAAAACTGTACAAGCCTCAAGCAATGGGTGTCTCTGTCTATTGTTCTGTGTTCCACTATGTGGCCTGTGGAAGTTTAAAACATTGATTTTCATAATTTGTCTCATTTGCAGTAGCAAACAGACTTTTTCTGAAGTTCATGTTTGCTGAAAATTTTAGAAAACAGGCTGTTCATGAAATGTGTTTATCCTTGTAAAATCTGAAAAAGGATTATTGACAGCATGCCAAACAGATGCACACAGATCGTCCTTATGTTCTATAGACATGCATTGAATGAGCACCTATGAGCTGCAATTCATTTGTATTTCAGACTCTTTGTATTCCAGTGTAGGTTATGATGTTATACAATGCAGCATCCTAAAATAGAAGTGGAGTGTACGGTTATCTCCACTGTCAAGTGTTGACATAAGTGCATGAGGCTGAACTGGGCTGTAGCTGTTTACTCTAATCAGCCCTGTCCTGCTAAGCTCTTTTGTTGACTCTTGTGTCAAGAGACCGTTGGTTGAGATTAACGTTCTCTCATTCTCACCACATCCAACTCAGGGCTAATGCTGGACTCATTTGTTTGTGTCTTTTTGGCTCCAGGCACACAAGCCAATGAGTTTGGATGCAGAAACCCAGTTGGCAATTGTAACCAACCAATTAGACGGTGTGAATCAAATGTGGTAAAAGTATATATATATATATAATACCAGTCAGAAGTTTGGGATAATTAAGATGTTTTATAATGTTTTTTTTAGAAGCCTCTTATGCTCACCAACGCTGGATTTATTTGATCAAAAATACAATAAAAAGGTAAAAATGTATTTAGGCTAATTGAAGCCATGCGGTGAAATTCCTTTTATGCAACAGTTCGCTGGAAAAATCAAATAAATACATAAATAAACAGGGGAAAAATGTGCAATTAATATATATTAACTTATATTATACTTATATATTGCTTCAACTGAAAATAAACCCCACACAAACTTGTCAAAATGGCTGTTTTTGGCGAGTATCTTCGTAAGCAGATTCTTAAATGAAGGTCTTGAACGTAAAGAGTTGGGAGAAATCGGATTTGTGTCAGGTCTTAAAGTGACAGCAGCCTAATAAACCTGCTGTATCATTAATGTTAATCAAAGAACAAAACACAGAATAACAATCATTGCTCTTGACTGAACAACTTTCGTAGCTTAATAAGTATTCATTTATATTTAATTTATACAGTGAAGATAATGTATGATTATTCCATTTCTGTAATATGTCTACTGTAAGACCTATACCTGAAAATTTTAGACCACATTTTATTTCATTTGTGTCTTTGTTCTATTGCTTTATATGTGGTAGCAGTTGTAATTTGTTCAATTGTTCTTATTTTATTAATGACTGTTTACTTGACTTTAGTTTTAGTTTAACTTTATATTAGTTTGGTTAGTTTTGTTTTGGAATTGAGGCTTTTTTTGAATTGATAATTGTGAACTTCTATGTAAAATGTAGGTGACAAACTTATTGATTAAAATACAATGTTACATGGATCAAAAACAGTGAAAATAATAAATTTTACTAATTTGTTCCCCATAAATTGAGGAAAAAAGGGACAGCAGTAGCATTAACAAAAGGTGAGATGTAAATATATATATATTGTAGATTTTGTATAAATTGTAACTAAAACTATACCTCCACCACCCACCCCCACTGTTTTGGGTATCAGGTAAGAGTAAAGGGCATTAATATGTGCTTTACTCATAAACAGACAATATGCTAGTAATATGCATGCTAAATAGCAATTACTTAATAGTGAATTAAAAATGTATTCCTGTTAAAGCTGAATTTTCAGCGTCATTACTCCAGTCTTCAGTGTGCGGTAAGAAATGCTCTAATGTTTGTTAGTGCTCTTTAATGTATTGCCCCTCATAAATCACTTTGTTGATTACCCACTTCTGGAGTGATGATTTATTGTAATTGGAGGGCAGGAGGGAACGGTAATAAATGTCTGGCCAGGCTCTTCCTCTAGAGCTTCTACGTCCATCTTCTGGCTGAGCATCTGCCCTGCGTCAGAGGCTCCATGAACTTGACAGCTTAGCGTGGGTCAGGGCGGCTTCTGCAATGGAATGGGCCTAAAAGGTGTTTTGACCTGGACACGCAAACATAAACAACTTTACAGCTTGGCTGTTTTTTTCCGTCACTGTGTAATCTGTGACAAAAAACAATATCCAGGGGATGATTTAAAGGAAATGAGCTGAAATCCAATTTGATTGGATTTTATGTCGCAGGATTGTTGTAGAAATGTTTGTTGAAATAAACATTAGCATAATATCTGAGTTTTCAATCACATTTAGAGGATGTTAAACCATAAAAATTAAATCAAGAGGCATTTCCCAAATAGCTGTTACTTTATTTTAAACAACAACTGTACAAAATACAAATACAAAACATGTTTTAAAACAGCAAGAACGGCAATTTAAACACAAAACAAATGTTATCACTATACACTTTTTTTTTTGCTTACATCACAACAGCTGTACATTTCCTCAAGTGTTCACTGATTATAAGAAAAAAATATTTTAGTTGTTAGGTTAAAATTTCACATTACAATCCATGTTCACGCAGGTATTTTACAGCAACCAACTACTGAAAACTACAGAGAGCTGAAATGTTTTTTTTTTTCAAGGTATTAAAACAAGGTATTTACATCATAAACTTGTTGCACTTTACAATAAGGTCTCATTTGTTAACATTAGTTAATGTATTAACTAACATGAACTAACAATGAGCAATACATTTGTTACAGTATTTAATTATTAATCTTCGTTAATGTTAGTTCAAAGTGCATTAACTAGTGTTAACAAATACAACTTTTGATTTTAATAATGCATTAGTAAATGTTAAAATTAACATTATCTAAGATTATTAAATGCTGTATAAGTATGGTTTATTCTTTGTTCATGTTAACTAAATTTGTTAACTAATGAAACCTTATTGTAAAGTGTTACCTATAAAATAAATTACCTTCCCTTAATTATACCACAAAGATGCAAATGATACAGATATAAACATCTAAAATGACAAATTATTTGAATCTCCTCCATAATTTTGCAGTGTACTATCTGCAAAAATTGAGCTCTGCTAGGAAATCAATGCCACTGTGAGAAAACAGCCTCAGCTGATGATACTATTCACAATATATGTGACAAAAGCAACAGACGCATGTTTATTCTGGTTTTAGACTGATAAATGTGGGAAGTCAGGACTTGAATCTGCAACACCCTTAAATGTGTCAGGGTTTGGTGTAAAATGATGATTTGAGACTCGGGCCATTTTATACTCCTTGAGCAGAAATTGGGCAGGATACATTTGAGTCACAATTGTAAAACTGAGCTTACAATTGAAACCGAGAAGTAATCAACTGTCCATTTTTTCAGAGTGCAGTATCAATTTGACACCCATTCTTGGAACAAGTTTTCCAGAGTGATGATTTGGCAGTGATGCATGCGGTTGTTGCCACAGTGACCACAGTTGTAGTACCAAAGAATTCACCCCTGAGCTCACACACTCAATCACCTCCAAATCTACCATCACCCTTTCATGTTCAATCAACCATTAAATTGTCTGTCCATGATTGCTTTAGGAGCATTACGGCATCTGCACAGGACTGGAATGGGGCCTATTTTGGTCTTCAGCCAACATTCTCTAGTTTGGAAACTTATGAATATATCTGCTTTGTTTCAAATCTGCAAATTAAAGTCTGTGATTGTCAAAATGCTGTTTTCATGTGGCCACCACTCCAGGCTACGCTGAGGCACTGTGAAACTGCTGACACTGCAAATTAAGCAACCTAATCGACACAAACCAACGAGGAGCTAAGCACTTGCCAATGTGCCTTTACAAGCTAGTGAGGACTCTTTAAATGACAGCCTCTTCCTCTCGGGCAGGAGCTCTTCGGCGGCTCCGCGGATGTCGTCTAGCTCTGTGGTGAAGTGGTCTGGGCTTTCTCCGTTGGAGGTCTCCTTGATGACGCTGTACGTGAGGGCCACGCTGTAAGTGGGGGGCTTCTCGGAGCGCTGGGGCCCGCAATGGCACAGTTTTTGGAAGGCGGCGCGAAACTTCTGCGACATGGCATTGTAGATGATAGGGTTGACGGCGCTGTTCATGTAAATGCAGAGACGGCAGAACAGAAGGAACCAGGTGTCCAGATAGGCGTCCTTGAGGAAGGAGTTGACCACCACCAGCGTCCGATAGGGCATCCACAGCAAAGCAAAGAGAATCACCACCACTGCCAGCATCTTTGTCACCTACAGCAGACAGCATGACAGATGTTTTTAGTTATGTATGTAACTCTCTGATCCCTCACAATTGCATTTTTTAAACCAAAATCCTCGTTAATCTCATTCTCATTTTAACAGATCAACATTATTATATTAAGGTAACACTTTATTTGACAGTGTCCTTGCTACATATGTTACATGTACTTACCATAGTAATAACAGTAAAGTATGCATAATCACATGCAACTAACCCTCAACCAAATCCTAATCCTACCCCAACCCTACATGTAGTTGCTTAATATTACTCAGTACTTACATATATAATCACACTGTAACAATGACACCTTAAAATAAAGTGTAACCTATATTATATTATATTTATTATAAGCCTCAACAGTGTTTAAGTGAAATATGGGTTTTGCAGTTATTGTGTAGCTACCATTAATAAGTTTACAAAATGTATGTTGCTCCTTTTTTCAATGCAACTAATTAATGTGTAAGATCATAGTGTGAATGTCTGTGAAAATGGGTGACATGTTAACTAACAGGATACCTGTTTTCTAATTAAAGCATGCTCATTTTAATTTATCACTCAATCTTAGCCTTTTGCAACAGTATAAACATGATTATCACGGTACAGCTGTTGTATTGTTTGCCAGATTGTTGCCAAATGTGTTAACACACCATAACATGTCATGGTTCATTTATGGAAAACACATTTGTAGAGCCTGAGCAAATACATAGCTTAAAGACTGTTTTTATAAAGGTCATAAGAGGCTATGTTTCCCTCCATGTTGGACAACCAGGCAAAGAGCCCTAGGGCAACACAAAAACAACACAAGTGCAGTCGTTCCGAGTTCATCAGATGGCGCCTGGCTTCACTATGCGTTTGGACCTTCACCTGCTCGAGGCTATGTGAGCCGTCACAAAACATCGTTTTTTTTTTCTTTCAAATAGCTGGCAAACGCCTGATGTGTTCTGGTTCGGGATCACAAATGTTTCCTGCCCATTCCATTCCTGCACACCACTACCGAATCAACCTGCGCAACCTGCGTAGTCCGTTTCCCGAAAAAAATGAATCTTATGCAACGACTCTTTAGTGTGAATCAAGTATTCCGAATCTCGAAAGAATTACTCTAATGAGTCGGTTCTTTTAAAACACACATCGCGACCAGAGCCGTTATATTCCCAAATGAATCGAATGAGTTGAATGAGAAAAATCTCAAACGAATTCTGATCGCTAGACGCAAAATTGCTTAAGTGCATTTATTAAAACGTCTTTGAAAATGTATTTCAGATTTGTTGTCACCCTAGATGTAGTAAGAAATGCATTTATGTATTTATTTATGTAGGCTATTCACTAATTAATAAAAATATATTCTAATCTTACTCTAAATCGTAGCTAATCTTTATTATCTAAATGGAACAGTCAAACCGTTTAGAGGAATCGGAACCAGAATTATTAAACTCCAATTCACATTCCAAACCAGTGAATGCTGCTATAGTAACTTCTATACCGCAGGCTCCCCATGCGCACAATTACGCACAAAGTTAAGCGTTAAAATCAGCACTTTACCTGTCTCCGAGAAGCAGCAGTCGTGCTGCTGGAGGAACTCCTGGAGTTCCCATGCACGGACGACTGCTTTTTCCAGTTTCTTCGACTTTCCTTGGGATCCAACGGCAATGGGTTGAGGAAAAGAATTCTTGCGATAAATCCGTATAAAACAGTGGCCAGCAAAAGAGGGATAACGTAGAACACCGCATAGTCTGTGAAATATATTGGCAAATACATGTTTCTGGATACTTTGTAGGCGCATGTCACGAGGACAGCGTTGTCAAAAACAACTTCTGTCGTGTCGGAAAGATAAAACCACATAACGCAATAGAGGGATGTTAAAACCCAAACGAGAACAATGATCTTCTTGGCTCTGGAGAGGGTGCACATAAACTGTGCTTTTATCGGGTGGCAAATGGCAATGTAGCGCTCAATGGTGAAGGCTGTGATGGAGCAGGATGACGCGTTGATACCCAGGTACTGAAAATAAGTGATGGAGAGGCACCCGGCGTATCCGTACACCCACTGGCCGCCGAACAGACTCTCGGTGATGTTGGGCAGCCCCGCTGCCGTCAGGACCATGAGATCGGCAACTGCCAGACTCACCAAGTAACAGTTAGTTGGGGTACGCATGTGCTTGGTCGTTAAGACCACAAGAATGACCATAATGTTGCCAACAATTCCAACTCCACAAATAAGGATCACTAATAAGATGCTCGCGACCTTGTATTCGACAGTATAATCAGTCCATATCGAAGTAGTGTTGTTGTTAAACTTGAATATAGTGTCGTTATCCATGCTCCACTAATGTTTGTTTCCTTTTTTTCCCGCAGAAGTCACTTTTCAGCTCCCCAGGACGCGCGCAAAAAGGTCATATTTCAGTATTCCAGAGAAAGAAAATTCAGTAAAGTTAAAATGTCCGTTTTAAATGTACTTCTGGGGGGAAAAAATACGCTCCAGTCACAGCAGGCTTTAGACCTCAGAGATGAAAATGAATGCAGTTTCGTTTGGTGCGAAGCCAAGAATGTGTCCGTGGTAATCTGTGTGATATATAAAAATCCAGTCCCTAGTGTGCATAACTGCAGAGAGCTGACAAAGGTGTTGCACCGCCCAGGGCTGAACAGGCTGATATGGTCTGAGACCGTGGTAACCCTAATACGCGACCGAGAGCGTCAGTAAGGGCAGGTTGTGCAGTGCGTAATGCCGAAGCAAGCAAGAGAGGAAGTGTCTGATCAATTATGGGTGTCTCGCCTAAACTGTCCCCCAAAAGCCCCATTTCACGTTCTAATTAAAATGTTCCTCTGCAATATGGTGTTTGTTTAAAAGTCTGTTTACTTTGGTTATATCAGAACTGATAGTGCTTGCTTTTATACAGTTTGATTCAAGGGGTGTGATAAGGTTACAGATTGATCCAAGCCCAGGAAGGCTGGCCAAGTTTGATTTCACCTGCAAAATGCAGGTTTACACCCATGAGAGCCATTACTGACACTTAACTGAGTCTATTGATGCACTGGTCTTAAAGGGCTTAACAGTCTTCTGTGTATTTATGAGAGAAAAATCACTGGGATTAATCTATGGGTTATTGTGCCTTGAGCTATGATGTATAACATATTACAGTTGTTATTTGACATATTGTGACATTATTTGTACAAACAGATCAACTGAAATCGTTTTTGAGGAAGTGGAAAAAAGCTATAGCTTTATCTGTGCAGACCGTTTAGCTTTGCTAACATTCAAGTTAGCATGAAACAGAAGTTGCGATAGTCTTTTCTTCCCTATTGTGATGTATATCCGAGTGAGGAAGCTTTTTGTAAAATAAAAAAATGTGGGGCGCGAGTTATATTTTGTCCATCGGGAATTAATTGGATTGTTGTTTGCTATTGGTTGATCTCATGTGATTGACAGCTTTGTCCAGCTCTTTCTCCAGTAAACACGTCATCAGAGCAAGTGGGAGGGGAAGATATTTTAATTAAAGATTACGGGGCACATGAACGTTGTAAAAAAAAATAAAAGAAGAATGCTCTGTCATGACAACTCTCGGAGTGTTTGGCATGGTAATGGCTATGACAACTTTGATATGTTTCGTCTGGGTGGAATAGATCTGCTAGGCTGCTGCTGTTGGTCATTGCTGCTGCTGCAGAGTAAGGACAGGACTTGCTACTGCCAATACATGCATGACACTGCTGTGAGCAAGTAAGACATGCTGCTGCTGTACAATATAGCGTACATGAATTAACCATAGCAGATCCATACAGGTGGAGAAGGTGGAGGGTTTCTGAAAGTGCACTGCAACTGCTACAGCAAATGCTGACTAAGTATTTGAAGGTTGAGCAGCGAGTTCATTGGCTACTGATACAGAAGGAACCAATCAGCTGTGCCCATAGAGAATGATGTGATTGCAAATAGATTGAGTTAAGAACTTGACAGCCTGCGCCATATAGAGTTTCATTACAGAACTTTGTACATATGCACAGATAAATAAATAAAAATGAATGCAATATTCCATAAAAAATAATTGTTAGCTTTGATTTTTATGGTGAATTTAAGCAGTTCATCAAGGTCCAATTGTTTTTTTTTTTAATGTTTGATTGAGGCACTTTAGTATATATACTTAGATTAGTATTATTTATTAATGTGTTGTTAAATCTTTATCAAAAGCATGACAGTGTCATTCATGTCACAAAAAATAATTAAATCATTTTTGACAGCTTTTGTGCTCTCTCGAGACTTGACACAAATTGCTTTATATTCTTGAGAAGAGTATATAACAGAACTTTACAGCTGTCAAATCCTCTGGATTTATCAGGGTTTCTTTATTTATTTATAGGCTACATTTTGCATCATGAAATCTATTGCTGACGGTAAGTGCTACAAGTCATTTATCTTTTTCCATTTTGCGAAGGTCAGGTCTATTTGTAGAGTTTATGACTCTGAGGGTGTGATATCTGATCGCCATAAAGACATTATCCATTATGGCCACCTTAAAAAATATCAACATTTCAGTAGGGGCTTTAATCGTTCTGGACCTTTGGAAGTGTATACACAAGGCTAGAAAAAAGGAAGCAAGATGTGACAAATTTTATGATTTATTATTTGTTTTAAAGTTATACATAGATAATGCTGGGTTTGAACAATATTTTGGCAACCATAAATTATCTTCATATAGGTGATCACCCCATTACCTTATGTAAATGTTTGACTTTTCACATTCTGATTTGTATGATTAGTGTTGCACTGCCATCTAGTGGACATTTTGATTGAGCACACAAATAGTCCCCAACAGTTTTTTTTTTTTTTTTTTTTTTTTGCATTGCAGATTCTAGAACTTTTTCTTACTCTGGTGATTCATTAAGAGAAATGTAAAGCAACTAAAACCCATTATTATTTAACATTTCATTATTAGGAGCATGTTATAATGCTTAAACCCCCTTTAACAGATTCATAAAAGTTATTTTTCCTCAACTGAAAATGCTGTTTCCTGTAGAATCAAGATACACATTTTGGAAGATTTTTACATTGTATTTTGATTTGAATCCCATAACAACTACTAACCACTTTATCTCAACTCAACTCAAACTATGACCTGAAAAAAATACTAAGATGAATAAAATCTGGAAGCTATTGTTTGGCAAATCTCTCCTTAAGAAATAGACAAAGGAGACCATAATGCATTGATCAAAGTTAACTTCCTGTAATGGTTCATCACCCGACTTCTAGAAAGACTGTGAGGGATCTAAGAGATAATCAAGCTGAGAAGCAAGAGTTTATGAATATGGGAGCGTGACAAGCATTCATAAAGACAAGGCTGTGATTTCATTGTTTGTTATGGAAATGCAATGAATAATTCATCATCTGCCGGACTGTATGATTCATTTGTTCTCTAATTGAAATTGATTTCAGCAAACTTTCGAATTTAAAACACAAAGATGTTGTTCAGCTTTTAATCAGATTCAATGCCAGCAAACCACTCCAAGCTTGGCAGTCGACATCTCAAAGGAATAAATAACATTTCTGGCTGCGACTCAGGACTATCTCATTTTTTGAATGACAAGAGCTCGTTTCTACATCTCACCTTATAATAATAATAATAATAATAAACTTTATTTTATATAGCGCCTTTAAAAAGTATCTCAAAGCGCTTCACAAGAATAGAAACATAATAAAACATACAATTAAACAAACAACCTTGCATGTCTCCCATCCGAAAGCCGTGGACACAATGAGGTGAAACTAGTCATTCCGTGTGTTCTTGTTATTGGCTTGAAAGAGAGCCAGTTCATTTTAGAAAAATGAGATTGTGTAGTAGTTGGTGGTGACAGCATCAACCAATCAAAACTTTTTAATCAAATTAAATGTATTACAATACCTTGTTCAAGGACAATGGTGCCACTTCCTTGTCCATGATTTAAGTACAGTTTAGATTCTCAACTCTTATATTACAAAACCTTTTTGTCAGTTAAAAATCTGGGATAGTGTAAGTTGTGTTTTTATGATTTTACATGGACAGGGATGAGCTCATATTATGATAATAAAAAAATTTGAGTCCATCTCTTGCTTTCAGCACTTTGCTCCCTCTCCACATGCCCTAAAATGTATATCTTAAATGTATTTAAGAGGCTTAAGAGTTTAGATGGGTCTTTGTCAGAGTAATATTCCTGTCCTTAAAGAGCTCACAGATATACACCTCCTTATCCGAGGCTTTATTCAGAATAGCATACTACCATATTCTCTATTGCTGCAGTATATAATACTGTGCTCACTGTTTCTGTATGCACAGACTTGCCCCACAATACAATGTGCTCTCAACTTGATTTTCAATTTGCGTGATGAACCGGTATATCAGCGATTTCTCTAATTTAGTCACCTGACTGCAAAATGTTGTCATTTTTTAATGCAAAATTGCTAAATAACAAGATGTTAATAGAAAACCACCTGCTGAGTTATTTCAAAATTATTATATTTATATTTATAATTATTATATTATTATTAATAATATAAATATATTTATTAATATATAATATTAGATTTTATTTTTAGATTTCATTTTAATTTTAGTTCAAGCTTTCATAATTTTGTTATGTGCTTTTGTAATTTTTACTGTTGTATGTATATATATATATATATATATATATATATATATATATATATATATATATATATATATATATATTAGCTTCAGTTTATATTTTCTTTTGATTTAAGTTGATCTAATATTTATACATCATTTTATTTCAGCTTTATTTCAATTAATGAACACAATTTAAAAGGTTTAGTGTTAGTTAATAATTACAACACTGGAGGTCATGTGACAATAGCATACTTCTGCACTGTATTCATTAAGTACTATTCTATTCTAAACATAGCCTGATATGCTCAACTCCTGGATCGCATAACATGTGACCTTGTATCACATGACATGTGACGTGTAGCTCAGTGGGCAGCACTGATTTCAGTCTTCACTCAGTTCTCAGGACCAAGGACAGCTCCTTCCCTCCCTACCAACTCGGATTTGCTTACCTTGTCTGTATTTTTCACAAAGACACATAGAGGCCAATAAAGATCTAAGTGTCCTCCAGCATTACAAAATTACCCACAATGCCAGGTATAACTTTTTTTTCAGAAACTGGCCAAACTAAAAAGTTAGTTCTGTCATAGAGTGGGTATTGTCTATACATGCAATACACAAGCTTTTAAAAGTTTGGGTCAGTAAGATTTATTTTTAAAGAAATTAACACTTTTATTCAGTAAGGATGCATCACATTGATCAAACGTATATCAAAGTAAAGACTTTTACATTGCTAAAAAAAAACTATTTCAAATAAATTCTATTCATCTGAACTTTCTATTCATCAAAGTAATAATGGTTTCAGAACAGGACAGGGCTGATAATAATAATAATTGTTTCTTGAGCATCAAATCAGCATCGGAGAATGATTTATTAAGGATCGTGTGACATTGAAGACTGGAGTAATGATGCTGAAAATTCAGCTTTGCCATGCCTAAATTACATTTTAAAATATATTAAAATAAATAGTTATTTTAAATTGTAATGATATTTCACAATATAACAGATTACTGTAATTTTGATCTGATTTAAATACTAATACTAATAATTCACAATATTACTGTCTTTATTTTTGATTAAATAAATGCAGCCTTGTTTAGCATAAGAGACTTAAGATAAAATCTTTCCAACCTCAAAAACTGTGAGGTGTCGTCATAATAGTCATCTGAAATTTCACAATCAATCCAAAGATTTGTGTTTGCATAACATGCACACCTGGACTATATACAGTAGGTCAACAGGTACACAGGTCAATTTATATTCCAAGTTAATTTCTTGAGGCTGAAGGGAGTGACGATACTAACCTCAGTGGCAGAGACTGTCAAGACAAGCGCCATCACCTGGTTTCACACTCTTGGTTCTGAGAAACACACTGCCTTGCAGGTTCCTAAAACAAAGAACCAAACTTTACACTTGTTTGTTCTGTTCCACTCTAAAATTTCATTTTCATGTGATTTCTCAATTTATAAACGATCATTAGATTTTATTTATGGCTTTTAAACCTTTAATTTTGCCTTTATTTAATAGAGATGCAAGAGCAAAGCTATGTGACTGCAGGTTTGTAGCTGCTGTGTGATGTTATTTAGCAGCTGTCTACGTGTCACTCTGTGCCTGTGTAATCACCTGGTCCAAACAGCATGAGGATAGACTGACGAGCCACAGCATGCTTCTGTATTCCAAGGTGACGGTTGATACCCAAGGCTCTGAAACTCAATTTTGTCCTTGGCAATGCATGCCGGATTGGCTCAGCTGGCCGCTGACGGTATGGAAATCTCAGAGGGGTGTGCAGCAAATAAGCTGTGCATCCTTCTGAGACTTCCGTCCTGTTGAAAATAGTCCAAACTGACTGTAGCATACAGCTACTCCACCTATGTACAAAACGGCAGCAGTGACAGATGGGAATTCATGACTATGCACCTTGTACTCCCTGAGCTGAGCCTCCACCAGCCTGGGACATTAATCTCTGGCTGAGTAAGCCCCACTTCTCTGCAGACTCATCTGTTAAATAGGAACTTGCCTGGCCTTGATCCGAAGGCATCCCTTGTATTGGTGAACACAATAGCAGGTATCTGTTGAAATAAAATTGATTGTTTGTTGTCAAGTGGAGGAAAACTGCTGATTAGGGGTTATTTCTGACTATGCCTTGAGACTGTTTGAAATAGCCTAAATCTCAACATGATGTGTAGGCTAGATTATTATGTAAAGGTATTGTTATAAGGTCATTTAGAAGAATATGAGCTGATATGCGCTGGTTGTGGCAGACTATATAGATTAAAAATAGATTACATAAACCTTGCTCAAATTGACCAGTAATCTTTCAAGCTTTTAAAGGACCACAGAGCAGATGGTGTAGAATAGGTGTGGTTTAGCACAGCCGCTGGCTCTTACTGGTCGTAGTAGAAAATGTCTCCAGGCTGTAGTTTCCATCACGGTTAGGTGATAATTACTTTTCGCTTCCGAGAACCTGATTTCCCATGGTTCCAATACAATTTTAAACCTGTTATGATTTACTTGACACCGCAAGAGTGATTGCAAAACTGCGTGGCAGTTACCGGAAGAAAATTTACGAATCTTACTATGGCGAAGACTTGGTTGTTAATATTCATAACCGGTTTGGAACGTTAGCAAGGAAAGTCTGCAGCACCTAATTGAAATTCAACAGCCAAGCATTCGCTATAAGACGGTAACTAAGGGACGTCAGCACCATCTTATTTATATTCATACTCAAACACTTCCCAATTGGAAGATTACTGAGAAACGTCACTCTACCTAATGAATATTCATGAGAGGTCCTTTGCCATAGTAGAATTAGTAATTTCGCTATGAAGAGCTCCGTTCATCTTTAAAACGGAGCGTGGCGTGGGAGGGAGAACGGTGGAGAGCAGAAGCCGGGAGGCCAAAATGTTCATCAGACGAGAAGGTATTAACAAATAACAATTGATTATAGCAAACAAACAATTAGTTTTATTTGCGTCTAACGTTAAATATAGCGAGATGCGAAATGTGTCCTGTTTGTGTCGCTTTCTCTATGGGATAGGCTATTGTGACCCATTGATGAGCGTAACGATGCAGCCTGATGGACACGTGCCAAAACTACTGTATAGCATTATGTCCGTTTCAGATCGATGTTTATTGCGTAAACAGTGTAACGTTTTAGCTATTGCAGATGTGATGATTTGTTGATGACTTTATTTCGACTAGCATATAGACCAATAATCAGTTTGACACATTTTTATACTGATATTCGCACTTTTACAGTTAATTGGTTATTTTTTTCTTTAATAATTCTGAAGATGAAAATTTATTTAGATAGATTTCAAAACAAATTTGCATAAATTAAATGACAAATTAAAATAGGCTAATATAAATATTGGTTATTCACACATTTAGGCTACATGTAAAAGTAGCCTATCTGTTCTGATATCGCTCGTAAAAAAAAAAAAAAAAGATCATGACATCGATCTGTGAAGTGCCTATATCCCTATATCCCCATCGGCCGTTAAGTCGTGCGTTTAAAAGGGACTTATAGCTTATCTTGGATTTTATACGGATTGCTTTGCTAATTGGATATTGAAGCAGTAGGACTAATCAGTAACTTTAATCGTCTTTCATTAAAGAGACGAAGGATTTCGTTCAAATACAGTCATTAACTGTTGCTAACCCATTGTAGTGTAGGCTACATAAATGGGTTAGAGCAGTAAATAGTACCCATGAGTCACAGTTGTGAGCATAAGTGAGGTGTGTTACAAAAATGCTTGTCACATAGTATGGGATAATAGTTATATAGTTTGTCAAGAGTAAATATGAATTTTAACTGTATGCAACGAAGGTAAAATACATGGCCATGTGCAGTATTAAACTGTTATTATAAAAATATTCTTAATGAATATTTTTTTATAGTAGTATGCTATTTAGTTATCATTGTTTTAAAAGTTGAAATATAACAAAAAAAGTTCTTCATATTGGCTATCAGCCATTTTAAATGTACAAATAACTGGTATTATTTGAAAAAAAATATTGGTCGATCTCTCACTAGGATAGATTTTGTGAATTGATTTCTCATTTGAATTATTGTAATTTGTGTTTACAGGTATAGTGTGGATGACTTGATGCAGCAGGAAATCAGAGTGATCCGTGGGAGTGGATCTGATGGCCTCGGTGGAGTTACTCTACATAGATAATAGACGGGCAAGACCCGATCCCCCTGGGGTACTGGATTGGTCTTCTAGCCCTCTTCATGTTCACAGGCTAAACAGTTCGGTGGAAGAAGCTTCTCCCACTGTGAAGGTGCCTGCCTGTGAAGGACAGTGTAATTCAGCACCAAGGACGGCTCCTCTCAGAGGACAACATGGCCAACACCGCCATCATCCCGCAGAGAAGGTCAGGGTGTGCTGCGACGAAGAGCTGGAGACCTCGTTCACCTACATTGATGAAAACGTCAATCTCCGGTTGGCCACCCCGGACACGAGCGAGAAAAGTGCTCGACGTGCATCTTCGCTCCATGACTCCTCCAGCGAAATCCGTCCCGAGGGCCTCCAGGAGTTGTCGCTGATGTCTGACTTCGATCTCAGCTCAGAGAGTTCGGGGAAATCCATGGATTACGGGTTCATCAGCGCAGTCACGTTCCTCATCACCGGGATCTCGCTGGTGATCATATCGTACACGGTCCCTCGTGACGTCAGAGTGAACCCCGACAATGTCTCCGCACGTGAAATGGAAAGACTGGAGAACGAGAGCGCCAGGATAGGCGCGCACTTGGACAGGTGTGTCATCGCAGGCCTTTGCCTTCTCACTTTAGGCGGAGTGGTGTTGTCCACTCTGCTAATGATTTCCATATGGAAGGGTGAGATGTACAGAAGGAAAGCCTTTGCTTATTCCAAGCACTCCGCAAAGCTCTACGGGTCGATCAATTTAAGAACAAGATCGAGCCCCAGTCGCTCATCGCCGCCACATAGTTTGGTCGAGGAGGAGAATGGCAATGCCATTAGTTGACTCTTTTCTCCAGTTCTCCATTCATCTCTATTGGACTGTCAACATAACATTGACCTTTCCAGCATGGCCAAAAGAGCTTGTTTTTTTTATTTTTACCTTGAATCAGTGACAGTTGCTTACTGATGCAGAAAAACCTAGTATCACATAACACATTTCTCAGGCTCCAGAAATAAACAGCATGATAACATTTGTCATTAAGCAAGTTACTTTTTGTATAAACAGACCAAACTTCAGGTTGTGTGGCAGCAAGTTAAATTGATGATAGTGTTCAAATCCTTAATTTGAACCCTGAAAATGTGAGAACTAAAGCTGATTTAGCTAAAGAAATGAGTCCGGTTGTACAGAATCCTGCTGCTAATACTGACAATCCCACTGCCTCTTTCTTACTGAAAATATTTCAGAAAACTGAAATATTTCACTTGATCCATTTCATCATGGTATGTAGTGTGATCGAGTGCTACAGTCTCTGGTTTGGAGCACTTCATTACATTTAGATCCTCAAAAAGCATTGTCCTTTGCAGCACTTCTGAAATGTATTTTTGGGATGTTTTTGCCATTATTTTCTCACATTGTCCTTGTTAGTTCATGTGTGGAACGAGCCACGCAGAAATCTAATCCCCCCCCCCCCCCCCCCCAACACTAAAATATTTTATAAATATTTAATGGAGGAAGCTGCCACACAATGATTTGCCATCTTTTGGAAATTTAAATCCATCTCTCTGAGAGAGCAAAGCATAACTCCTGTATCTTTACTGACTCAATATACACAGCTGAACCTATAATATTGACACAATTGAGAAAAAAATATTCGGTGCTCACAAGATTTATCATAAGAATTACAAAATACAATCTATTTATCTCTATCAGTGCATACTCTGATGATAAATGACAGTTCATAAAACTCATAACTGACCCACTCTGGTATGAAAATAAAATATTATTCTTGATTTTGTGTTTCATTGCTTGTGATAAATCATTAGTATGTAGCTATTTGATAGCAATAAGCGTGACCACTTCAACTGAATTAATAATCATGAGTTGGCTGTCTGACTCTGAACTGGTTTTGTGCATCTTTCTAGGGTTGCATTGCATCACAACGACAAAAAAAAAAAAAGAAAAGTCGGTCTCCAAAACATTAGCTGGTCATAAGTTGCATTGGGCCTTTTCCTGCAAATATTTTAGCTTTAAACTCATTATATAAACTTCTGTGTCTTTAACCAGTGTAGATGCTTCACGTTTATTATCAATATAAAAGTAACGTGTAAGCTTGTAACTGATTGTAATATAATAAATGTTTTAATTTTACAGGAAAATTAGTCTGCTCATAACATCTTCCTCGCAATGAGTAAGATCTAAATTTTAGAAAGGCCTAATGAGTCACTGGTAATTGCTCACATTATCTAGGACGGTTCTACCGGCAGTCTCAAAGGGGAATTAAAATGTTGATAGAATTTCTTTTAAAGGCAGCATGTAAACGGAACAGTTATTAAAATTAGTTAGTCAGAGCACATACTTTTACCTGTCACAAAATAGATGCTAATAAGTCACTTGAGGTATAGTATGGCATGGTTTCTTTCTATTGCAGTATGGCTGTTGTTATTTTTCAACGAATGTTTAACTTGTCATTTATACATTAAAAGTTAATTTTATTAAGTATACTTTAGTAAAGTTCAAGTATATTTTAAGTATACTTTATGTTGTAAGTATACTAATATCAATATACTAGAAGTATACATGTAAGTGTACTGTTTTAATACTACTTGGGACTAAATTAAACTTTTTAGTGTATACAAGTGTAACAGTAGTACACTGAGTACACAACTAGTTTACAACTAAGTTTTTCATTTATACTGCAACTACAGTATACTACAAGTGAACATAGGTATAGTGGTAGATTACTAGTCAAATACAGTACTTGAAGCACATTTTTAGTTTAGGAAACTACAATTTGAAGTATACTCTCAGTAAACTACTAACATAGTTTAGTAAGTTTTCTTTAAGTGAACATAACATCATACTTAAACAGTTTACTTTTTTGCATACTACTATGCATACTACTACTACTACTATGTTCCTATTTAGGTATTTTTTTATATACTTGAAATATAGGTTACCTTTAACTCTATCCATTATATTCTAGATTTGTGCATCCTTTTTTATTAAAAAACAAACAAAAAATTTTTAAACAAAAAGATGAGAAAAAAGCATTTTTGTCAAAGCTACGCCCGGATCGGATTCAGAACGATGACCAAAACACAGATGGATTAGATCGAGTCCGTCAACACCCTCAAAGCTTCACAGTCGTTAACCCTTCCTGGATCGACATTTCATTCAGTAAGGCTGATTTATACTTCTGTATCGGACCTACGCCGGAGCCTCTACGCTATAGACTACGCGTTGGTTTTCATTTATACTTTTGCGTCGTTGTCCGCGTTGACGGACATGCAGAGGGAGCTTGTGGAACCCGAGGGAGGTGTTCTTGCAGACCAATCACAGCGCTTGCGTCCGTGTAGAATTGACGCGTTGTTACATTTTTGGAGAGGTGTATATCAGGGTACGGAGAAGGGTACGCGCGCTATACACAGCCTATGACATAGCTACCTAGTGAGTTTGACGCAGAAGTATAAATTGGGCTTTAGACCATTTATATGGTGTGTACTGTTTGATTCGCATTGTTTTGCGTTTACGTAAGCAATCTTCTATGGCCGTGTCCCAAATGGCACCCTAAGCACTCTCGGTCTTCCTCTGAGTCCACACTTTCGTGACGTAATGCCGCTTTGACTGTCGGGTAGAAGTCTGCTGCGGAGCTGGCATCAGTGGCCCTGCCCTAAATGACGCACTTCATGTGGACTTTCGGTCTCATTTTCGGTATCATTTTAACGTTCTGAAGTGTGCTCAGCAGCGCCCCCTTTGTACCCTTGAAGCGATCTTCCGTGAAGCCCTCATGGATGCAGGCTCCACACACTTTAACTACCCAGGAATCCTTGCGAAAGGCCAATCAGACAACGGATGGGAGGAGATTTCGCTCACGGACAATTTTTTAACATGGCTGAGAAGAAAATATTTAAGTGTAAGTATCATTACGGTTTTTATGACCTAGGTGTACATTTCACCAGTTATTACCTACAGTTTATACAAACATTATGGTCATTGACCAGTGGTTGATGTCTCAAACATAGGCTAATAATAGCGCGCTGAATAATACGATTGCATTATGATTCATTAAATAAATAGAACCGAATGTCAGGGCTTTACTGAGTCATATGTAACAACAACAATAGGCAGCATATTTCCCCGAACCTGCAGCTCCTGTCCATAACAACAACCAGACCGTCTTCCTATTTCCGGCGTAATGATCGAGTCTGTCCCAAAAAATACCTCTCAATGAATGCGCCCTCGTAGACTCATGCCAGGGCCCTATAGCTAGGTCTGCACTACATGACGTCACCAAAGTGTGGACTCTGAGGAAGTCCACAAGTCCGGAGTGTGCCATTTGGGACAGTGCCAGTGTGGGCTCGGCAAAAGTGTGCATTGAGGGCACAAATCAACCGCATAGGGGGCGCTCGCGAGCACCCTTCTGAGACCTAAAATGACAAATGGAACATTCTACGGTCTCACGGACTTAACAGACTCGTGTACGCGGCAGCCATTGTCCACAAGACAGAAAGTGCATATGAAGTGTGCCATTTGGTACAGGGCTTATCACTTGTTTCTGTGTTTTGATCCGGAGATTCTGTACTAGAAAATGCTTAATATCGCACCCTACCGTATAACAGTGATAAAATGGATAGCTGGAAAGATTATTGTAGATTTGATTTGAAGTAAATTCCTATACATTACCAGTAGACTAGCCTACACAAAAATTCAGATACTCAGAATTAGGAACATATCTGTTTTCTTCATAAATCAATATTTTCAGACAGTGTAAGTTTATAAGACAGTATGTAAAACTATGTGAAAAAAGTATTTAATAGGCTACTCAATCAAAAGATTTAACACAACTACAAGACAAGTAGGCCTATACTTAGAACACGTAATTATACTTTTAAGTAGTAACCTATCTCGATCAAAAGATTGTGTACAAGTATAGGCCAAATATTATACTTCCCTTACGAAGGGAACTCAACGATGCGTCCAACGACGCCATGGGAACGCCCCTAGCGTGACTGCGTCTGAAGCATCTATGTCAACTAGTCCAATGGAAAGAATGAGCGTCACGGGCGGGTGACGTCATGACCAGGATATGATAAAAGCACATCCGGTGCAAACCGGCATTAGCTTCTGTTTCCTCAGCAAGCGATCTGTGTTATACTGTCTCTGTCTATTTATTGTTGTCTGTTGCAATTTATTCGGAAACGTTATGGCGAAACAAATGTACAAGCAGTGTGTTCCTCCCTGCCCGCGTTATTTAACGGGTGGGGACACACACGAGATTTGTGTCATTTGTTTGGGAGTGGAGCATGCGGTCTCAGCCTTCGAGGAGGCTGAGTGTCAACACTGTGAAATGCTACCGCTCCGCATGCTCCGCTCTCGCCTGTCACTCTTTGATGTAAAGAGTGGGCAGGCTCGCGATCCTCAGGGATCAGGACCCGCGTCTGCCGAGGCGGCGCGGAGAATGCATTCCTGGGGATCGCAGAAGGATCTTTCGGAGGGGTTGGAGACGGGTCCCTTGGCCTTTTCTCCTTCCTTACCCGGAAGATCCAGCGCTCTCCCCCCGGTGTCGGAAGCACGCTCTGCGGTTTCTTCCGCTCGGGGAGAGAGCACTCCATTACTTCAATGCTCTTCCTCCGAGGAGGTCGATGTTATGAGTATGGAGAGTGAAAGCACACACATGGGGGAAAAAGATTCACAATTTATTTCCCCAGCATATGATGAGCTGGTGGATGTTATGTCACGGGCTGTAGAAAAATTAAATATTGTATGGCCATCTGAGAATAAAAGCGCTCGTCCTAAAAGTAAATTAGATGAGCGCTTTTTATCGTCCACGACATTATCTCCACCACGAGAGCTTCCCTTTTTTCCCGATCTCCACAATGAAATATCGAAATCGTGGAATAAACCTTACTCTTCACGACTTTTTAGCCCTCAAGTTAAAACTTATTCGAGAATAAGAGGGCTAAAAGAGTATGGTTATGAGGCGATGCCCCAGGCGGAACAGAATTTAGCCAGCTATCTTTCGCCTGGTCCCGCATCGTCCCTGAAAGCCTCGGCTTTGCCCACTAGACCGCTTAAAGCCACCTCGGTTTTAGTGGGCAAAGCTTATACGGCAGCAGGTCAAGCTGGAGCATGTCTGCATACAATGGCAGTGCTACAGGCGTATCAAGCTGACCTGCTGGGGGATCTGGATAGTAGTGAGGGAATTACTCATGACGATATTCAAGAACTTCGTCGTGCTACCGATCTTTCTCTCAGGGCTACTAAGGAGACCGCCAGAGCAATTGGGCGGTCTATGGCAGCCTTGGTAGCTACTGAGAGACATTTATGGTTAAATCTGTCAGAGATTAAAGAAAAAGATAGAGCTTTTTTATTAGATGCTCCGCTTGAACCTTCTGGTCTCTTTGGCGACGCAGTCCACACGGTCGTCGAGCGATTTCAGGAGTCTAAGAAGCAAGCTGACGCTTTTAAAAAGTTTATCCCTCGCCGTGTCCAGCCCCCTGGGGCTGCTGGGCGTGAGCAGCCCCAGCCGTCGAGCTCATCATATCATGTGCAACAGAAAGAGAGTGTTGCGTCTCGTGCACCTCCACGTAGACACTGGAGACAGACGCAACCCTCTCAGCCGAAGTCTTCTAAGTCGAAGCCGGATCTGAGGACCGTTCTTCAGGCGAAGAAGATTTCGGCTCAGAAAAAAAAAAAAGGTCCTGATGTTCATGCGTCAGGCCTGTGAGGACAGCCCCGACCGAAGTAGAGCGGTGTACACCTCATTATACGGTGCCCGTTCCATTTCGGGGTCCTCACGAGACCGTTCTGCCAACCCTGCCACCCTTGGTGCTTCAGGGCGCAGCGGTCTCCAGCGAGTCGCTGATGCTATGCTGCGGCACAGCATCGGTTCCGCGCCCTCTGAGGGGGGCGTTAGAGCAGCCAGTTCAGGTAGTTCCTGCCATGATGTTTCAGGCTCCAGAATTAGCTGTCTCAGTAACACCAGAGACCAGCCTCGAGAGGCTGGTTCCCTTAGTAAATTTTCTGGCAGCGTGGAAGCTTCTGCCGAATATTTCTCGTTGGGTCCTGCAGATTGTAGAGAAAGGATACAGAATCCAGTTTGGTTCTCGTCCTCCTCGTTACAACGGGGTGTTGCCCACAGTGGTGCATCCCGAGCAGGCTCTGGTAGTGGAGCAAGAGGTAAAGGCAATGTTAGCGAAAGAAGCTATAGAACAGGTGTACTCACCCGACCGAGAGTCGGGTTTTTACAGCCGTTATTTCATTGTTCCAAAAAAGGATGGAGGGTTGCGTCCTATTTTAGATCTTCGTTTGTTAAATCGGTCAGTTCAGAAACTAAAGTTCAAAATGCTGACACTCAAACAGATCGTGACTCAAATCAGATCCGAGGACTGGTTTGTCACGATAGATCTGAAGGACGCCTACTTCCATATCTCCATCCTCCCTCAGCACAGGAAGTTCCTAAGGTTTTCTTTCGGGGGCAAAGAATACCAATATCGGGTTCTTCCGTTCGGTCTAGCTTTATCACCCCGCACGTTCACGAAATGCGTGGATGCAGCGTTAGCCCCTCTCAGGCTTCAGGGCATACGTATTCTGAACTACATCGACGACTGGCTGATTCTAGCGGAATCAGAGCAGTTGGCGGTTCGGCACCGAGGTGTCGTTCTCGCTCATATGCAGATGTTGGGGTTGAGGCTCAATGCCAAGAAGAGTGTGCTTTCTCCAGTACAGAGAACCACTTTCCTTGGTGTGGTATGGGATTCAGTGACAATGCGGGCCATCCTATCGCCCGTTCGTGTAGCTGCTATCCTGTCAGCCACAAAAGAGCTGAAGCTAGGCCAGTCACGCACTGTAAAACAGTTTCGAGAAACTGTTGGGTCTTTTGGCAGCAGCGTCCAACGTGATACCTTTTGGCCTGCTGTACATGAGGCCTTTACAGTGGTGGCTCAGGATCAGAGGGTTCTCCCCGAGGGGAAACCCACTTCGTATGATCAAGGTCACGCGGCGTTGCCTTCGTGCCTTAGTTATATGGAGGGAGCACTGGTTCTTAACCCAAGGTCCGGTGTTGGAAGCTCTTTGCCATCGAGTTACTATCTCGACAGATGCTTTCCTCACCGGCTGGGGAGCGGTAATGGAAGGCCGCTCGGTTCAGGGTCTGTGGAAGAGTCATCATCTCTCGTGGCACATAAATTGCCTGGAGATGATGGCTGTCTTCAATGCGTTGAGGCAGTTCCTCCCAGACCTGAGGGGCCATCATGTGCTCGTACGAACAGACAACACATCAGTGGTCTCTTATCTGAACCGTCAGGGGGGCCTGCGTTCGCGTCCGCTTTGCAAACTGGCGCACCAGATCCTCCTGTGGTCTCTGGGGAAGGTACTCTCTCTGAGGGCAGTGTATATTCCTGGGGTCCAGAATATAGGAGCAGACATCCTGTCGAGGCAGGAGCTGAGGCCAGGGGACTGGAGACTCCACCCCGAGGTGGTGGAGAAAATCTGGGAGTTTTACGGCCAAGCACAAGTGGATCTGTTTGCGTCTCAGAATACGACGCACTGTCCCCTGTGGTTCTCCCTTACTCACCCAGCCCCTCTGGGGCTGGATGCTATGGTGCAGACGTGGCCGAGGCTACGTCTGTACGCCTTTCCCCCTGTTGCTCTGCTCCCAGGAGTTCTGGAGCGAGTCCGCCGGTATGGAATAAGCCTACTGCTAGTAGCACCACGCTGGCCAAGTCGGATCTGGTTTTCGGACCTGATCCATCTCCTAGACGGTCCTCCCTTCGAGATCCCGATCAGGAGAGACCTTCTGTCTCAGGCCGGGGGCACAATATTTCACCCTCGACCAGAGATTTGGAACCTGTGGGTTTGGCCTCTGAGGGGGCCCAACTCATAGAGAGTGGTCTTTCAGCCGAGGCTGCTGAGACCATTCTAAGCTCCAGAGCCCCAGCTACTAGGAAACTATATGCGCTTAAATGGAGAGTTTTCTCTTTATGGTGTTACCAACATCAGTGGGATCCAGTTAACTGTTCTGTGAACACAGTACTCGAGTTCCTGCAGGAGCGCTTTACGTCAGGCCTATGTCCTTCCACGCTCAAAGTCTACGTGGCGGCCATTGCGGCTTACCACGCCCTGGTGGGGGGTACATCGTTGGGTCGAGACCCCCTGGTTACACGTTTCCTTCGTGGCACTTTAAGGCTGAGGCCTGCAACTCGCACTAGGGTGCCAGCTTGGGATCTTGCTATAGTACTAGAAGGCCTTTCTAGGGCTCCATTTGAGCCCTTAGATTCGGTTTCAGATAAGTTTCTTACCTTTAAGACTATCTTTCTGCTAGCTATTTCGTCCCTTAAGAGAGTTGGAGACCTTCAGGCCCTTTCGGTTTCCCCCACTTGCCTTGAGTTTGCACCGGGGATGGTCAAGGCATTCTTATATCCAAAACAGGGGTACGTCCCTAAGGTGCCGACCTCGACTCCGAGGCCTATTGTGCTGCAGGCTTTCTGTCCTCCTCCTTTTGCATCTGCAGACCAGGAAAGACTGAACCTCTTGTGTCCAGTGCGAGCACTGGACACTTATGTGCATCGGACTTCTTCATTTAGGAAGTCCGACCAATTACTGATTTGCTTCGGATCACCTAAGAAGGGTCTTCCTGCTTCTAAACAGACGGTCAGTAGGTGGATAGTTGAGGCTATTTCACTTGCATACGAGTACTTGGACCAGCCATGTCCTTTGGTGGTCCGAGCTCACTCTACTAGGAGTATGGCGGCTTCTAAAGCCTTACTATATGGGGTTTCTCTTCGGGACGTCTGTGATGCGGCGGGCTGGTCCTCTCCGCTCACATTCGTTAGATTTTACAGTTTAGACCTGGATGCTGCCCCAGGTTCTCAGGTGCTTAGTGCTTAGTTACAACAGACTGACACTCAGGTACTTGGACTTCTGGCGCTTTGGGTATTCTCGTTCCCATGGCGTCGTTGGACGCATCGTTGAGTTCCCTTCGTAAGGGAACGTCTCAGGTTACTATTGTAACCATAGTTCCCTGAGAACAGGGAACGAGACAATGCGTCACCCTGCCATACTTCCTGCATCCCTGCGATCGGCTTGCTTCTGCAATTTTCGAAGCTAATGCCGGTTTGCACCGGATGTGCTTTTATCATATCCTGGTCATGACGTCACCCGCCTGTGACGCTCATTCTTTCCATTGGACTAGTTGACATAGATGCTTCAGACGCAGTCACGCTAGGGGCGTTCCCATGGCGTCGTTGGACGCATCGTCTCGTTCCCTGTTCTCAGGGAACTATGGTTACAATAGTAACCTGAGACGTTTTCTGTCAGTATAAATCAAGTTGGCCAATACTTAAGTGCAATTTTAAGTAGCCTATATTTCTGAGAAGAAGGCTGCATACAAAGTAGACTGAAAGTAGCCTATACTTTCTTATTTGTTTAGTTTAAAAGAAGTAGGCCTATACTAATAGCACACTTGAATAAACTTCTTTTTTGTAAGGGTTGACACCTTTTATTTGTCGACGGTATGATTAGTCAGCGCACATATTTTTACCTGTCATAAAATAGAGGTAACCATAAGTATCACACGTACACTTTCTATTGCAATTTGGCGCGCGCTGTAAATAGCCTATAAAGCGGGACTGTCATTATTTTTCACGAACGATTGTTCAACTTACAATTTATACATTTTTTGACTGCTTTTTATTTGTCGATGGTAAGCAAAAATGTATATATAAAGATAGAAAGTCATTTGTTCCTTTAACCACTCTCTGCACCCTATTTCCTGTAATAGAAATCATGTTTCTGAACTCCATGTTAGTGGTTTAGAAAGCTAAAAAATTTAGAAAGCTAAAAATAGCAATGCTGTCCATTTTAAACAACACTGTCATGTAAGGGGATACCTTCACTGCGACATCCATGGCAGCTTGCCTCCATCAGCAATATGTTCTTAGAAACCTGGGTTCTCCAAAATCGTACATGATTAAAGAGAATGGGGGTTTTCTGGAAAATGCGCTTAGCGCTGCAGATTTTACGGAAGGATTGAATCAAATAAAGCACTTGCAGCATTTCCAATAAAGACGTTTTTGTGCATTTGTTTGTTGTACACTTCAGCTTCTTAAGATGGAACACATTAACCTCACTGGAAGCTTTTAGTCATCTAGTCCCATCCACTCATCCACTAGCACAGGGATGCCACTTGTTCCTACAGAAATGCTCTGCATTCGATGGAAAGTTGAAGTGTGGATACTTGGTACCCTTGGAAACCCCTGTGGACAATTTCCAGTGGTATTGATTTCTGAGAAGAGCTTTCCACTAAGACAGCCTCAGGGATCTGACCCCAACTCTTGGCTGCGTTTCCTAAGCATTATTTTTAGTAGCAGCACAATGTAGGTATTTGTACGGCTTACCAAGGTTTATTAACATTAGACTTGATATCTCTTTGTAATGTAAATTCAATCCTTTAAGCCCTTTTGCTGAAGTGGAACTATGGTCCCCTGCACTCTGTGTTAGCACCTAGATTAGTTTCTCCCATCAGCTCTATTAGCCTGCAGCATTTGTCATTATGAGGTGGAATAAGGATGCTTCTAAAAGCCCACGGGAAATCTCTGAGGGGCCTGTTTGGCTCAGAGAGGTTTCTACCTGTCTGGATAAACAATCCAGATTCAATTGCAAAAGCAAGAGTCACATTTATGGGCTTCATACATCCACACTTATTTGGTTTTCAATGCCAAGTATTGTAATAAATAAATACAAGTGAATCAGAAAAGACAAATAAAATTTCATACAAGTCTCCAAATAGTTTCAAAAAATTACTTTCACGATTCGTTATCACAACTTTTTATCTTTTGTCAAATCAACTTAAAGTGGTTCAGATAACATCATATTTTGAGTTTCTATTTATTAAATCAATCTCCATTTTATTAACTCAAAATTTTAAGACAGCCAGGTAACTTACTTTTTTAAGTTAAACCAATAATATGCCATATACACTGTAAGACAGCAACCCGAGACAACCACAATGTAAAAAAAAAGTTTTTGCCACTTAAAAAAGTAAGTGTTAGTGCTGCTTTAAAATGTCACGTTTAGTCAAGTCAAATATCCAAGTTGTCACTAAGTACAAATTCACATTTCAAGTGACTAAACGTAAAATTTTAAGGCAGCACAAAACTTACTTTTTTTTTTAAAGTTGAAACTTTTTTTTACAGTGCAGGCAATATTTTGCTCTCCCTTTCTAAAGTTTTAGCTTTGGGGAGTGCAAATGTGTTGCTAGAGAACCTTTCTCCAAAATGTAGAGCTTTTAGACCCTGAAACACACTTGAAGCAATACAATAGCTACGGACAGATGTGCTGCTTTAGCTGGTGTCATTTGTCATCATCTAAACTGATTCATTGTCCAAGCTATAGCCTACAAAAGTGCAGCCTGTTTGCTTTTCAAAGGATGCCAGTCTGCAGGAGAGGCTGGTCTGCAACGGTGTCTCCAGAATGGCTCGTTGTGGTCTGTCCTGCAGGAAGCTGTGAAGAAACGAATAGTCAGTTTATATCAGGCGAAGGCGGGTGAAAATAAAGCCCTGCGGTGTCAACGCTGATGAGAACTCGCAGACCATCCAGAAATCATTGCCTTTGTCACATTTAATTTGCACTGAGTGTTTGGTATCTGCCGCAGAGTAAATAAAAAGAAACAAACGCAAACAAGACAGCAAGCAGGCCAGAGTTTCAAAGTTAAAGTTAAAACGCTGTTCATTTACTGAGTTTGAAAAAATAAATCTTCTTTTTTAGTTGTTATGTGAAAATGATCTTCTTCAGAAGACCTGCAAGCATCAAAGTAACCTGGAATTGGTCTCTCTAGCCAGACTATTCACAAGATAAACTAAAACATGCAGCACATCCTACACATTGGACAATCAATTTTTGTCAAGCAAAAAAATATCTTAGGGTCAGTTTAATTCTAAATTAAGGTCATTTTGAGATTATATAACAGGACCTCATTGTTAAAACAGTCAAATTAAGGTCATTTTGAGATTATATAACAGGACCTCATTGTTAAAACAGTCAAATAAAGCTTATCTCGTCTTTTTTTATGTAGTTTCCACTAACGACCAGGAGGTGGCACCTTTAGATCTGCATAAACTGAGTGCTGGATCCATATCGTATCCTAGATTCTCAGCTTATTTGATTTCATAAATTGCATGGTGGTATCCGATCCTCTCTGTTATCAGTTTACAGACTTTTTTTCCCCATTTCGCTCCCATGTGGTGAACTCTGCGATAGCAGATTTTAGATTAGTGAATTTTTCGAAAGAATTCAGTTTCGCAAGCAAGTTTACCACATTTTCCTATTTTAACCCATCAGACATAGCCAATGCAAACAAACAGCTTTAAACGCTTCCCGCTTATGCATGTGTAAAACAGCCTCATTACACGTAGCCATGTAACTGCACGACAACCTCTTCCTCTCGCTGATCTTGTTATAAAACACAAACACATGCATGTAGGGGAGGTGACCTGACCTCGCATTTCGGTGCTCGGGTTAATTTAGGATCGCTTGTGTTGCATCAAGTGTTTCTCTCCTCCCCAGGAACCCTCAGTAGGGCAACAAACAAAGAGTTGAATTATTTATTCACGTCAAAGCGGTTAAACGGTAAAGAGAACAGCAGGCTTTTGGAACGAGGGTTTCCTCTCGCGTATAGCAAGGATCAAGGCGTCTTTTGTTTGCATGTCGCGCTCGCGCACCGTGCCAAGAATGAGTGCTGCGTCATGTTTTGTTTAATAGTGATGTTGACAAGGTGTGTGATGCCCTGGTGTGATCTTGCTCAGGCCTATACAGCCTCCCCCTCGGCTATCTGTGGAGTGGAGAGGACCGTTTGCGGGAATCACTGGCGAACGATCGTATCTGGGCCGTTCTCGGGTTTCTCAGCTGCACCGAGACCTGATGCTGTTCGCTGTCATCACTCTTAACCGTGGAGCCGGACTCCACTTTCTGGCCCTGTCAGTGGCTACTGTAAGCACAGGAGCAGAACAACTGACAGATTGTGTGTTTTGTAATATTACTCAAAAATACACACAGATATTTGTCTAGATCTTTTGAGTTATTAAAAAAAAAAACTGTAAAAAATGCTGGGTTGTTTGGGTCACATAGCCTATGGACAAAGTGACAAACCCAACCGCTCATAGGCGGATTAACCAAATGGGCAATTGCCCAGGCACCACGTCCAGGGGGGGCATCACGCAAATATATATATATATTTTTTCTCTTTTAAAACAAGCGATTCATTCTCAAACGTGTTTCTAGCCTATACATACCATTTCCCCTGAATGTTCTAAATTCCCTGAATGTTTTGGTGAAAGTTTATTATTTTCATTAAGTTTTTTTTTTTTTTTTTTTTTTTTTTTTGACTCGCGATCTACCACCATTCACACTACTGCGTGAGCACGCGCGTTTCATTTCAACGCCCATTTTACACTGTCCACTGTCAAGGTGATGATACATAGGGCAATTTTTTGAGCAATGTTGCTGGGCAATGTTGCTGTCAACGGGCAACCAGATGAGACACAGAGCCCACGAACTATCTAAATTATCCAGATAGAAATGTGTTGCCCATTTTCAATGGTAAAGTGCCCAAGCAACAATCGCTCGGCAAGATTGCCCAGCAACATTGCTCAAAAAGTTGCCCCGTGTAACATCACCTTCACTGAGCAAAGCGAGTGTTTTCAATTAATTCCAATGGAAGTTGAGCTTTAAGCTCGCGCGTGAGCATACTTCTATATGAACAGAAAACGCTCGCTCTGCTCCGCTCTAGGCTAGTGGAAACGCACCCTACAGTTTCTGGGAGTGTGCTGTGCGGTTTCGCGTCCTTTCAATCGAACTGAAACTGCCTCGCGACGCTCATGTAGCCTATTTGTGAATCCACTATAGAGCATCAGCTGGGCACTTTCATGTTGTATGCTACTTTGCAAAAAAGTTGCAGAAAGAGGCAGAGTGTAGGTTAAACGAGTGAGTTTTTTAATTTTATTTTCAGTTCAAAACCTCACTAAACTATGTAGCTATGTTATTGCAAGACCAGTCTAAAACCTTGGCATGTTTGCATTTAATTTTTCAATTGTCTAGATTTAGCTAAGTTTTTTTTAAATAATATTTTGCAGCATTTTGTTCAAATTTATATCGTATCTTGAAGTGAAACAGATGATTATTATATTAAGCCTGTAACAGTTGGGTTCACTATGTTTAATGTTGCATACTTGCAGCGGGTTATCTATAACATTTGGGTTCACAAGTTATAATTTATTATTTATTGAGTAGGCTACATTGCAAAAAGTGGTAACCTGATTTTGTAAGAATTTTTTCTACTTGAGCTAACATTGATGTAACCACCTGGTGTCAGATAAGTTTATTAACTGGTTGACTCTAGGGCTGCGTTCCAGTCCAAAACTGACATGCCCTTCACTCGCTAACTTCCCTCCGTCTAGTTCACTCGGATGTGCGTCATTGCTTACGTTGCATGAGTGCCAGTGGCGGGCCGTGCATTTCACACCTAGGCCTTCAGTGGTGTCCTACCTGAATTAATAACTTTTAATAGTGTAGCAGCGCACAGACTCTCTATAATTGTTGTGAAATTGCTGTTTTTATTTTACAACGGCAGTTATTGGGTTAATGCAGTGAGTTGGGAAAAGGCCGGTAGAGAGAAACGAGCGAGTGAGTCCGGCGTGTGCGTTAGTGTAGGCTACAGTGATTCTTGCGTTCCGATTATAAGTTCAGAAGCGGAGCCTCCCTTGTCTTGTCCTTCAAGGGTTAAAATAGTCCCTAGTCAGATGTTATAATAGTATGAAGGTTTAATTTTTTAAAAATTTTTTTGATCATAAAGAAAAATTTAAGAAGAAAATCATATTCACCACGGGAAAAACGGGGGCAAAAAAAAACATTATACTCACCAAAACTACTGATTATTTTTTACACAAAATCCATCCTAATTTGTTTCCTCAAAATGACTTAAAATGACTCTGTTGTACAGGTTATATGTTTCAGTCCCAACAACCTTTTCTATCGCCATCGATGCTAATGCTGAAAGTCGAGTCTGTCCCGTCGTATTTCTGGCATAAGTTTTACTTGGCTTTAGGGCTGAGAGTGTCCGCTCGACAGAAGCAGTGGACACAGGGACAGTCACCGCAACACATGGCAATGTGTACAGCTGACCCATGCTCTCAGCAGATTTTTGAATGAAATCAATGAGATCAGCGGGATTTTTTCCTTCAAAATCAGCCATGGTATACATTACAGTCAGTCAGTTCTGTTATTACCTGGGCAGATCGAACAGAGTTCTGTGACTCTGCGTTAAGCTGGATGGCTGAATAAGGGATTTTTTCCGGTATGTTTGAACCTGGGGTCGAGGAGGGAAAGAAACATTAATTTGTGGGTTGAAAAACTATTAAATCTACAGGAATATATTTTAGTTTATGCAGTTCGCTACAGATGAGGTTAGCTAGCTCAGCCTCTGACTACCAGTAATCATAGACAGTAAAAGAAATGGACACAGCGACCCCCTTGATTTCAATGGAGAAAACTGAAGCCCATTAGAAGCACTCACTTCCTGATGGCTGAGCGTACTGTGCAGGCTCAAACTGAGCTTGACGACGTAGATGTGACATGAGCAACCTGTGTGACAGTTGCAAGTCTTCTAGTAGCTGTGCCAAGACAAATCTGAATCACCTAATCATTTCCAATTCCTCAAAAACGTTGTTGAAATATTTGTCCCGTTGCTTTTCTGGACTTTCTATCTATGGGCTTCTCCCTTGACTTTATGCCTCCATGTCCCCCCGATTGCCTCATAGACAGTAAAAGATTGCCTGCGAGCTTCTCCTCCTGTCTATACGGTAATTTCTCTATTGTGCGACAGAGAGTCGTGTGGTTATGATGCAATCGTTAGCCTATTTTTACAAAAATAGCTTCTACGGGGCCATAACGTAAGATACAAAGTAATGGAGCCTTTTATACATTGTCGTGTTTCTTTAGAAATAAATAGTGGACAAATTAAGTCTTTGGACGCCTCAGATGTAAAGTTATTCGCTGTCAAAGTGACGCCGAAATGAATGGGAGTCAATGGAATGCTAACAGCAGGTGATGGTCTGCTACAATGGCGGCCCCCAGGGAGGCTTCAGTTTCCGGCTGATGGATTACCCCCTTGCCAGTAATAGTATGCGCTCTGACCATCCAATCAAAGGACGTGAAAATGCAGACGTTATTGTATGCCTGCTAGATGGCCCCAATGCAGTCAAATCGAAATCTGATTGGCTGTTTAAATCTGACTGATTATCTTATTGGTTAAAGCAACAGTTTCATAGCCATTCAGGTGCCCGCACTATTGATTCTTAAGGCCTCAAGGCAGATTTCTTTGGTCATGGCAACACATGATGTCTGAAATATAATTGGAATAAAGCTCTAACATAAACATACACTACTGGAAGCAGCGCAACCAAGAGACAATCTTTTAAATTAAGAAAATGGACTAGGAAATAATTTAATACTCATTCATGGAAAAAATATATTAAAGTGCAAGTGATTCTGATAGTGTTTAGGCCAGCAGAGAAGGCCTTGCTGGCCCTGACGGCCCACCACTGATGAGTGCCCGCTACTGCCGGAAACTGCAGTGGGCTGAACCAAGGGGGTAATCCATCAGCCGGAAACTGAAGCCTCGCGGGAGCCGCCATTGTAGCAGAACTTCACCTGCTGTTAGCATTCCATTGACTCCCATTCATTTTGGCGTCACTTTGACAGCGAATAACTTTACATCTGAGGCGTCCAAAGACTTCATTTGTCCATTATTTATTTCTAAAGAAACACGACAATGTATAAAAGGCTCCATTACTTTGTATCTTACGTTATGGCCCCGTAGAAGCCGTTTTTGTAAAAATAGGCTAACGATTGCATCATAACCACGCGACTTTCTGTCGCACTTCTAGAGAAATTACCGTATAGACAGGAGGAGAAGCTCGCAGACAATCTTTTACTGTCTATGAGGCAATCGGGGGGACATAGAGGCATAAAGTCAAGGGAGAAGCCCATAGATAGAGAGTCCATAAAAGCAACGGGACAAAATATTTCAAAAACCTTTTTGAGGAATTAGGTGATTCAGATTTGACATCGCACAGCTACTAGAAGATTTACAACTGTCAGACTGTCGTCACGCTCACGTCACGTGAGTGCTATAATCGGGCTTCAGTTTTCTCCATTGAAATCAATGGGGTCGCTGTGTCCATTTCTTTTACTGTCTATGGGCTGAACTGGAACGTCCTAAGCCCTTGATCACTTGGAATCAGCTATGGAGTTGATTTATTTTTTACAATTTTTTTACCTTTAAGAATTTGTTTAATGCAGCATTCAAATGTATATAGGTGTGTTTGGGTTGTTTTATATAAAAAAAATCGAATTAATATATCATAGAGTTGTTTTTGGTGGTGGTGATTAGATGAGATCTGTGGTGACGTCACAATCGTGTTGTATTGTGGTATATGGAACTGCCTGAAGTGTACAAATGAAGTAGACTCGCTCCCTTGGTCAAAATTGAGGGAACGAGGGTCTGTCCATATAAACTTCCCTCGTCCACTCTAGGTGTCAGTGCCCAGGGGCACCAAAGAGTCTTAATCCGCCACTGCAACCTCTAGTTTAAATTTATAATAAAATGTTTTAACCCAACGGTTGGGTTTGTCCATATTTGACCCAAGCATGGGTTGAAACAACCCAGCATTTTTAGTGTATGATGAACAATCGTTCAGTTTGTGAATTTAAAATAATTTTTGATGTTTTATGTGGATCTTTAAAAAATATGTTTTTAAATAAATATTACATATTAAATGCATGTGTACATATCACAACACTCCATCTCTGTCTATCTTAAATATTAAATAATAAATATTAAATGCATGTGTGCATGCATCTCTGTCTATCTTCCAACCTCGCTCTCTTTGCCTTGCACAAACACAGAGACTCTTCCACGATCTCCAGAGGAAGAGAAAGAATGTACGTGCAAACATATGCTCTACATAAATGAAGCCAGTAAAACAATAACTCAGCTGAAAGTGTCAGAAAAGATGGATTTGACCTGACCTACCTGACATCATTGATAAACTATTGTCTGGAAACAGGAATTACCTTTTCTGATTTTTCCTAATTGACGCTATATTCTTTCTCCCCCCTCAAGCTTCTGAATATCAGCTGTAGTAACTATTGTATATAACAATGGGACACTTTGAGGAGACTATCTGCAACAGCCAGCTGCTATCAACCATGTGTCTTTTCCAAATCTGAATGACTTTGAATGAATTTTCTTCAGTGGAAGACTAAATGAGATGTTCAGAGCAATGCAATGATTTGTGATCTTATTTCCAAAAATACAGGTTTGACAACAATAAATAAGTTTGTCTTTGTTTGAAAGCCCCTGTAATGTGGTTCTTTGTATAGAAAACAAGAGAAACATTCTTAAACATAAAGTCATGCATTTTTGGAATGATAACAAGGTGTGTAAACAGAATGTACTTTTTTTTAATGAACTATCCATTTTAATTTAATGTAGCTAGAAAAAGATTCCATTACGTAAGATGAAATTGCATGAACATGACCTGTCTGCGACATGACCAATTAATTAATCTAGTAATAATTTTCTCAAATTGTCCATTAGCTATTCATATCCGTACACTATAGGATGAATGCTCCACCAAGCTTCTACATGCACACATTTTTCATTATATAATAAAATATAATAATAACTGAAATCCAATTCTAAGCTCCACAACCCTACATTGGACTTGGAAGATGGATGGATGAAATCCAATTATTAACCTAAATTAATGCAAGGCAGACTTTGTCTCAGTCAATTAGCAGGGAATATCATCTCTATTGATATTGCTGAAAAATGACATTGGGAATGCTATTTCGTGTCTATGTCTACCAGAGCTCAACTGAAGAAGAAAAAAAGTCTGTTTTTGATTGACAGCATGAGCTTAATGCAAATCCCTACTAAGTCTCAGTTGTTATTGGTTAGTACAGCTGGTCTGATGTGCCGCATCACTCCCAGAAGAGTCCCGTCACTGACATAGAGCTTGTGTTTGATGGTGTTTGCTCTCGAGACAGTACGGATGATAAATCAGACGAATAGAAGAGGGAATTCACTATGGAGTGAATTGACAGGTGTTTGGTGTTTAGCCAATCACTCTTTCATTATTCCGCTTGTTCATGAGTCACTGAGGTGAGAAAGCAAAGAGTGAAGAGGATATAAGTCACTGGCCTTGTTTCGAGATAAATAAAAAGACTCCCTCAGTTGTCCGACCAGAGGGTTCTCTTGAATCATGGTTGGCAGAAGTTCAGTTTGCAACGGAAGGGTTGGGCGAGCTAAACAAATCTCCGTCCTGACCGACGTCCTCTTAGCTACGGTTTGTCTGAGGCTTGAAATTTGTGTGTGTGTGTGTGTGTGTTGGGGAGGATGAGGATGACGTGATCCCCTTTATCCCAGCCAATAAAAGAGAGTGGCCAGCAAAGATCCGGTTCTGTACGTGCCGTCAAATTCAATAAGGTAGTGCTTTAATGTTTTCTTTTAATCAACCAAATTGCATTATACACCAACGGCGTGCTGTACCCCCCCCCCCCCCCCCCCCCCAACTGCCGCCCAATGGAGGAGAGGAGGAAACGGCAGGGGGCAGACAGGACACTTCGTTCCTCTCACTTTGAACAGTGGGTGGATGGCTTACGAATGCAGGTGGGATATTTAAAGAGTCATGCAAATACAAGTGTAGGTCAAATGAGCTCGGTCCTGTCTTCTCCAGTCTGCAAGGGCACCATAAACTCTAAAGGACTTAATAAGTGTGAGAAGAGACTAAATTCACTGCCGCTGGCATATGAATGTCAATAATGTAATTGGAGTCTTGGCCAAGTGGTCAGCCCATTCAGGCAATGTTAGTTTGAATCTTACTTACAAGACCGCTCGATCATATCCTCCCATCCTAACAGATATACCAATATTTGCAAAAACTATTGGTCTGGACTGGGACGGCAACAGATCTCAAATTTGAATGGAACACCATAGTCAACACCACAACTATCGCTGTGCTGAAATCAGCACATTGCACATTGTGACAATTAAAAAAATAAGTTCTAAATAGTCTGAATTGTGTTGTATGAATGAAATTTTGATGTATACTACATCCACCATGTTGTCACTGTCATGTGACCTACGATGTCTATTGTGTTGCTTCGCTGCCATAAACAAATTCTTTCCCATGGCCTGATGGGATAGTAAAGTGTCCAGTGAATGCACGCTTCAGAATCTCGCTGGAAGTACAGGTCACCTGGGTACTTTTCGCCTACTGTTTTACAAATATGAATTCGAATATACATACTGTTTTTTGCCTAAACCAGGACCAATGACAAAACAAAACAGTTCTTTTTAGTGATTCAAAAACATACAGCGACACCAGAATGTTCTAATTCGCTAACAAATTATTCTTATTAGCCAGGCTTTTATAATAAATCAAACACACAGATTTTACAACTTACAGCTCTTTGTTGTACTTAAAGCCTGGTGTATGATTCATTTTTTGCCTTTATGTCTTGCATACTCACTTTTGTACAACTTGAGTTTGAAAGAGTATTAATGCTGCCTTCACATGCTATTGAAAATTTCCCTACTTCCCACTTCTGAATTGTGATTACGAGCTCGTCGCATTCAAGTGTTTTGTTGTCGGAAAGAACAGGAAACATGGAGGACACCGGGTTTATTCTTGCCTTTTTATTGGAAAAATCTTATTAAAGGGTTAGTTCTCCCAAAAAATGCCTCTTCTGCTGGAACTTGACTCGCGTACGGCCGTTACCGGAAGCCAGTGATTACTTTTATGATGGATGGATGCGCTTTTTGGAGCTTCAAAAACTCAGGCTCTATTTGCTCCCATTATAAAGCTTGGAAGAGCCGGGATATTTTGTAATATAACTGGCTGAAAGAAGAAAGTCATATACACCTAGGATAGTTTGAGGGTGAGTAAATTATGGGATAATTTTCATTTTTGGGTGAACTGTCCCTTTAAACCCAAAATTATATTTAACGTCCCATTCTTTGACAACCATATAAACATTCACACCACTATTCTAGATAGTCAGCTTGCTATTTACAGGACATTTTCGCTGTGTATAAAACATACAATACGTTTCAAATGATTATTCATACATGTAAATATGCACTACTTTAATGTCAAGTCAAGGCGATGTAGCTGTTGAGGATAAAATTAATAAAGTATACCAGTCACAGCAGTAATCGTTCTCCCCTCCACCATGTTTAAAGTTAATGGCATGCTCAACTCGAGAAATTGCATCAAAATTATCCCCGAGCTTCCCAGTGGTAAATACGACTTGAGAGGGCATTGACGCATACATATTTTGGCTATTTTGTGTTGCAAAGAGAATATCAAAACACATATTAAAATAAAAGTATTCTTTTTAGAAACTTGAAGACGGTCACATTGTGTTCCTTAAAAGTATTTGCTCCCTCTCTCATAGATTATGGAATTAGGATGATGAATAGCATCACAAGTAGACACAGTGCTCTTTTCAGCTTGCGGTATGTTCTGATTGATGTTCTCAGCATGACATATCAGTACTATTTTGATCGAGTGTTTGTGCTGTCCCACAGACAGCTCTCATGTACTCACCACATACTCACACACAGCGGAATGGATTGGCAGATGCATTTGATCCTCAGAATAGAGGAGGAGAAGAAACTAAAGGGATGACTTCAGCCACAAAGTCACTTTGACACAGCGAATGAGGAATCAGGTAACGGGATCAGGCTTCATTAGGTGACTTCAGGCAAGCTGGCAGTCAGCCAGGTGTGCTGGACGCACAAATGGACATTGATTTTTCAATAAGGGCCTCCCGAGCTGTCAGCCAACCGTACCACACCGATATCCCTCCTCCTGGGGATCAACCCTCGACTACCTGACTGGTGGGTCTTACAGGCATTCACTCACAGGCCACCTGCCTCATTATACCTTCATCCTAACTGAGAAGTAACCATCCCAGCCCCACTTGGAGAAATTGATGTCTTTTTCTGAGAACACAGAGAGAATTGTAGCCCAGGACAGCAAAGGTCAAATCTCAGCCATATATTTTTGAGCTTGAGGCCTGCTGTACCGGTCTGTGTTGCTGTTCCTCTTTTCCAAGGCTGCAGACACCTTTAATGTGTCCCATCCATCAGGCCGTCTCCTTGACCGCGGGGCACTGCTAATACTGGGCTGCCCTCCACCTGAACCCCCTCACCCAGTGGGAAGAAGTAGTGTGCAGAGGATTCATTCCATTACTTTTAAATATAAATTTGAGAGAAACCGTCTACACAGCATAACACAGAGTTTTCATAAAGAAAGAAGCAAATGTAGGTGGCTTGTCCGTCCGCTTTCCTGCCTGCACTAAAATTTGATGTCTCCAAAGGCGTTTTGTCCAAATATCAACCTTTTCCATTTGCCATAATGCAGTCAATGAGGTTTGATAAACGCTACTTTTTTCTTTTGGAGAAAGCCTCTAATAGGCCTTGGAGGAGAGCAGATGAGAAATCAATTTTCACAGCATTGTAAAAACTATGCAAGTTTCACTTACATGTAATTATCAGATTTCAAGCCGATTTACCCTGACACTGCTTAATGAAATTGATTATCTGTTGTGCAAAATAACAGAGGGGCCTTGCGATCTATATTCAGGCCGGCGCTCTCTCGCAAGCTCATAAATTATGAAAATGCAGTGAAAAGTGGATAATAAATAATATTTATTCTAGCTGTGAGGTAGAAGCCATCAGGAGCGTAATAAAATTTGACTTGGCTAATGCTTACTGAAACGGCGCTACTAATGAAAGGGCGCTTGTCAACAACTATGACGTCATCGCAAGCTATAATGAGATTACCTAATCGTAAAAGTGAGACTCAGCTCATGCAGATTTAGGGGAAGTAAAACAAAAAAAGAAGTTTGAGGGTGTTTGGCCCACTGAAATAACCAGCTACAGCTGAGAAACTGATTCTCTAGGGATCACAAAAAACAAAAAAAAACAAAAAACACATGTGCCAAATAACTTCCTCTCGCTATGCAAGATGCTGATGGGGTTTAATGACAAATTGTTCGACAATAGAAGCCTGATTCTGCCAGAGTAAAAGAACAAAAAATTTACTTGTGTGGAAAAATAAATAAAGTTACAGGTGTGAAATCTGAAGTCACATTTGTAAGTTATAAAGTCACAAATTTGAGATGTATTTTTTGAAAATTAAATTGCAATTTTTAGATATAGTTTATATTAAGCACAATTTTGCAAATATTGTGAAATATAAAGAAACAACTGGTAGATAAAAAGTTGCAATTATGAAAAAATATAGTCAAAATTTTGAGATATTAGTTGCAATTGTTTAAAAGTCACAATTATGAAGAGGGGTCTAAATTCTGAGATATACGATACTACTCTTAGATATAAAGTCACAATAATGAGAAATAAAGTAGTAATTATTCGTTGCAAATATATTCACAGTTATGAGAAATACATTTTAAATTGTGCAGAAATAGTCAAAACCGTGAGATATGAATTGAAATTGTTAGATATAAAGATATGAGAAATAAAATTAAATTTTTATGGGCCGTTTATATTACACCATTTTTAACTAAAAACGGAAAACTTTTTATGTGTGTTGGCTGTTCATTTACATGACATTGGCATTTCGTTGGGGCCTGAAAAAGCAAACTTTTGAAAACATGTTTCAAAGTGCAAGTTTTTGAAAATAATACCGTTGTGAAAACAGTGACGTCATGCAAATGCGTATTACTGTACGTGTTCAGTCTATAGTAGTGTTTCTTTCTCACAGTGACATCACCAACTACTGGCCTGGCAGCATAATACAGCGTTTTTAATCGTTTTTGTGGATCAGTGTGAAGGGGGATCATTTTGAAAACGTTGTCATATGCAAAAGAAAATAGTTTCTGTTTTTAGCACGTCGTTGTCGTGTAAACGTATAAGATATATAAAGTCACATTGTGAAATATAAATATACAATTGTTAGCTGTAAAGTCACACTTATGCAAAATTGAAAGATGAAAATTGCAATTGTTAGATATAGTCACAATAAAGAGAAACAAAGTCAGATTGTGAGATCTTATGTAGTATGTATTATGCAAAAGTGGGTTCCATACTGGACCCATGGTCTATCTATCTCCTCACTTCGGATGCCATTCAATAACATTCCAAAAAGACTTTTAAGGCAATTAAATAGCAGGATACATCAATCGCCGGCTGCCTCACAAAATGTTCTGTGTGCATGACCTGACACAGAGCATTACTAAGAGATTTACCATATTTTGAGTGTGCGCTAGAGAAGTGACAAAGTGAATGCAACACATTATTAATGTGAAACCGTATTTTGTCAGATGAGTGTAAATCATGCACTCCTGCCGATGCCTGCAGCAGACCGTTTCGGAAATTAGCCAGTCATGTCAACAGTCTTCTGTGTGTAAAACTCCATACTTTCATTCGAGATTGGGCTGTAAAAGAATCACCTATGGGTTTTTGGAACCGACTGATGGTTTGGCATCGGTCGAGTGCAAAGTGTAATATACACATCCAGCCAGACGTGGATTTTTTTAATGCATTTTATTTGAAAATGATTTGCCAAAATAATCTTTTTTTCCTTTACTGAACCCATCGCTCGCAGTAAAGTCAGCAGACTAGACGTAAACCTCTCTTTACTTTACACAGAGTGTTCACTGGCTTTTATTGTGCCAAATTACTCATACTTTTGAATGTCATTTTTTACTGGGATAACTACAATGAATTGATTTAAGGTTTGGAGACCACTTGATTAACCATGACTGTAATGGCTTTTGCTGTATTGAGTTCACCAATACAGCTTAGAGCACCATCTCCTATCCTGTTCTTTGTCAATACGAGTGTTATGCATAATTCATCCTGAAAACAGATCAAATTGGCCTCATGTTTCACTGTTAGAGAAAATGACTTTAATACCTAAAAGTGACCTCTCAGGATAAATAATTAGATGCTCATTTAATATTGTTTCATATATGTTGTCATGAAATTTCTCGGTCGGAGCGCTGGTGATGGTGCGACCTTTAACCCACAGGAATAATTTAAGAGTAGCCCAATTCCACAGGAAAACCGCAGACTTGGCAACAATGCATGCTGTTAAAACCTGCATGACATTTTCTTTAATGGGAAAAAAAAGATTAATTTAGAAGAAAATCCTGAAAGTGAATGAGAAAGGGGATGGGTAAGAGGCAAGCACTGTAAAATAATTATAAAGTTGTTTGGATGACTCATTTGCTATATTAAAAGTCTTCTGAATACCTATACGAAAGCTTGTGATAAATAAATCGAAATTTCAGTTGTTTTTCACTACTGACATTCCTATGCATGTTCATGAGAGAAGTGGCAAGGTCTGATTTGGGAATTAATTTTTGTCGGATCTTTTCAATGAATCAGTTCAATTTATAAAACTAATCCAGTAATCCAGTTTTTAAGTTCTCACTGAATCAATGATTCGGTCAAATAACAGCTCATTGCGTGAACATTAACAATGAATACAGACTTATTTTAGTCTGTCGGCTTCAGAAGTCTTGGAATTTACCACACAAGACATATGGACTACTTAAGTAGTTTTTTATGGTCGATTAGTGACATTTTATGATCATTTTGGGTTACACTTTATTTCGATAGTCCACTTTAGACATTCTACTAACTTTGCAGCTACATGTCAACAAACACTAATTAATTTGCCACTACATGTCAACCAGGGGCGTCGCTAGGCCCTTTTTAGGGGGGCTTCAGCCAGTTCAAAAAATCCTAGAGTGAATCCTAGTAGAAGAATGTCTGCAGTGGACCATCAAAATAAAGTGTTACCTGCTTGTGATTATTGTAGATTGAAAGCTCCAGTCCCCATTAACTGTATTAGACTGAAAAGAGCAAGCGGTACATTGTTCGAAATGTCTTCTTTTATATTCCACAGAATAAAGAAAGTCAAATGGATTTGGAATGACATGAGGGTGAATAAATTACAAAATTTTCATTTTTGGGTGAACTATCCCAAATATTATATCCCTATATTATGAGAATGTTTCTTATAGGAACCTGGAAGATTTTTTTTTCAACATCAATTATCCCGTGGCACACCCCTTAGCAGCCTGTTTTTTCATGTGATCTAAACAAACACATGCACATATAATTGCTCTAAAATTCTCCTTCACTCTCTGGAGATGGTTTTGCGGCTCATGGTCTGGAAAGCCACAGAAGTTGCCATTAGGCTGTTGGATGGGTCCGACTCCCCTCACCTCATATGATTACCCACACATTTCTCAAACAAATTTCATCTGAAACTGTCTAGATTCCCTTAGCAATTAAAGCATTTCTCTCATTCTCTGTTCCTTTCCCCTGCTCCTTTGGCAGGAGGGGTGACCATGTTGGTCAAGTCATCTTGAGGCTCGCCAGCCAACGCTGCCAATGCCGATTTGCAGGGCTGCTGAGATCGACAAACAAAAGGAGAGGCGGATCATTGTGCTGAGGGGAAGTCTGGGGTTCTCAGAGTGTCGAAAAATGTGCAGGGTGTGCCATTGTTTCTCAACCGCTAGTGGTGTTTTTGGCAGGTTTACGGACCCTTCTCTTTCCTCCAGCGAAAGAGTCAGGCCACTCTGTCAAAAGTCTGAGACAGGAGACACTGAAAGGGCAAAGTGAAAATAAGGAGCATTTGTGGGCTAAGAGTGATGTTGGCGGAGAGGTGGAATGGAGTGATGGAAAGAGGAGCTTTGACTAAGAATGAATGCTAAAGACTGCCACATCACATAGGAGTCCCACATCCACGTATATCAAAAACAGCCATGCAGCAAATACCACAGACTCATGCAATACTGAATTGTGGTTTGTTTTGATATTAAAATGATTTTCAAGATATTCATTTTATACATCATTATTCAACCTTATGATACAATACAATGTTAATCGACAGAGGCAAGTGAGACTGTAAGTCTCTGAAACATGGAAGGGACATTTCTTATTTTTCTTGTGAGTCTGTATGAGCAAAACAAAAAGAGGGAGAAAAATGGATGAGAAAAAAAGTTCAGTGTTTTTTTTTGTCCTCACTTGGTGACCAATAAATGAATAATTCACCCAACAATTTTAATTTTAGTCATTACTTACTCACCCTCAAGTTGTTCAAAATCTGTATGAGTTTCTTTCCTCCGTTGAACACAAAAGAAGACATTTTAAAGAACGTTGGTAACCAGGCAGTTGACAGTAATCAGGAGGGTCAAAAAGTTGATGGTAGCCATTGACTTCCATAGTAGGGAAAAAATACTATGGAAGTCAACGGCTACCATCAACTTTTTGATTAACAACATTCTTTAAAATTTCTCCTTTTGTGTTCAACAGGAGAAAGAAACGGTCTCAACAGGTTTGGAACAGCTTGAGGGTGAGTAACTGATGACAAAATGTACATTTTTGGGTGAAATATCCCTTTGAAGCTTCTTACTTATGAAATCTTTGATTTTAATTATCGCATCTCTGATTTTAATAACTTAAAATAAGCACAATTATCTATTATTATTATTAATAATAATAATTAAAAAATGTTATGTTCAATATGATTTAACTCATAAAAATAAAGAAAACACATTTAATACAACCAAAACAAGTTTATTCATATTTAACATTACAACATACATTTATAAATAAATGTAGGGGTTTTGAGCATGATGCATTCAATTTTTCCAAAAATAATAATTTATAATATTATTAAAATGACATAAAAAATGACATATTTTATATAAATGCATATGGATGCATTTAAAAACAGGAAAGTATTTCAATTGATATTATATTCATATTTATCTATACAAGTACATTATGTCAACATAACTCCTAATCTTCAGGACTAAAGTGATGCCTGTGTTTGATGCTGCAGGGCATTCCAAACCCATTTTGTCAAGTAAACATCTAGATATCCCCTGCTCAGTGTGCAAGAAGCAGTGAACTGCGTAGGGACCCTGTGAAAAAATCTGCCTCCATCACACTGTGTACGTCACTGATGGGTACACTTTAAAACTACAATACCCATCATCTTCATCACATACTACAACTCTTACAATGCTTGCACATCTTCAGTATATAACTCCATTTATACCTGGTAACGGGAGAGTTTGGGTTCAGTACGAGTTGGTCATTATCAGTTCCAGGTGGTAAACGAGAAGGTCTTGATAATTATTAAATACCTGTACGATGAGGCCAGTGCTGTAATTTCACAACATGCAGACTGGGAGCATGAAAATATTCCCACCTCAGTGAGAGGTCAGTAAAGTTCGGACTACTTACTCAAGAGTTTTAGTATTTGGATTACGTTTCTGTTTCTCATGGGGAAGGTTTACACCCGAAAAACACAAACCTCCTTGTTTGAACGCTCGAATGCAAATTGACTGAATGATGTTATACTGAGAACTTTTTAATGGCTGCTGCGAGAGCCATGGAGCGTACTAATATTACCTTTGAAAAGGATACATATTTTTGGAGCGCCAGTACAGTGGAGCAGGCCCACTCAAACCTGCTTTAATGGACGCTAGAGTGGAGTTGTGTGTAATTACGGGGAAATGAAATTGAAGGCGATACTGACAGCAGCGAACCTCGCTGTGCTAATGTAACACAACACTTCTCAGTTTAACACAGCAAGAGCAATATGAAAAACATCTGTTTCAACATCTCCCACTTTCCAAAGCACTTTCTCAAGCTGATTGGTGTATAAGAGTGCTGATTGTGTTTAGCTTTTATTTGGCTGTTCGGTTGGTAGAAAACGTTGAAGCGGTGGATAGTGGGAATCTTTCGGTCTCAATTTCCTCATTCGTTTTCATTCATTGTATCCGTACTAGTTCACATTTTCAAAAATTCATCTTAATTAAGGAGGAGGCTGGTAGGGTAAGGTTTTTCCCACATAGTCCGTAGAGGATGTCTGACAAAGCATCCACAGGAAAAGGCTTAAATCTTAGGATAAAAAAACTGCCTGTATCAACATGACTGGTTACCAACATATGTTTTTTGAACCGTATACCCAGACCAGGATAGTGCTGTTGTTCCTATACATTTCCTAACTAGCTAAACCAGCAAGATTTTACTGTTTTACAACATGTCCACAAGCTGGACCAGCACTAATGATGGACTTATGCTGGTCTAACTTTTACAGTATGCATGTTCATGAGAGAGTCGAGTTCCAACGTAAAGGTGACCTGTGACCCAACGTAGGATGTTGGATGTATGATGTAGGCATAGGCTAAGCTTAGATGAGAACAAACGCCGGCCATGAATTTGAAGTCTAAAATGAGAAGTTTTAAAGAAAAATGTTGGAGGCCACCGGAACTCGAGTGTCTCGTGAATGCGCGTATAAGGCCATTCCTGGAAGACTGTGATTATAGTTTATTAAGTTTTAAAAATTTATTTTTTTTCTAACAAAAAACCCATCGCTTCACTTAAGAAGGCATTTATTACCCAATGGAGTCGTATGGATTACTTTTATGATGGATGGATGCACTTTTTGGAGCTTTAAAAAAACCCATTACAAAGCTGGGAAGAGCCAACATATTATTTTATATAACTTTGATTGTGTTCGGCTGAAAGAAGAAAGCCATATACACCATGGCTTGAGGGTGAGTAAATTATGGGATTATTTTTATGAACTATTCCTTTAATAAAGAAACGGAACCAGAAATCAAAAGGGTGGGGGACGAGACATGCTAAAGTGTCAAATTCTCTTCCCGGCCATAGCATTAGGATCCCACTGTGTCTCCACTTTAGCACAGCACTCCTAAACTGCAGGACTCTCCGATCGGTCTGGACAGGCTCAGAAAATCCAAATATTATCCTTCTGAAACTCAATATGCGGGCATGACTATGGCAGCTAATAACCTGGCCCCTGCCCTCACTCCAAACCTCCCAAGAGTAGATGGCGGTGTAGGCATAAACTCCCACATAATGCAGAGAATGCCTTCACACTGAGACAAGGTCATTGGTCATTTGAGGGTCTTCAGCAACTCCGTCCGCTCGCACACACACCTCCTCAACACACCCCAATGCCTGGAACTCTTGTATACTCAGATTACAGTGTTGATACTGTACATTTAGTGGGGAAAAAATAGTTAGAGGTGTGTCTGCTTCTCTAAGGGCTGTGGCGCCTTCATTGTTTCCTTCTGTTATTTCAGAGCTTAGAAATACTTGAAAGTTGATTTTCTCTGGACGTTGTTATGAGAGTGCTAACGTCAATCTGGAGGTCTACATCTTTTAGCCACATATCTGATCCTTGGTTTCCTTGACTTGCTTTCAAACAGGCCACACAGCGATTAAACATGGCCAAAATAGCGGACCTGCCTGCTGTCAAATCCTGTTAGAGAGCTTAAAGGAATGGGAACAGGCAAGTAAAAGGTACTGAGAGAGGCCAATGTGAGAACATAAAATGCAATTACTTACAATTATATGAATTATTATTAATAATAAGTATAATTATTAATTGTCTATGCATATATTGTATGTACTGTTCAAAAGTTTGGGGTCTATACGATTTTTTATGTTTAAAAGAAGTCTCTTATGCTCGCCAATACTGCAATTATTTGATTAAAAATCAAACAAACTGTAAAACAGTAATACTGTTAAATATTATTACAATTTTACAAAAAAAAAATTGAAAACATAATTTAGTCATGTGATGCTAAGCTGTATTTTCAGCATCATTTCTCCAGTCTTCAGTGTCACATGATTCTTCAGAAATCATTCTCATACTGATTTGGTGCTCAGGAAACATTTCTTCTTATTATCAATGTTGAAAACAGCTGTACTGCTAAATATTTTTGTGGAAACTGTGATACAGTTTTCAGAATTCTTTTATGAATAGAAAGTTCTTTATTTTATTCTTTTTTTGTAGCAATGAAGAATCTTACTAACCCAACACTTTTGAATGGTAGTGTACATTGGCTGGAGTTGAAATGATTGTCGATCATCTGAAAAAAATATAAATGATTAACATTACACCATAGCTTCGTCTTGAGTATTTTATCTTTCTTATGTAGACAATTAATCATTTGTGAGCCCAGAGGTTTTTTTTGCCAAATACAGTCCAAATGGTTATTGAGCTAAGCTACTACCCACTATGTATGTCAAACTAAAGTACTGCTGATTTTTTTGTCCCTATGCACATGCAAAAAATCTTTTGTTGCTTTTTTCTTTTGATAGACAGAAACCTTGCCAATCTCTGGTCTGACCTTCATACGCGAGTGAACTCATGCCTTGAAGATTTTAAGCATGCATTAACTACAGTACATCAGTGAGACTCTTAAGATTTAAAACTATTTACAGTAAAAAGCCAAAAAAACAATGAGCTCAGCTCACTTCTACACATCCTTCAACAGCCAATTTACATATATAATCAATTGGGACCACCTCCGTGGTGCGTTTATTCATTGCACAAAAAGGCGGTATTGATTGTACTGTGAGGGATTGTGGTACATTACTTGGAGGTTGTTCCAGAGGCTGATGAGGACACTAAATATAATCGCCGTCAAAACGATCAGCCTTTTTCTGTTACTTGAATGTAAATTTCTCAGAAGCTTATGCCTGAAAGCCTACAAACTGCATGACTATTTTTACTTACACATCCAAGTATCTCATTGATTATGTCACGCTCATTGACATGAAACAATCCTACAATATGTCTATTTTTGACTTTACCCGCTCTAAATGTCTGTTGCATGACGGTTGCGTATCAGGGTTGAATGAACAGAAATGCCCTGATGGCGGAGCTTTATTTGGAGTCTCTTGGACGTCATTGGATAATAAGTGGCCAGGAGCGGGCCTGAAACCCAGAACCTTTTCTGGTCTAAGGAACAGAATGGGTTGGGAGGAAGCCCTGTAGGGTGAGCCAAACAAGAAGTGTATATAAGAAGTGTAGGTCAATAGAGATCCTCAGCAAACAATGTGTAAGGATGACCTGTTTGTTCATTGATTTGTATCTGATCTACTGAGCACCACATTGCATATCGGGGAAATCACATTGCATATCACGAAAACCAATAACATTTGATGTCACTGATGTCCAGTCTGCACAATAGGCACCATATTTAATTTGAGAGCAAATAATGACCTAAACTTTGTATTTATACATGTATGTATGTATGTATGTATGTGTGTATGTAAGATAAATTAAAACTTAAAAACCTTACACAAAAATAAGAAATGTTAAAAATGATTAAACTCAAATAAAATAAGCATATAAGTAAAGCAAATCACTAAAACAAAGCTAAATAAAAATAATTAAAATGAAGATGGAAACTGAAAATATAAAAATAAAAGCTAATTCAAAATAGTGAAAAATACTGTAATAGTACATCAAATACTAAAATAACATTGCATTGTAGGGCACAGTTTTATGGACCTGTGGCTTGTTTGTGGCTTTTTTTATGGCTTGTTTGTCCTTTTTGGACATCTTCTTAAGAGAGACTAAATAGATTTTCGGTAATTAAAAAAGTTCTTTGCTTTTTGCAAAGCTTCGTATGATTGATACAATTTCACTACAAAATCTTAAAAATGGCTTATGACGCTTGAGTACTTTCACTTGTATTTTTGCACACTTTTATCAAGAAATCCTACCCTATCACTGTGTTCATTTTGGATTTAAATAATACAAATTTAAACACATAATCAATGCCAAAATAATTAACAATTGGCAGATGAAAATCTAAACAGCCGCTATCCTCCACCTTTGCCTTTTAGCAAGCACTGAGAAAATGTATTAGCTGAAAATTTTTTCCATGCCGTTTACCAAAGGTTTCACCTTTTTATTTTATTCGGGCTGACTTTGGCTCCAAAACGGTATATATGCATTCCACAGTTCACTTTAGGCTATGTGAAAACATTTTGAGACTGACATTTTGATGCTGCTCTCACAGCAGGCCTTAGACCAGGCATCCTGAGAAGGAGGAAAAAATAAACCAAGAGTAGTTCTCTGGGAGAATCAGCGCGCTCTTTTCTGGCTATTGCCAAGTCTGTTATGGTTTGGTTTGGTTTGAACAGCTTTCTTCAGAGTCTTTGATTGGAGGCCATCAGGAAAGACTAAAATTCAGGTCAGCGTGGCCTCTCGCTGTCATGACTGGCTAGCCTGTGGCCTTTCCATTTGGAAAACTGTGTACAATAACATTTTACTGAGTTCATAAACCTCTCGTGTACGTAAGAATCACTCTCCTCCATAAATCTGAAGGTGTTTAAGGCATGGCTGTGAAATTGATGCAGTAGGAAAGGGAAACGTACGGAAGGGCAAGACTTCAATGAGGCACACGCAGCCAGATGGATCCTGCCTGAAATAATATACTTATTCTTGATATTAATCAAAAATGAACATGTACAAGTAATGACTTTTGCGTTTGCACATAATTCAAGTCGGGCAGATGGAGCAAATCGTTTAACGAATTGGACCTAGCCACTGAAAAAACATTTAACAGGTAGCTTAGTATTTACAGGTGTGAGAAATGTATTAGAGCAAAAAAGTTTAATTTCTCTGGCTTTATGGAAGTCTTTAATATCACTGTCCCATGATTAAAAAGCACAGACTGAGGTCATAAAGTTTGCCAACCCTATGAGGATATTGGCTTTGACTTCCTAATAGGATAGTAATAGTCCCTCAAATAATTTTTCCTGACTCTTTCTTAAGCAATTACATGAATGACGTCAAAACATCCACCCCTTCCTCTTGCTTTCAGTCATCCGAAAGCCTCATGTGGTTTTTAACTTGTTCATGTACAGTGTGTCACGCTCCTACAGTACAGATTTCATCATGTGCCTATGTAACACATAACACCGGTTTCCTCTATCCTTATGCACAATCCTGCTCTGTAGCTGGTTAGCAGTGCAGTTTTTTACTTACAGTCTCTTTGAGGGCACCAAAGCTCATCCCTTATAGCCCAAAGTTTGAGACCCCATTGAGACTCATTTATAAACCAGCGTGAGTCATCCTCCTCCAGCCTGCCGGATATGCCCTCCCCTTATTGAAGTCCACTGCAAGACACACACATATACAGACGCATCTGATCATCCGCAGATGTTCTGATCACATAGGAATGAGAATGAATCATGGGGAACAGTTTGGAATGAAATGTAAGATGGAGAGTTCCAACCAGGGTCCAAAATAAAGTTTTTGCCACTAATGGCAGATTCATTGAGAAAATTCCACAAATATTTATTTTAATGACCACAAATTTGTATTTTGTATTGTTATTTTTTTTTATAAGCATTTTTTGGTCCAATGACTATGAAATTATTTTTCTTATTTTCCTAGCATATTTTTGACCCACATTATTTTCTTGATAATCCTTTTGTACTCACATTTGGTAAGTTTAAATTTTTAACCAATGGTTCCACTTCTAAATTCAGATTCAATGTCATAAAATACCAATAAACACACAACTGTGACATAACATTGTTTACTAATGCATCAAGTTGCTTTGTTGCCACAAAAGTCTCCAGTTAGACTAATGAAATATATTTGCATAAGAATTAATGTGATTATCAGTATCATTAATAAGAACATTAGTGTATTTTATTACATTTCTGTTGCATGTACAATATGCCATTCAATGGTAAACATTAGTTTAAATATTAGATGCACTGTTGGGGGAAAGTTACTTTCCAAAAGTAATGAGTTACAATATTGCGATACTCCCTAAAAAAGTAACTACTTTCTCACCTGGGCTAGTCTTGCTTGTTTGTTTTTTAATGAATAAGCCTTAGGCTGAGGGAAGTGCAAATTCATGCTGACTTTCAGCTGTTTGCAATGAACAAATCAAACAAACAAAAAATAAAATAGCTCAACACAACATATGTTTCAAGTGGTTTCCCCAAATTCAACTGAACATTTACTTCTGCAGTCTTAAAATTATTTAACCCCCTAAACAGAATCCCTCACAATATCTGCAAAACAGTTGTTGTTTCAAGCACATCTGATGCAACTAATCAAGGGCTAGAAATATGGCTAAGTCAAAAGAATGGTCCAAAAAGTTAAGAGAAGATATCATCGCCCTTCACAAACACGGAACAGGATAAAAAAAACATAGCGAAGGCACTAAATGTTCCTAGAGACACCATTGGAAGCATAGTTCGCAAGTTCAAAGCTAAAGGAACAGTGCATGGTTAAACTACATGGACGGGCCAGAAAGAGGAAGTTATCAACTTTCTGGCTTCAGATTTCATTGGCAAAATTCACTGGCAACATTCACTGGCAACATTTGGAAGCCATCAGATTTCTGAGAAGGCAGGTTCAGAAAAGACATCGAGTGACTGCAAAAGACCAGCAGCAAGATTTGGTGGCAACAGGCACAGAGGTTTCAGTTTGCACAGTAAGGCACATGCTAAACGTATGCGGTTTCCATGTCAGAACTCCTAGACGTACACCACTACTGACCCAAAAGCACCAGAAAAGTCGACTCCAATTTGCTCAAAATCAAATAAATAAGCCACAGAAGTTTTGGGACTCTGTTCTCTGAAGCGATGAAACAAAACTGGAACTTTTCGGCCCTATGGATCAGCGATATGTCTGGAGGAAGAAAAATTAAGCATATGCTGACAAGAACACTCTGCCTACAGTTAAGTAGGGTGGTGGTCGGTGATGCTCTGGGGGTGCTTTACATCCTCTGGCACTTTAAACCTGCAGTCTGTGGAAGGCAAGATGGATTCATTTTTGTATATCAGGAAAGAAAACATCATGCTGTCAGTGAGGAAGCTGAAGCTTGGGCGTCATTGGACCTTCCAACAGGTTCCACTCATTCCACAATGATCCCAAGCAAACCTAAAATTCCACCAAGGCTTGGTTGCAGAAGAAGTCCTGGAAGATTATTCAGTGGCCATCACAGTCACCTGACTTGAACCCCAAAGAAAATCTCTGGTGGGATTGCAACATGCAAACCTAAGAATATTACTGAACTGGAGGCCATTGCTCGTGATGAATGGGCTAAGATTCCTCAGAAACGCTGCCAGAAGCTGGTGTCTGGTTATAAATCTCATTTTCAGCAGGTCATAACAGCAAAAGGATGTTCTACTAAGTACAAAAGATGCTTGCCATGAAGGGGTTGAATCATTTTGAGACTGCAGAAGTCATTAAAAGTTGCATTTTCAGTTGAATTTGGGGAAACCACTTGAAACTATTGTTGTGTTAAGCTATTTCAATTATAGTAAGTCTGTAAATTTCGCCAATAAACCTGATTTGCAATGGGGGTTGAATAATTTTGATCACAACTGTATCTTTCCTTTCCAAAAATATATAGTCCTAATAAGCCTACATTTAAAAAAGTCCTAGATTAATTGATTGAATTTAATTTGCTATATATTACATGTTAGTAGATCTTACAAGACTTATAAAAACAAAGAAACAGTTTATGTGTAGCCCTATGGGAATTTTGGATATTTCCTAAAATCATTATTTTTATTTTTGTTATTTTCTTTAAAATGTACATTTCATGTTGTTAAAAATGTTTACATAATGTTTCTGTGTGTTAAAAATTAAGTTAGTTAAAATTCACATACCTAGAAGAAAGATCCAATCAGGAGGCGGGGGGAGAGGTCGCGAGGAAAAGAGGAAGACGAACGTGAGGAGAAGGGAAAAAGGACAGAGACATGAGTGAGAACTGCGCTGTGACTGCCACGTTAAAAAATTGGTAAAACACCAAGTTAATGCGTGTGAGGAAAATGTATTTGTAGGCTGCACGACGAGTGAGTTACAGACATTTGAATAATTTTACAGTGTAACGGTTAATGGTTTTGAAGAACTCGGTTAGAGTTTTCCACGAGGAGGAAGAGTGGACGGTTAGTCAACACGATTAGCTATATGGACTGTGCCAGCGAGTAGCCTGCTCGGTTGCCCTTTTGTGCATCGTCTAAAGAACACTTATCTCCTGAGCCATTCACTGCATAGCTGTCGGACGACGTCTTCAACCACCAGCATCGCCAGTACTGCTTTGCCGCGGCGTGGACGACAGACCCGTCGCCAGACCTCAGTCTTAAGGGGGGCATATGAAATGTATGGGGGGGCACAATTATTATTAGCCTACAGTATGTTTATTTATAATAATCAACTCTAGTCGCGCAGCACGTAATCATCACGTTAAACATATAACCAACAGCAATATGACCAGGTAGCCTAGCCTACACCACATTACACAGAAGCAATGTTATGAATATCCATAAAGCACTTGACTACACAACATATTAGAAGTAACACTAGAAGCATCTCTCAAACATTGCATTTTAAAGCAGTCAACAGAGGGATATGCATTGCCATGACACACACACACACACACACACATACATACATACACACGCACGCAAATACACTCGCACAGATAGGCCTACTTTGAGTGGAGGCAGCACTGTCCTCTCTCCAGTCCCAGTACAGAGGGAGGAAGCGTTTCTCCGAGCAGAACCTCCTCATCAAAGTATCATTTCACTCGGAAGGAACTGAAGCGAGTAAGCCGGCGAAAACTCGTTTTGAAACAGCTTGCAAGAATGCGCGGTAACTGTTGAGCGGTTTAGTTGTATGTCACGTACGTAGCCTAACGTACTTTTGTAAGGCCGTGATAGGCTGTTGCAGTGTAGATTCCCATCAATCAAACTAAATCACACCATTGTTTCTTTATATTTTTAATATTTTAATGATAAAGAATGCAACATTAATGCAACACAAAATTAGCAACTATGATAATATTAAAATTAAATTAAAATTAAATTATCTGTGCACAAGCATTTTTTGGGGCGGGCCCGGCCCCCTATGGCTCACCCATAGCGACGGGTCTGGTGGACGACGACAGCGATCAGCACAACTAAGTTACAGCAGTGAGTTTTTGTTTTCCTGTGCCACGGAGCGAAGCGTCCAGTGTGTTTAAGATCTCTCCGCTCTCAAGTCACACTACAGGCCTGCAACGTGTCCTCTGACTGTCTGGTTATTTATTTTATTTCATTGAGTGTCCATTTAGTCATTTGCCAGCTTTAAATTTGGGGAATTGAGTGTGGTTGTATAGCCTAATTGGTAAATTGACTGAACTGTTTCATTTGAATTGCATTTTTGTTATTTGAACTGTAAATATATATATATATATATATATATATATATATATATATATATATATATATATATATATATATATACACAGGTCCTTCTCAAAAAATTAGCATATTGTGATAAAGTTCATTATTTTCCATAATGTAATGATAAAAATTAAACTTTCATATATTTTAGATTCATTGCACACCAACTGAAATATTTCAGGTCTTTTATTGTTTTAATACTGATGATTTTGGCATACAGCTCATGAAAACCCAAAATTCCTATCTCAAAAAATTAGCATATTTCATCCGACCAATAAAAGAAGTGTTTTTAATACAAAAAAAGTCAACCTTCAAATAATTATGTTCAGTTATGCACTCAATACTTGGTCGGGAATCCTTTTGCAGAAATGACTGCTTCAATGCGGCGTGGCATGGAGGCAATCAGCCTGTGGCACTGCTGAGGTGTTATGGAGGCCCAGGATGCTTCGATAGCGGCCTTAAGCTCATCCAGAGTGTTGGGTCTTGCGTCTCTCAACTTTCTCTTCACAATATCCCACAGATTCTCTATGGGGTTCAGGTCAGGAGAGTTGGCAGGCCAATTGAGCACAGTAATACCATGGTCAGTAAACCATTTACCAGTGGTTTTGGCACTGTGAGCAGGTGCCAGGTCATGCTGAAAAATGAAATCAGATGGAAGCATGAAGTGCTCCAAAATCTCCTGATAGCTAGCTGCATTGACCCTGCCCTTGATAAAACACAGTGGACCAACACCAGCAGCTGACATGGCACCCCAGACCATCACTGACTGTGGGTACTTGACACTGGACTTCAGGCATTTTGGCATTTCCTTCTCCCCAGTCTTCCTCCAGACTCTGGCACCTTGATTTCCAAATGACATGCAAAACTGAGCAACAGTCCAGTGCTGCTTCTCTGTAGCCCAGGTCAGGCGCTTCTGCCGCTGTTTCTGGTTCAAAAGTGGCTTGACGTGGGGAATGCGGCACCTGTAGCCCATTTCCTGCACACGCCTGTGCACGGTGGCTCTGGATGTTTCTACTCCAGACTCAGTCCACTGCTTCCGCAGGTCCCCCAAGGTCTGGAATCGGTCCTTCTCCACAATCTTCCTCAGGGTTCGGTCACCTCTCCTCGTTGTGCAGCGTTTTTTTGCCACACTTTTTCCTTCCCACAGACTTCCCACTGAGGTGCCTTGATACAGCACTCTGGGAACAGCCTATTTGTTCAGAAATTTCTTTCTGTGTCTCACCCTCTTGCTTGAGGGTGTCAATGATGGCCTTCTGGACAGCAGTCAGGTCGGCAGTCTTACCCATGATTGCGGTTTTGAGTAATGAAACAGGCTGGGAGTTTTTAAAAGCCTCAGGAATCTTTTGCAGGTGTTTAGAGTTAATTAGTTGATTCAGATGATTAGGTTAATAGCTCGTTTAGAGAACCTTTTCATGAAATGCTAATTTTTTGAGATAGGAATTTTGGGTTTTCATGAGCTGTATGCCAAAATCATCAGTATTAAAACAATAAAAGACCTGAAATATTTCAGTTGGTGTGCAATGAATCTAAAATATATGAAAGTTTAATTTTTATCATTACATTATGGAAAATAATTAACTTTATCACAATATGCTAATTTTTTGAGAAGGACCTGTATATGTAAATACTATATTTTTCAGTAAATAGTTTAAACGTATTTCTGTTGAAGATTTTCATTACATTGGGTTTATGATATTGATCATTTTGATACTTAAGGCAAGATAATATTTTGTTACAGTAGCCTGGTTTAAAGTGAAAGTGTTTATTCAAGCTGATTGAGATAAGGGACTTTTCAATTGTTTATTGCACGTAGTATTGATATCCATTTAAAAGGGGTAGAATATTAATGTACATTTAAAAAGTTAATGTTTATTTAATCAAGCACTCGAGATATCCACATACAGTTTTTTTTCTCACTTTTATTTAGCTATAAAGACATTTTATTGCCATCTTGCATTAAGTTAAAAGTTACCATTAAGGTAACTGCTAACAAACAACTACCAATTAGGGAATTACAATAGAGCATTAATTAATATTAGAGAGAGAGATCTCTCGCTACTTAGGAATTCGGGGAGCGCACTCCACACTAATAGCTAGACATGCTAGGGGGCGCTACATATGTAAAAACATCCATTAACTTATACATCATCATTCAGTTCACAAGAGTGAAAACAGAAGGCGAAGCAGCATCAGCTTCGGAGTGAAAACCAGCAACATTTGGTGCAAGGGGGTAATAAAGCCCTGTGAGCATTATGCTCCTGTGGATTTTGAAGCTGAGGTATGTGTTTGAAGTGATATTCTTTGGATTAAAAAATGTCTTAGATGGAGTCTACAGATTCAAAACCTCACTTGGAGAAGATATGGTAGAACAACCTCAAGATTCCTCTGCAGTATTGTGAGGTGCAGACATGTGCTCCATGAATGTCCATAAATAGTTTATGGATGCAGACTAACTTCCTGAAACTGAACGGCTCCAAAACTGAATTGATGCAGATTGGTACAGTGGCGGCTACTCGTAGGGCAGAGCAGATTAGTTTGATTGTTGACTCTAGCATGGTAGTTCCAACTTCACAGCTAACATTTGAAGCACATATAAAAAACATCTCTAAAACGGCTTTTTACCATCTGAGAAACGTTGTTCGACTTAGACCTTTTCTCTCTTTTGCAGACACAGAAAGGCTTATACATGCCTTTATTACAACTAGGTTAGATTATTGTAATGCCTTGTTCTCTGGCCTTCCAGCTAAAACTCTGAGCAGGCTACAGTATATTCAAAATTCTGCCGCCCGTTTGCTCACTCGTACTTCTCCTCGTGAACATATTACACCGGTGCTTTCACAGTTGCACTGGCTTCCAATAAATGCGAGAATTGATTTTAAAATTCTTATACTAACATACAAGGCACTACATATGACTGCACCAGAGTACCTTTGTGATCTCGTCAGCCCTTATACTCCACCACGTTCTCTCCGTTCCTCTAATTGTCTCTTACTACATCAGCCTTCATGTAAGCTTAAGACCATGGGGGAAAGAGCCTTTTCATATAAAGCCCCCAAGCTATGGAATGTGCTTCCTCCTACCATCAGAAATGCACCAACACTAGGATACTTTAAAAAGCTGATTAAGACACATTTATGTTTTTCTTTAATTTGTTGTATTGCCCTTGCGGTTTCTGTTTGTTTTACTGTAGCGCTTTGGGTGTAAGAAAAGCACATTACAAATAAAATGTATTATTATTATCATTATTATAGTGGAGTAAAAGCCAGTTCAAATGATAACTGAGAACAGGTGTTTATGACTGTTCATAACTGTTTATGGTATATTTGAAACCTTAACAAACTGATTTTTCTACAAAATTCCAAATCAGCCTCTTGATGCTGAATACATTTCATAATGTGAGAGAGAGAAGAAAAAGAGAGGGACAAGAGAGAATATCGAATAAAAAATAATATTCAGATTGCCATCACAACTGTTCCAGGCAAATTCCAGGCTCTCTCACCTCCATCCAGAGAGTGCCATCACTTGTAATGAACCTTTTTAGTAACACTGCACTGCTGTGCTAACATCTCTCCAGGAGACCTGGTTCACACATATCCTTCAACTACAGCTCTCAATGTTCACAGTTTAATCCTGACGACCAGGCCCACACAGAATCGGAGCATGCAGAAGCCCACAGAGAGCTCTGCAGAATTCGAATGCTCGTCATTCACAAAATAAACATGCCTTCTGCCCCTGGAATATTCGGTTATTAAATATTGTGTATATATTAAATATAGTGCTTTCAACTACCAATATGTATAAATAGTAAACTTGCAGTTATTTTTAACAGATTTTTAAATCAATGTTACAATGTTTTATGTTGTTTTTTGCAATATTTTTTTATGCTTGAATATTTTAGTCTCCTAAATAATTATTGCTTCCTTTTTTATGTTCAAATGAAGAAAGTGAGTCGTGAGGGTGAGGAAATAATGACTTGAATTATTTTTAATATACAGTATTTGGTGTGTGTGTGTGTGTGTGTGTGTGTGTGTGTGTGTTTCAGGTATACCATAAGTTATGGGGACAAAATGTACCCACAAAGAGGGCAATATCCAAAATCCTTTTACTTGTGGGGACATTTTTGGGTACCCATGAAGAAAACAGCTTATAAAAATAAAAACAACAACAAAAAACATAATTTGTAACTCTGGACATTGCCAATAAAGAATTTAGCGATCATTGTTAACTTTAATTTAACCTTAACGGGAATTGCATATGTAATTGATTATTAATGAATACCCCAACCACATTGACAGCATGAAAAGAGCAAAAGAACAATATGTCAAATATAACTGATGTGAATTACATTCCAGGATGGCCTTAGGTTTCCCACAACCCATGAAAGCTGTTCCCATCTCTTTATTAAGTTGGAAATCTAAGAGAGCGGTTTAAGTGGACACAGAGAGCTGGCATTTCAGTACATTACTTCCAGAACATCGTGTGAATGTTCAGGAAGCTGAAATGGGCTCTTGGCACCATTAAGCTATACTGAAATATTAAAGGGGTCCTGTCATACTATTTGTTATTAGTTCAATTTGATATCCACTCTAAGTTTTTTTGCGCCAAAACCAATAATTTAGGTTTTTATTATTTTCATTTTCAACACATTTCTGTAACCCTTAAAATGTTCTTTTTTTGTGTGTTTTGTTGCTGCGATGCTGTATTTGCACGCGCGCACACACACACACACACACACGTACACAATATATATTAAATCACGATTAATCGATTTGGCAGCACTAGTAATTTTACCCAATTGCCCCTACTTCATCAACAGCTCCATCCTTGCTATAAAGACAGAACAAATTTGGTAGGCTTATATTGGTGCTCAAATCCTAATAAAGTTGGACTTATTAACTTTTCCTTGCGTCAGCTCTGCGTCTCATCACAGTGACAGAGCGAAAAAAGTCACCATGCACCGCAGATATGTGGCTGGTGACATCAACTCAAGTCTGAAATTGCTGCAGGAACCTCGTCTTAGCCGTAGTAGGGTGGTTGCCAGGCAGCATCAAGTGTTAAGACAAGCAGAGTGAAAAATGCCAGCACTTGTCCTGTCAGAGGTGAAGAATGGCAGGGCTGTCTACAGGACGTTGTGGGTTACGGAGCCAGGCTCATTAATCTCGTCTGACTGCTTCATGCACTGAGCCAGGGTCAGTGTGAGATCTTACCCCAGCACATATGCAGCAGGGTTGGGCTTCACTGTAGCAGCGAGCCCCTATTCCTTGTCTACATTCCCATACCAGATGACCCCAAAACATCCCACTCTCCCAGCACAAAAAATGCTCTGGCATCTGTATTTTTCCTCAGATCAAAAACAAAAAGTCCATATGGAGCTAACTTCACAGTCCAAGTTTCTGCCATCTCCTTTGAGCCTTGTATTACAAAGCATAGAGATACTTTCTAATAGTTAATATGCTGGAAGAAACCAGGGTAGACTGTTAGAAAAGAAAGTGCAAATATTGTACCTTCAGGGGTACTACAGCTTATCAATGGGTAAGTTCACTCAAAAAGACATCTAAAAGGTACATATGAACCTTTAGGGTTAGAAAAGCTACAAAGATGTCCTTTTGAGGGTATTGCCCCAGTGACGAGCTGTGGTACCCCTGAAGGTACAATCTTTGTCTTTTCAAATGATAGCCTACATGTAATGTGCATCTGATTTGATTATGATTATCATTCCATCTGCCTATATTGACAACTTAACTGTTTACATTATAACACCATTAAAGTCTATGAACTGTGGTGTGTTTATATTTATAAACATTATATTATGTAATATTACATTATATTATAATGTACATTTGAATATTATTATTACTTCACCTACCCGTGTTCACACAGAATACTCTCAAAAACTGAACTGTTCACATTATAACACTTGACATAACAGTTAAAGTCTAAAATAAGTTTATTAAAATATATTATGTGATATTATATTAATTATATTATATTATATGCAGTTTTGTATAATTAACAACAAAATGTCTTCATAATGGTTTTCACTAACAACAATAACATTCTCTCGCTGGTCTATACACTTTGGGTTCCTATCCTAGTGTAAGTAAAAAAAAGATCAGCAGTGCTCAAAGGCATTAAGGTTTTTAAATTGCATAATAACTTTGGTTTTTAATCCATCCCTCTTGAAAAATGAGTCCAATTTGGGTTTTGAGGAAGCAGCCTCATCCTACCACTGGTTGTGGTTTTTCCCCAGAAAGTTAGTGTAGGCCTATGTGCTTTCCATCTGTGGGTGAAGGTTCACTTTGGAATAAAATCACTAGATTTAGTAATGACATTTGGTTAGGGGTCAGATGTCATACAATGAAATTGATCCATTGTTGTTTTTGGTGTTATTAGACATATCTGTTTGCATAACTGTCTGAAATATGAAGTATATTCATATACATGCTTGATATGGAGTGGTATTTGATATCATGAACATAAAAAAGGCATTTACCTACAAATGTCTTTATGAGTGTTCAGCACAATGTGGAGTCATTTTTAAATTGTAAAATGTTTGTAAAAATTGTAATAAAATGGAATATGTAACTTATCCAATTTACTCTTTATTCAAAATACCATACCTGTGTTCCAGGCAGTTTCTTAGTATGTCATGGGGCTTGATATTCATGTAAAATATGTATCAGGCTAAATCATGGCATAAGTTGGCATAAGCAAACACACTATAGTAGGTGGGCTATTTAGACAGTCATCTTCCTGTGGCCTTTCATTACCATTGTTTTCACTCAACTATCATTTATGTACAGAGCCAACCACTTAAACTGTTTGGTTTGTTGTCCAACTCCTGAATAGCTCTTTATTCTTTTCCATGTTCATTCCAAATGTGGTAAATATTGTTGGATGTATGTATTCGCGCAAAACTTGAGTATCTCTAATTATGTTCTGTATTATCCTTCCATCAAAAACAATCGCTTCAGTCGTGAGAAATTAGTCATGGTCAATAGAATATGTGAAAAAGTATTCTGGGGATGATGAATACAGAAAACCAAAGATTTAATATGTGCATTTGATACATTTTTATCCTTAAAAAGGAAAACATCCAACGTTTAATTGATCTTTTACAATTAACCCTTGATTCAAAACTGAATAACTTTGTCTGCTGATTCCATGGATCCTCAAAAACAACAGCAGCAAGCAATTTGATTTTATTATGTTTGGCACTTCTCAAGCTGTTTATTCTGGTTTCTGAACATAAAAATTATTGAACTGTGGCTTTTTTTGGCTGGCAGACTCTTGCAAAAACAATTATTGCTTTGTAAAATATACAACAAAGAGCACAGTGTCTCAATTACTACAGTTAAACAGGAAAAGGGAGAAAAAGAGCAAGAGAGATGGAGCATTCAGAATCATTCGAGAGAGTATTTAGCCCTAATAATTGCGTAGGGTAATAGTGACAGTGAATCCCCCAGTTGGCCACGTTCTGCTGATGACTTGCGGAGAAAGACAGAGACTGAGTGGAACCCTTCACTATTACCTTGGCTGTTTGTGGTGGTCCCTTTGGCATCTCACTTTCCCACAAACAGATGGTAATCTCTACCGCCTGCCAACTATTTAGTGAGAGGAGTCACAATATGCTCCCTGCACATCCATCCATCCATCCATCCATCCGTCCATCCATCAAATACATTCATGAAGTTGCAAGTAAGTAATGAAGTATCAGTATAGAATAAAACAATCAGAAAGTAATCAAATAAAAACTACTCTAAAAAAGTGAGTTTTAAGTAAGATTTAAAAACACTAAGAAATTCCGCTTGCCTAATCTCAGAGGGCAGAGAGTTCCATAGTTTTGGAGCTATAATGAAGAGAATGCCCCATCACCCATAGATCCTAAACGAGTTGGCAGAATGGTTGATAGACCAGCCTCAGAGGAGCGGAGATCATGCGTTAGGGTGTAGGGGGTTAAGAGCTCCGACAAATATTGAGGAGCCAAACCATGCAAAGCCTTAGGTAAGCATGAGAATTTTAAAATCAACACGAAACCTGACTGGAAAGCCAGTGCAAGGACTCCAAGATAGGAGTGATGTGATCCCCAGTCCTTTTCCTAGTCAAGATTCTAGCGGCTGAATTTTGCACAAACTGTAATATTTAAGGTTGCTTTTGAAACCCCAGCCAGTAGAGCATTGCAATAATCAATGCAGGAAAATACAAAAGTTAATCAAGTTTTCAGGCACAGGGAAAGACAACATGGGACGTAATCTGGCAAGGTAAAAGATGAAATATTTTAGTTTCCAAGATGAAAAAATTATGTTTTGACAGTATTCTGGATATGAGGATCAAATGTTAAAGGGATAGTTCACCCAAAAATGAAAATTCTGTCATTAATTACTCACCCTGTCGTTTCAAATCCGTAAGACTTTTGTTCATCTTTGGAACACAAATAAAGATCTTTTTGATGAAATCTGAGAGCTTTCTGTCCATCAATGGACAGCTACACAACTAACACTTCTAACGCTTCAAAAAGTTCATAAAAAGTGGTTTGGTCCAAATTTTCTGAAGCGACTTGATTGCTTTATATGATGAATTATCACTCAATTATCACTTTATATCACACATCAGTTGTGGTAAACGGAAGCTCAAGCATGTTCGCTTCACGTGCGAGAACCAATGAGGTTAATTCTTGTGTCACACAGCACGTTTGAGCTTCACCAAGAACCAATGAGGTTCATTTTCATGTTACGCGGCACGTTTGAGCTTCCGCAAGAACCAAATGAGGTTTTCTTTGGTTGAGCTCCTGTTTATGTCCGCTGATCAATTTGTATATGTGAATAAAAGCCTAGATTAAATCTGTTCGTCATATAAAGCTATCGAGTCTCTCCAGAAAATTTGGACTAAACCGCTCATTTCATATGAATTAGTTGCATGCATGTTCATGAGAGCCCCATGATGCACGCGTGTTGTGTTGATGTGAGAGCAGACATGGTTAAGCGAACGTGCGTTGGAGATTGATATTTAGTAAATAAAGTGGTAATTTATGGTCTTTTGCGCAAAAAAAGCACTCGCATTATAAATGTAATATTATGTAATAATCCTATTATAAATGTCCCATTTAAATGTATAAATATCCTATTTATGATAACTGATAAATCAAATCACAGTCAAATAAATTCATCTAGTATTGCACATTTTGCTAGTGTGGGATGAGGGAGGAATACAACAAAAAGAAGTGGAGGTAACACAAAGCAGAACGACTGATCTGTATGGATGTAGATTTATTTCCTCTGTTAAGTCAGTGATATGAAAGGGGGCAGGAAGAGAGAGAGATTTACTGCAAGAATGGCACATTCCAGACATATGTAATTTTTTGAAAAAAATGGAGAGAAATCTACTGGGATGCATTTCAAACATAAGCCTAATAGCTGGTGAAGAAACAGTTGTTTAGATGGGATTACATGACAGGGACAAGACTCTATGACAAATATGGGATATCCACAATATCACAACAGACCACAGCAAAAAGTTAAATCTCTGACCTGGCTCACGCTGAAAGAACATGTTTGTCAACACAAACCGACCATGAACTGTTTATGTAAAAGTCATCATGGTTCAACGGTCACCCTGATCATTGTATGCCTTACAGATGTGCATGAGAATCCGTCTTGCCGAGCAGAATCAAACAAACACATGAGGGCAAGAGGGTGAGGAGGCCATTCATATCATATCACTGGGTTTTTTGAAGACTTCCATGTTTCCCAATTATTATTTTTTAAATTAGCAGTGGGCAATTACCTCCAGTTGTGTGCAGAATCTGAACGTGTTCCTTGAGGAAAACTAAACAGCCTACTGGTAAATCAAACCATGCATGTCCACAAATCATTTCGGCACATGGGGATGTCATAAATAATTCTGTTGTTGGGTTGAGTGCAGAGAAGACACTGAAAAAAAAAGAAGTAAAGGAAAAATGTTGAAGTCTAATAAAATTATACCAGTGGCCTCTTCGTTTTCTAAGAGAGGTAACCACCACTTTAAGAAACTGTATGAGGTTATTTTCAATCAGTATGTTACAATCCTCAAACCTCCATCCAAATGACATGCTCTCTTCACCACAAGGGGCAAGAGAATTTGTTCCAAATAATTTAGTTTTTTTATGATTGCTTTTTTTATTAACCGAGACATGCCATAATATTACTAAAAGAACATGTGTCAGGACAAGTTTGTATGTGTGTGTGTGTATATATTAAAACTGCACGATTCTGGATAAATTGATAATTGAATTATTATTTTTTTCATAAAGAGATCACGATACTCCCACGATTCTGGTGTAATGCTCACTTTAGATTACGCTCACTTTAGACATACTAGGATACTCGCTATTTTTGACAATTTTGTTTAAATATGTCTGCTCAAGTGCAAGACGACATAAAAGAGAGCTCAGTTTAGCATTCGCGCGCTGTCTGAGACGCGGCTTTCTGGGCACATACTTCAGATGTGTGCGAACATTAAACTTTCCACACAGCACGCGAGTAATGGAATGAACTCCCTTTCGTGTCTTCTTACACTTGAATATTTAAATTGTCAAAGTTAAAATTTCCGTGACGATAATTTTCGTGACAATACCTTCAACTGTTCCGAGCATCATTCACATTTGTTCAGGTTCATGCATTGTTAGAATTCATTCAAATGTTTCCCGCCATCTGGCAAGTGACACCGTTTCGTTTCATATAATCGCCAACGTCGATTTTTACTCACATTTTCCTCTTGGTGAGTGTTAATTTCAGTGCCCTGGAAGTGCTCATATATCAACCCAGTACCTTTCAAATAGAATTTTGTTTTCCAGGACTGCTGCAAAAACACTGCCCTGGAAGCTGAACCTATAGGCTACATTAAGACTGCATGTAAATATGTATAGGCCTAGCAAATACGCAAACAAGTTATAATGGTCACCTTGCCTTCAAAAGGGGTTGATATTCAATGCTTTGCTTTCAGGAGCAAAATCATACTTGCTGAGTCACAGCTAAATGTGTGGGGGCATGAGTTTGTGCATATGTGCCATACATGGAGACAGCTAGACGTAGACTTATTTTGTTCACAAGACATCCAAACCAAGAAAAGGAAGTGTCAGCATCAAAGGAGGGAAATGTAGTGAAATTCCTTTCACCTCCAATAGCTGCCATTATGGATTTTACCTGGCACATGTCTAAGAGTCCTTTGTCCTTGAGCTGAAAGGCATCATTGTTTTTGAAAGAAGAAATGAGGAGCAGAGTGAAATGCTTGTGAAGAAGTTAGTGCGAGAACAGAGCTGGTGTTTTCTGAAACTCAACACAAACATCTTCTCATATTAGCTCAACGTGCCTCAACCTGAATGCTATTCACAAAACTAAGAGGGTCTAAGTGAGTTTTTCTTGCAGATGCAGATATCTAGTTCCTGTTTGTCGATTACTTGCACTGTGTGAGATTTATACAGTGACTTTCCTGTTTGTCGATTACTTGCACTGTGTGAGATATATACAGTGACTTTCATGGGGGTCGCCTTTTTAAAAATTAATTTCTATGGGTATATTGAATGCACTATCTCTTCAGATTCATCTGGCAAATGGCATCTATATAAACAACTCTCTGAACAGAACATTTAAACGATTCTAATTGGGACGTGTTTGAGCGACATATTACCACCTCAAAATGTGTGGTCACATTAGCGGGCAAAAAAGTCAGGTTTTTATTTTCAATAGTGTAGCAAAGAAGCACCGCTCCCACTGAAGCAAATGCATAAAAATGCAGGCACACAGGATATATCTGACTGCTGAATGCCATGACTGACCAATCAGAATCAAGTATTTCTTAGAGCAGTGTAATAATTGTGTAAAAACTAGAATGTGCAGCATACTTTTTACGACATCTTTTAAACTCCTCCAGATCCTTTGATTAGGGGCATCAGACGCATCAAATCCCCTATTAATTCACACTCTGCCATAGTACTTCAGTAGCTCTTTTTATTGGCTGCAAGGCCTCACATGGGATGAGACACTTGCATGTGAGCCCAGAAGATAATTTGCTAAGAGGGCTGACGTCTCAATGGACCAGGTCTGACGGGAAAAACTGTCTAAAAATTGGGATTCAAAATTTGGAGCCTTTCTGTCCCCCTCCCATAATTTGACACATCCCATGTGCTATGACATACTGCAGGACTTATGACAGCACAGATAGAAAAAGAGCATGCAGACAACCTTTTCCACCAGCTGAATGCTAGCAACTTGCTTCAGAAATACAGTGAAAAAAGAGATCATGCATAATTTACAACTTCTGAGGTAAAACGGAGTTGTAAAAACTGACAGATCTGGCAAAATATATAAGTTGTACTTTGTACACAAGGCGGAGGAATAAACCTCATGTTACACATTGAATGTAAATACTGCAAAGCACTTTGATTTCTTAGCATATGTCTGTGGTAGACTCTGGCTTGTAGAACACATCGTAGATTTTTTATTTCTATCACATTATAACTATATTATTTCTTTTTGAGGCAAAACCACTGTGTATAATCTGCCAATTGTTGGGGAGAGCATTCCACTTTGGTCTAATACATTTCATGAATATAAACAAAAAGATTAGCATTGGCTCTGCTAAACGGCACATTCATATCAAAATTCCCAGTTCCAAATGTGTTCTTACATTAAAATACTGCAATCTGAACAGCCTCGTTTCACCGATACTAACTGAAAAAATGTTTCATTGAAACTTGATTTAGCAATGCATCATGTCCTGCATATAGACTAAAACGACAAAAGCAAATAACCTTTGGGAAAAATGGATGTGAGAGACTTGCATTTTGACAAATTAGATGGTGTATTAATATAGCGCTGCTATTTGAAAAGCAACATGTACGTGTCTGTTGTCACTAGAGCGGAAAACTGCCTTTTGTGATAGTCATTCTAAATCAATAATGACTGAAAATAACTATTTTATCCAGTAGTCAATATGCTCTGGTATTGCATAAATGCTTGAACAGTTCAGTAAATGAAGGGTAAATTCAAAGAACAACCTTCTGCTCAGAAAAAAAAAAAAAAAACCAGGGGCCTGTTTTTCATGGCTAGCCCTGTACTTGAAGGATCATTAAATACGAAAACACATTGTTCCTGGAAATTGTGCATTTCACTTTAAACAACACAAGCATCACAAGACAGATATCAGAGATGTTGAGTGAGTCCACATACTGTTGGTTCCTATGCATTAAGAAACTGGCCAGATAGCAAAGCACACTGTGTTTTATAAGCATATGAAACATAAAGCTGTGAGGCGCAATAATATTTGACTGTACGTAATCACACGTATAGACCTTACTGGCACCAATTTTTGTCATCAATACGTTTTCAAATGGAAACATGCTTTTGATCTGCAGCTTTATAAGGCTCATGAAAGTCTTTTGATGGATGTTGACGTCTTGCTGTCTATGTGGAGAGTTTCCATGTCGGATATCAAAGAACCTTGTGGACTCACTCCAGCTAGAGAGAAAGAAAGGATGGAGGCCCACAGGAACTGCTGTGGTCTGAGAACATCATCTTGTCTATATTTATTTACTTATTTTTTTGGAGTGGAAATCTACTCCCATATCCATAAATAAATAAATAAATAAATAAATATGTGTATAAATAATAATAAATAAATAAAAACTTTGTCCAGGTGCAGGAAAGACCTACAAATTAAAGTAAGAATTCAGATTTATTTACTTTATATATAAAGTAGAACACTGCACAAAGAAGTTTTTGAGTTAAGCATCCTCCTAAACTGATTCTGTCCACCCCAAACCCACCCATTTGATATAGAGGATGCATTTCTGCCGAACATTTTACAAAACCAACATTTCTGTCATGACAACTCCCCGAGTGTTTGACATGGTAATGGATATCTTTGGTCTTGGTAGAATATATCTCATACGCTGCTGCTGTTACTGTTATTGCTGATGGCGAGCCTCCCAGTGTGATCTTGAAGAGACGCAGACCAACTCATCGAACACTTCCCCTGGTGGTAGGAAAGTATCAGTCGCCTGAGCTGGTACACACACTTCATCCAAAAGTGCCACTGTCACAGAACTGGTGACACACACTTTAACAGAGAACTATTGACAGTGGATTGACTAATACAGAAAGTGATCAGAAACAGACAGACTTTAACGACTACAAAAAGAAAAAAAACAAAGACTCATTTATTTTAAAAGGGCCCATTTTTTATTTTTCATGTATGTTATGTAATTGTGTTCAATTGTTACTTGCAAAGTAATGTGAGTAAAAGTTACTGGTTACAACTTACCTGGCCTGATACTTACTTTTATGGGTACAGTTTATATCACTTAGCTCCTTCCGAACTTAGCACAGTGTTAGCTCACATTTAGAGAGTAGCACGGTTACATAAAACTTGGCGAGCCAGCCAGGAGCTTTTTGCATTTTTTTTTGTGTTAAAAGTGAAACATTTTTAGGATTGAGTGTTACACCTGTAAAATGGAGATTCTTGAGACAGAAAATATCAAAGTACCAAACTCATAGAGCTGCACGATTATGACAAAAATCATAATTGCCGATTATTCCCTTGAAATTGCAATTTCGATTATTAATTACGATTATCACAATTTACATTGAATATATATAGGCATATTATAATACATGTTTACACAAAAATTGTTAACACACACAAGTACTGTCCCCCTTTACTTAACATACACATAAATTGTAAGAATGACTCATAGTAAAGACTAGAAAAACATTAGGACTATGTTAAAGCAATTAAATAGCAGTCCCAAACTAGTTTTTGTTAACCCTCTGGGGTCGGCGTTATCGCCGGCGATACCAGCTCACTTTTTTTCTTATCAGTGCAAAAGAGACTCAAAATACTCTGTTGATTTTGATTTTACATATTTGTGTTATACATCATTCGATCCTGTTAAGTGTCCATTATTTTTGTGTATACTCACAATATAAACAAAGTATTGTGCTTTTAGTCAAATAAAGAAAAATAAACATGATGCTAGTTTTGCCTTCTCTCTGTCAGTGAAGTCCATTCTGAAATGCGTCCGAAGATTAACTGTAATTCCGCGAATACCTGTCATACAGGCACGAGTGTTTTTCCATAATGAAGCTTGAACTCTCTTCTTTTAAATGAATTAATTTATATAAAAAAACAAATATTCTCAGTTTATGTAATCTGTATGAAAAAAGAGAGATGTCAGTATTTTTCTTTCCAGCTCATTATACCTTATTACGCGTTAATGTGCCACGCCCACGGAGAGCGCGCGGTATTCAAACGCAAATGATCTAAGGCAAGCCATGCAAACATGCCAACGCCCACCAGCTGGATTATAAAATCATGTTTAGTAAGTTTCTTACTACCGCTGTGAACACAGCGAATCCCTACGCTGTGAGGAATAATACTATCTAATAACCCTGGAAAATGTACCAAAAGTGCTGGTAGTTTCATTTCGAGGAGCAACGGATCCAGCTGATGTAGTAAGTCATTTATTCTTAAGTGCTTTGTTCTAATCGCGATATTGAATAGTGTCTATAAACCGCAAAAAGACTGTTTAAATATGAATTGCGTGTCTGTGTGTAGGCTAAATGATGAATGAACGGCACAGGCGCGCACGCTTTGTTTACTACAGTTATACAGAGCGTGTCTGTGCCGTTCATTCACTCTCGCATCTACATTAGTAAACATGTTATTAAATTTACATGAACACATCCAAACTATATTGCTATAGCCTACTAAGATGAGTAAAAATAGACTGAAATATGTTGAAATAAAATGTCTGTATAAGCAACAAACTGCAAATTAACATGTATATGCTAATATATCATACACAATATGTTGCAGACTAAATATGAATGTTTAGACAAGATTTTGTGATTAGTTTTGTTATGAGGTTGAGGAGAGATGAACCCAATTGCAGACAGTATGCAATTAACATGGATTTATTTAGACAAAACAGGGAAAACAAAACCCACGATGGGGCAAAACAGAGACAAAACAAACGAGAGATAACTAAACTAGAAAACACTTGAGAAGACTAGACTATAAACTAACAGCAAATACAAGATAAAGACGTTCTTCTTAAACAAAGTACTCACAAGGAGAATCTCACGATGAGAAACACACAATGAGAAACAATGAACCGACACAGGACAGCAAACACAAGGGGATTAAATAGGGGAACACTAATGACGAGGACAGGTGAAGCCGACTAGACAATAATGACAAGACAAGGATCACAAGGGGGTGGGGTTACGTAACAAGACAACACAAGCACATGGCCGAACACTAAGCCATGTGCTTGCACACAAAACATGATTCTGTCATGATCCTGCCTCATGACTAGGGAAAATCAAGGGCAAGAGGGCAGAATCATGACAGAACCCCCACCTTAAGGAGCGGCTTCCAGACGCTCATCAAGGGGACATTAAACACGGGACATGACAGACTGTGACAAAGACACAAACCAAAAATACATGACAAAAACTAACAAAGGCATACAAGAGAAAACAATAACAGGGTTGGGATGGAACAATAAAAACAACAAACATGGCAGAGGAGGAGGAGGAAAAACAAAGTCTTTGGGCGACTGTCCAGGATGGGTGGGGGGAACAGGGGTCCTGGGACCACGGGGAGTGGGCTTAGGACGAGCGGTCCGAGCGGGCTTGCTGGAGCGGGCTCTGGGACGGCGCTTGCTGGAGCGGGCTCTGGGACGGCGCTTGCTGGAGCGGGCTCTGGTACGGCGATTTCTGGAGCGGGCTTTGGGACGGCGCTTGCTGGAGCAGGCTCTGGGATGGCGTTTGGTGGAGTGGGCTCTGGGACGGCGCTTGCTGGAGCGGGCTCTGGGACAGCCATCGCGGACTCAGGGGGAGACAGAGAAGGAGGACAAGAGGCTCCCTTCTTCCTCTTCTTCTTCCTGGGTCGCGGAGCAGAGGCCATAGCCGGGCTTGTGACCGGTTGGGGAAGCACAGCAGGAACTGTGGTCTCAGTGGAAGAGGACTCCGAAGTCGACTCCCACGACGGCCGTCTCTCTCGTTTGCCACGGAGATCAACGGGTGCAGATGATGCCTCGGGAGTCGAGCTGGGACGAGTCTGGTTCCCCATAGTAGCCACGGCGAGGACGCGACCCTCCGGGATCACGGCCAGCATGCCAGGTGATGACGATATGGTGGGAGCCCGCGATTCCTTCCGTGACAAACCCGCCACCATATCCTGGAAGGGGCGACGAACCAGCCTTTCCCGTTCGTCCAGAGGAGGAAGTTCCTTGAGGCCTGCGATGAGGTAACGGTTAAAGAGGATGTCAGGCAAGAAGAACCTCCTCTCTTCTGCAACCCGCACGTACTCCCTCAGGGTCCTCTCACCCTGGGGAGGAATTGGAAGCTTGCCATTCCAACTGTCGGCGATAGCCGACTGCCACCATAGTTCCGGGCCAGTCATTTGTAGTATTGCGGGAACAGGCAAACTGTCTGCTGGGTTCTGTAATGGACGGTTCATTCTGTTATGAGGTTGAGGAGAGATGAACCCAATCGCAGACAGTATGCAATTAACATGGATTTATTTAAACAAAACAGGGAAAACAAAACCCACGATGGGGCAAAACAGAGACAAAACAAACGAGAGATAACTAAACTAGAAAACACTTGACAAGACTAGACTATAAACTAACAGCAAATACAAGATAAAGACGTTCTTCTTAAAGTACTCACAAGGAGAATCTCACTATGAGAAACACACAATGAGAAACAATGAACCGGCACAGGACAGCAAACACAAGGGGATTAAATAGGGGAACACTAATGACGAGGACAGGTGAAGCCGACTAGACAATAATGACAAGACAAGGATAACAAGGGGGCGGGGTTACGTAACAAGACAACACTTAGGCTTAGTGTTCGGCCATGTGCTTGCACACAAAACATGATTCTGTCATGATCCTGCCTCACGACTAGGGAAAATCAAGGGCAAGAGGGCAGAATCATGACAAGTTTTGGATAGATTATAAAGTTTTGACTGTAAAAAAAGACTACCGTCACATTAAATAGGTAAGCTTTTGTTCAGCAATTTCTGCTCATGTTAAATATACTATAGTATGATGTTTTGTCAAAAATAAAGTAGGTATATTGAATTATCAACTAAGATGTTATTATAGTGTTTGTTCCAATATTCAAACTACTGAATCCTTACCTTTTTTAATACGTATGATAAAATTTATACTTTTTACAAAGAAAGAATACACTTGAAATATTGTTAAAATTGTAATTGTTGTTGTAATTGTAACCTCTTTGTAATTGGTTACAATTTCTAACTGTAAAATATGTATATATAGATAATTTCTTTTGTCCTTGCATTCTTTGGGACCATGTGACACATCTGTGTGAGGCTAATTAATATGCAGCTCATTATGTATGTGGCACATTATCCGGCCTTTGTCTTCTCAGGTGTGAACACGCCTCCACGCATATTGCCTTTCCAAACAAAAGGTGTCTTATAAAATTTAAATCAATGTATTGTTTTGTGTAAATGATTAGGCAGGATGATTTTCAGATCATTTTGAAGCAAAAACTCTAGGCAACAATGCCCATTAGTCAAAAGTCTTGTGGACACATATTTAGTATGTGTTTTGTGGCCTTATTTCAGACACTTTAAGTTTTAGTTTTTTCAATAACCATGCATAAACAATATTCTCTCAAAAATACAAACATGTACATACATGTTGCTCACATATTACGGTAGCCCCGTTTGTGCTATATAGAGTGAATTTTCACATTTGTCATTAACATGTTTATAAATAACTGAAAAAGCACAAATGTCAGAGCATTTCAAAACACCTCAAGGACCCAGAAAACCCCTCAGACCCCAGAGGGTTAATACAATGTAAAAATATAAAAAATAACACAAAGTGAAAATAAAGTGGCATTTTGGGGTTATGGAAACGACACTTACCATGGTAAATACACAATACTAACAAGAACTGTTAATGAAACAGCTCCTGGTGAATAGAATGAAAACCATACCTGCATGCAAATCCTTCTCAGCTAACACGTGATTTATTGGTATTTGACTTTTATTTCGTGACTTACTAATTTACATTGTAACAAGGTTGCATGCTCGTAGTTTCTTTTGCACTTCATACAGTGAAGCGATACACAGCGCGCGCCGCCGCATTTGCGCGTGCAATTGAAGAGTGCGCGCTACGAGCACAGTATAACGGCTGACAGTAAAGTCCGTTTTTCTGAGGTGAAAGTCTTTTTATTTCAGCGTACACTTATGTCACTGCCTGGTATGTCATATTGTGCTGGGTTTTCTGAAGTAGTCGTGATTCACCTCTCATAACATAATTATGCTCTAAACACACACACGCAGAGTGGATTTTCTTTTGTAATCGCGGCTTTGAACGATTACGTAATCGTGGCATCCGTAATCGTAATCGCAATTAGAAATTCGATTAACTGTGCAGCCCTACAAACTCAGTCATAGTAAGTGGATTATCCTATACCCCTGTAGATGAGGAGATTTTCGATTACTTAAAGCAATGTGGGTCAATCAGTAGGATCTTTAAGATTGAGAATCCTGAGTCTGAATACCACAAACAGGCCATCATTGAGCTTGAAACTACACTGCCGCTAGACAAATCAAGTTCTGAGGACCCCAATGTCATACATCATGTAAAAACACTAGCTAGAGTTTACAACAGCTGAGTAGGCACTGAAATCACTCACACCTTTCTGTCTGAGCTTAAAGGCATAGCCAGATTAAGTGGTGTGTCATTGGAGGACATTTTGCTATAAGAGTTTTAGGATTACAGAAACTATTAGAGCACAGGTCCCAGTGGAAGAAATAGAGACAGTTCATGAGCCAACTCCTACTCCGCCAGTGAGTGAAAGGATAGAGCCAATCTCACCTACGACCCAAGCTCAGCCCATACCCACACCAGCTCAACTGGGACAACACCCAAATTTCACTAAGACAAAACTGACTCCTCCGGGAATTCCACTTAACCCTCACTCTAGTGAGTTAATTCAAACTGTTGGTGAAAAACGGTCTTACACTAAGCCAACAGCTACATTCACTCCATCTGTTATGAGGGACCCCATGCCTAATTTTACCTTATCTCCTGATCATCTCACCACACCTGAAGTTCAGTGGGTAGTGGTCGAACACATTGTGAAAAGCACCGAAATCTCAATTGCACTCACCTTCCAAATTGAGGATTTTCTCAGGCAAAGTCCCTTGCCCCAACTATGAGGTGGATTATGAAACCTGGCGAAACAGTGTTGATTTCTACTTGACTGATCCCACTGATTCTCATTCACAGTTGGTGAGAAGAATTGTTGATAGCCTTTTACCCCCTGCTGCTAACGTGATGAAAGACAAAATAACCCACCAACCTTCTCAGAGTTTTTGCTGTTGTTGCGGATTGAAGAGGATAAGCAAGCAGCCAAGGCAAGTCGAATGAAGCAGCACCTCGGATTCACAAAAACAAAAGCCCAGGCTAATGCACAAGCTGCGTGTGTCGGAGAAATCACTGATTATGACACAAAGATCCAAGATAACAGTATACCTTCAACCATGAAACAGATTCAAAAACAGATAGCTGACTTCCAAGCTCAGATTGCGGCCTTCACAGTTTCCAAGGGAGAGAAAGCAGTGAAAAAACCAAAGTGCCTAATGCTCAGAGGGCAAAGCCAAAAGAGAGCCAGCCTATGTCTCAGAAGCAGTCCTCAGCTCAGTTTGTGACCACTAGGAGACCCCGGCCCTGGTACTGTTTTAAATGTGGGGAAGATGGTCACATAGTTAGCAGCTGCAGTAACCCTCCTAATCCTATGCTGGTTGACGCTAAAAGAAAATAGCTAAAAGAAAAGCAACAGGCTTGGGATGAGAAGACTGCATCAAGCAACCCCTCAACTTTAAACTAGAAGCGGTTCCTGTGGAAGGATGATCAGGAACCGAAGAACAGAAAAGTCCTCAAGAAAAGCTTAACACCAAGGCAGTATTGAAAGAACACAAAGTAAAACAAACCAGAAGTGTTCTAAAAGGACTTGTTGGACAAAAGAGCACAGCTAACGTTGAAGTCGGTGGAGTCGGGTGCAACTGCTTACTTGATACAGGTTTGCAGGTTACCACCATATCCCAGTCGTTCTACAATGATCATCTGTCAGAGTACATAATAAAACCTGTGAGTGACATATTAGAGGTTGAAGGAGCTAACAGCAAACCTGTTCCTTAAGATGGATAGGTAGAGATAAGCCTGAAGTTTCCTAAAGAGTTTATCGCCTCAGAACCTGAAGTAGAAACTCTAGCTTTGATAGTACCGGACACTCGCTCAAACAGCAGTATACCAGTACTCATTAGGATGAACACTCTGGACCCTCTTAATGAGGAGCACTGTGATGACAACACTCTCAGACCTACCACATTTTGTGGCTATGCCCAAGTTCTCAAAACCCTTCAGTTAAGACACCAGTAACCCTCCGGTGGTAGACTTGGACTTGTAAAACTCAGGGGCAGTACACCTGCCACAATCCCTGCTGGTGAGAAGGTCATACTACAGGGATTTGCTGGTGCAAAAACCATTACCAGTGAGCCATGGGTGCTGCTTGAGCCTCCATCTATGTCATCCTTACCTGGTGGAATCTTCACAGAGTGTTGTCTTATCACCATGCCAACTCAACATCCTTACAAGGTACCTGTAATATTGAGAAACGAAACCGATCATGATATAACACTACCAACTAACTCTATCATTGCTGAGATAACAGTAGCTCAAGAAATTTTGCAAGATACTCACCCTAACCAAAAACCTACTCACCCAGATAAAGAATCATCTCCTTCTGATAATCCGCGAGATGCAGCCAGCTCCTCTGGTCAACAAGAGACAAAAGCAGAGGAAAAGCTGAAGCTTAACTTTGGCGATTCACCACTTTCTGACGAGTGGAAGACAAGAATAACCAAGAGGCTAAATGACTACTCTGATGTTTTTCGCTCGTCATGATCTTGACTTCGGTCATACAACAAAAGTCAAACATCACATTCGTCTGAAGGATGAAACGCCATTCAAACAGTGACCCCGCCCCATACATCCACAAGATTATGAAGCAGTGCGACGCCATCTAAAAACACTTCTCGATGCTGGAGTTATCAGGGAATCGGAGTCCCCCTTTTCATCACCAATTGTAGTCGTCAAAAAGAAGAATGGTGATATCAGACTGTGTGTAGACTACAGGAAACCAAACCTCCAAACTATCAAGGACGCATAAGCCTTACCTAATTTGGAGGAGTCGTTTACTTCACTCAGTGGGTCTCAATGGTTTTCTGTAATGGATCTAAAATCTGGATACTACCAGATCGAGATGGATTAAGTGACAAAATAAAAACAGCCTTTGTATGCCCTTTAGGGTTTTGGAAATGGAACAGCATGCCACAAGGGATAACGAATGCACCCTCCACATTCCAGCGGTTGATGAAAAAATGCATGGGTGATATGCATCTGAGGGAAGTGCTCGTTTTCCTTGATGACTTGATTGTTTTTTCCACGTCTTTGGAAGAACATGAAACACGACTGATCAGTGTCTTGAATCGACTAAGAGAAAGTGGCCTTAAGCTATCACCAGAAAAGTGTGGTTTCTTTCAAACATCAGTACGTTACTTAGGGCACATTGTATCAAGGAACGGAGTCGAAACAGATCCAGAAAAGGTTAAAGACCTGGCCGAGACCTCAGACCCTGAAGGAATTAAAATCCTTTCTTGGTTTCTCTGGTTACTATCGGAGATTTGTACAAGATTATGCCAAGATAGTAAAGCCCTTGACAAGCCTGAATGCTGGTTATCCACCAACACGAAGAAGCAAGCCAACCCAAACACCTGGCCAATACTTCCACCCCAAGGAGCCTTTTGCTGAAAGATGGACCTCTGCTTGCCAGCAGGCTTTCGAGAACATCATCGACAAGCTCACATCGTCCCCTGTGCTAGGATTTGCAAATCCTAAGTTACCATATACTCTCCACACAGATGCCAGTACGACTGGACTCAGAGCGGCATTGTATCAGGAACAGGATGGACAGAGCCGTGTCATTGCCTACGCAAGTAGAGGGTTATCACTAGGGATGGGAATTGATACGATATCAATGCCACTGACGATTCTGCTTATCGATCCGATTCTTTAACGATTCTCTTATCGATTCCTGATAGCACTGTGTGGAAAATAGTCATATGCTTTTTCAGCAAAAAAAAAAGTGTTTTTATTTGTTTTTAAGCTTACCCTTGAGAAAGCAAACTGTACTTTTTATGTAATAAATGGAACCTTATTGTAAAGTGTTACCGATTAGTTATACACCGATTCAGATGTCTGGTGAGTTCAGTGTTGGAAAGATCAGTCGTTTTAACCATTCATTAAATTAATCGGTTCAAATGAGTCATTAGTACGCGAATTGGACGTGTCATGCGCGTTGTGTGATTATCCCAGCAGTTAGGACATGGACATCCCACAAGATTTGTGTCAAAAAAGAAAACATTTCATCACTGGATTGTTTTTTTTTTCCGTTTATTTAAAGGGTTGTTTTATGTCAGCTGAATGTGCGGAACCCTTATCTTCACTCTTCAGAGAAGATAAGGTAACTTATTTTAGCACAATTCACACCCAGCGGTAATTCAGGAAAACAAAATCTCCGAATGCTCCACATTAAACTTTGGTCTTCCGACCTTTTAACATCGTGTTGATTTATTTGGTTAATATGTGTGAGGGGGAGAGAGCAAGACAGCGCTTAGTGTGGAGATGGTGAAGTCTTGTTTACACTTTCGCCTGGCTCCGAAGTGAGAGAGTGCGCGCACGCGACCGGGTCTCTCTCTCTCTGCTCGTTCTTTCAGTTAAACATATGCCCTGTCACAAGCGCAGCAGTTCATCTACATTACTCACCGATCAAATAAGACTTTGGCAGGACAAAAATTCTCTTTGGGGGGCGTAATAAAAAATTCAATGCAGGAAATACCCTGTTATTGCAAACAGGAAACAGCATAATTTGTCTCGTTTAGTAAAATAAAGCCAAGTTTTAGATCGTCTTTTCCTCTCCATGATTACCTTCTCTGCTCAAAACGCTTGGACGTTGCGCTATGGTGCCCGATAAAGGACAAAAGGGAAAGTTGTGAGTTCGCAGTCTGTATATTATGGCTGGGACTCGGAGCAGGAGCATTGATAAGAGGAATTGTCAACGCATACAATATCGATGGTTCATAAAACTTAGAACCAGTTCTCGATTCCCATCCCTAGTTATCACACAGTGAGGCAAGATATCCAGCGCATAAGTTGGAATTTTTAGCCTTAAAGTTGGCTATCACTGAAAAATTCCACGATTACTTGTACGTTAACTAGGGTTGGGTATCGGTTGGGTTTTATCCCATACCAGTACCTACTCTGTATTTTTTAAACGGTTCCGGTGCTTAAACGGTTCTTGAAACGGTACTTTAAAGGGATAGTTCACCCAAAAATAAAAATTCTGTCAGTAATTACTTACCCTCATGTTGTTCAACCCCGTAAGACCTTCGTTCATCTTCGGAACACGAATTAAGATACGAAGGTCTTACGGGGTTGAACAACATGAGGGTGAGTAATTACTGACAGAAATTTCATTTTTGGGTGAACTATCCCTTTAAGAAAACGAAACCGCACACACTTTGTCAAAAACTAATACCCTTTTATTTACAGGGCCAAACTGGACACAATATTAACTTAAATCTTTAAACAATATAAATACAAGTAACATATATGGTAATAATAAATAAACCAATATAAAATAAAAATTCACATTTACATAATATCAAATAAAACAATATTGTATCAAACAATGTAATAATACTGGAGATTAATAGAGATTACTACCAAGGTAATCTAATCTCGACATGGCTACAGGTTCCCATGTTTTGTCTGCTTGAACCAGTCATGTAAGTTATCTGGTCGTTGCACTAGAACGGCAACGCTTGGCGCGTTTGGTATTTTATTCTCACTGCGTCTTAGCTACGCAGCGTTGAGTGAACCTATGAAAGAGAACGTCTCTGGTTACTGGTGTAACCTATGTTCTCTGAATAGGGAACGAGACGCTGCGTTCGCTGCCAAACTCCTCGCGCTGCCGACAGGCTTCCTTTTTCGGCGTGCCAATATAATAAGACGACGTGAGCGTCGAGGCGGCGCCCGCGCCATCAGCCAATGGATTGGCGTGATTCTATATGGGCTTCAGACAATCGGCACACCCAGAGGGCATTCTGACGCGTAATTTTACACGTGAAATGCAGCCAAACCTTGGAGCGTTTTGTCTTCGGCATCTTCATTAATCCCCTCGCAATCAGCAGACGTTCCGGGAGTCTCCCGCATATTGATAACGGCTCCCTGATGCCCGCAAATTAGTTAAAATCTCCTGGAATCTAGAGCGAGCGAGCGAGCAAGAGCTCGCATGCGAGACAGAACAGACTGTGCTTCAAACAGTATTGTGCGCGCACGGCGTAGAGAGAGAGAGAGAGCGCGCGAGACCTTGCGTGTGTGCGCCTCATGACACAGAGAGTCAGGCACCGAAATCAGGCACCAAAATTTTAGTTCTTATTCGGTCTGGTTACTACCGTTTACATCAGAACCGGTTCCCTATTGGCACCGCGTTTCGGTACCCAACCCTAACGTTAACTGCTTCAAAGTTGTGACTGACAATAATCCGCTGAGGTATATACTTACCACTGCTAAACTGGAGGCTACTAGATATCGTTGGTTAGCTTCACTGTCCATTTTTACGTTTGACATCACATATCGCGCAGGCAAGCAGAACCTGGATGCTGACGGGTTGTCAAGGAGGCCTCATGGTGACTTAATAAATGACAATCAGTCTCAAGGCGAAAGTCAGAGATTACATGAGTTCACTTCTCATCATCTGAATCCTAAGAGCAATGATTTCTGCTGTACAGAAACGGTCAGAGCAGCCTGCCAGAGCCATATTGTTGCTTGTGGTAAGGAAGACTCCACTACTCCTTGCTTAGTAGAGTCTCTCGCCATCCACCCAGAGGCCATTCCTACTGAGTTTGAGGAAGAGGGATTCCATGGTCTTCCTACAGTCCCAAAGTATAGCACAGATGAGCTTGCAACACTACAAAGAGCAGACCCAGTTATCAGTAACATCGTAAAATTAATTCAGTCCCAAGAACCTGTACCTACTAGTCGCAAGTCTGAGTCACCAGAGGATCAGCTGATGCTCAGGGAGATGAGTCATCTTGAATTGAAGGATGACCTGTTGTACAGGAGACGGCAGTGTGACAATAGATCAGTTCGCCAACTTGTTCTGCCACATGTGTTAAGGTCATCAGTACTTACCAGTCTTCATAACCAGATGGGACACATGGGTATTGAACGTACTCTTGAGCTGGTTAGGTCAAGGTTCTATTGGCCAAAAATGGCATCTGATTTTGAGACAAAGATCAAGATCTGTGAGAGATGTGTCAAGAGGAAAAGTCAGCCAGAGAAAGCTTCCCCTCTGGTCAATATCCAAACCAGCAGGCCAATGGAACTGGTTTGTATGGACTTTTTATCTTTGGAACCGGATAGCCATAAACACCAAAGATATCCTGGTCATCACCGACCACTTTACACGGTATGCTGTAGCTATTCCAACAAAAGATCAAAAAGCCAGCACAGTCGCCAAATGTCTATGAGAGCAGTTCCTCAGTCACTATGGGTTCCCAGAACGTCTCCATAGCGATCAGGGGTGCGATTTCAAGTCGCAAACCATCAAAGAGCTCTGTGCTTTGGCCGGCATCCGTAAAGTGAGGACAAGTCCATATCATCCCAGAGGAAACCCAGTAGAGCGATTTAATCGCACATTACTGAGCATGCTGGGAACTTTGCGGGAAAAGGAGAAGACGAAGTGGCGTGAGCATGTCAAACCACTCACTCATGCATACAACTGCACAAGACTCGATGCCACAGGGTTCTCACCCAATGAACTGATGTTTGGGCGGCAGCCCAGATTGCTGATAGACATCGCATTTGGGTTACCAGTCAAAGACAGTTGATCTACTTCACATTCCCAGTATGTGAAAAATCTCAAGTCCCAGTTGAGGGAAAGATATCAGCTTGCAACTAAAAGCGCAAAAAAAGTGGCTGATAAGAACAAACAGAGGTGTGATGTGCGAGAATCCACACTTGAGGCAGGAGACAGAGTTCTTGTGCGAAATCTTCGCCTCCGCCAAAAACACAAACTCGCTGACCGGTGGGAGTCAAACGTCTATATTGTGCAAAAGAGAGCAGGAGACTTACCTGTCTATGTAGTGTGTCCTGAAGGTCAGGATGGGCCAACACGCACATTACATCGTGATCTGCTCTTACCTTGTGGTTTTATTCCTGAAGTAGAGGAAGAAGAAATCAAGCCAAAACTAGCACGTAGGCTCAGAACAAGGCAGACACTTCCCCAACCAAGCAAACAACTTATTTGTTCAGAGGATGATGATGATGATATTGAATCTCAATTCTACACCATCAAAGTCTCTGAGGTAGAGACAACACTGTTTAAAGTCTTGGATATGCCAAAGGAAAATGGTGAGGCAGCTCGCAGAAGAAGCACACCTGCTGGAGCTGAATACTTACCTGTTGATTCTGAAACCCTACCTGACATGGAACAACAAACCTTACCTGGAACCTTATCTGACGTGTCCTCTGCTGGAAACAGCCTTAACTCTGTGGAGAGAAGCCCCATGGATTTGGAGCCTGAGGAAAACTTACCTGTTGCAGTTGAACTTGAGGAAAACGTACTTGTTGCAGTTGAACCTGAGGAAAGAACTGAAAAAATGGATGGAGCTATGGAAACAGAGGCAGTAAATGAAATCAACACATCCCAAATGGAAAAGGAACCATCAGTACAACATCCAGATGAGTACCTAAATGAGAAACTTGCAATGGGAAGAGAGGATTCACAGTGTCAGTCTAAAAAGAATGGCCCCCAAACAGTTACAACCAGTGACCCGAGTTCTACTGTTGCAACAGACAATGACATCAATGAGACAGCCAGTGAACCTAGCCTGGCTCCGCCCTCCTACGTACTTCTGCTCAATTTTCATTTTCCTTCAGTACTAGGTCTGGGCTTGTGCTGTAGTCTTTGGTTTTCTCCGATCAATTTTTTACCGGGCCAATCAGCGAACAGAGGGAGTGGCTGAGAACGATGACGCTTATGTTGTGCGTTATTTTGAGCTGAAGTTCAGTAATGACAGCGGAGAAAGATGCGAGCTAAGTCATTCGGTCTGTTGTGGCAACGCTGCCGAATATCAGGAAGTTAAAGCCGGAGCAAGAACAATCTTTGTTTAGTTTTGTTGGTGACAATGATGTTGTATGAGCATCGTATGCGCATGACATATGTCACGACCAAACGTTAGCGATTGGTTAAGGCAGATCCAGAGTGACTCTGGGCAGATCCAATAGTTTTAGACTTCAATAGAGTACCCGCCTACAAGGAAGTTAACGCTTGTCAATGGAGCGGTGCCAGACTCTATGTACAAATGAAATGTACGAGAGTCTGGTGGGACCAGGCTAAGTGAACCTCCTCGTAGGTCAGAACGTTCCAGAAGGGCACCTGGGAAATTTACTTACCCTCAACATGGCAGTCCCTTGATTTCTTTTGCCCAGACCATTCTAGAAGGATTCAATCGAGCTTTAGTTGAAATGTTTGAAAGTAATCATTTTGTGGAAAAGAGAACATGAAGGAACTCATGTCAGTTAAGGGGGGGAGGGTGTAACAAAGTGACAATACAGGGTTAAAAGAACTTGAAAATGTATTAAAATAGCATAATATCCCATTAGGAAAATTAGCCAATCAGGAGCGATAGTTCCTCCTCCAGCTGATTGACAGGTCACGACGCAACTGCGTGATCCTGTGAGAACCTGCGCGTGTGTATGTGAGAAAGAAAGAGACGACGAACATGCTTGATGGCGACAGGAGAAAAGAGAGGAAATGAACAGATTTAAAGTTAACAGAGGGATAAAAGTGAGTGTATTAGCAAGCTAAATAACCAACACAGAAGACAGGATAAGGAGGAGCAACCGGGAGTTTGGAAAAAATCCCGTTTTCCACCTCTATTTGTCTCGGTCAGGTCTTATGGACAGAGTGAGAACTACTTGGAAGATCCCTTTCTATTGATGCGAGCCTTCCAGTGTGATCTTGAAGAGACGCAGACCAACTCATCGAACACTTCCCCTGGTGGTAGGAAAGTATCAGTTGCCTGAGCTGGTACACACACTTCATCCAAAAGTGCCGACTTTCCTCTTAAACAAGGAAACTGTCACAGAACTGGTGACACACACTCTACACACTAGAGAACTATTGACAGTGGATTGACTAATACAGAAAGTGATCACAAACAGACAGACTTTAACGACTACAAAAAGAAAAAAACAAAGACTCATTTATTTTAAAAGAGCCCATTTTTTATTTTTCATTGATGTTAAGTAATTGTGTTCAATTGTTACTTGCAAAGTAATGTGAGTAAAAGTTACTGGTTACAACTTACCTGGCCTGATACTTCCTTTTATGGGTACAGTTTATATCACTTAGCTCCTTCCGAACCTAGCACAGTGTTAGCTCACATTTAGAGAGTAGCACGGTTACACAATTTTTACTGAACCAATGCAGTCTGATTTTATCACCCCACAAACGCTATCCCCATTGGACCCATAGTTTGTAATGCCTTGTTCAGAAACATATGGTAATAGTAAACAGCATTTCCAGTTCTTTTGTAACAGTTGTTGATATCAGTTAGAAACATGCCAAGATAACAGCCTAATCAGTAAACAATATGCTAAGCTATCAGACAAATCAACTAACAGTATACAACATATATAAAGAGATAATCAGGCGCGGAAAAGAGTAACAAATCAATAAAAAAGCTTACATTTTTTAAAATAAGTACAAATAACAGACTTAAAACTACATTTCTTATTTCCAAATATGTGTTCCTCAAATTCAATCATTAAAAAAAAAAATCATTAAAGAACAGGAATTCAGAACTGAAATTGTCTCAAGATTTCCAAACTCAATACACAAAAAGCAAGTTGGTGACTTTGTTCCTCCATGATTAATTATATTCCCAAAAATGAAACTGAAGAAGATACACCTCACTTTGAGGCAAAACAGTGTTTCTTTCATGCATGGCGCACTGTGATGTGACTAGCCAGGGTTAACGTGTCTCATTCATCTTCAGTCTTCCCAGCCTCATCCCTAAACCATAGAGAGACAGATGTGCCGAGGGGGAAGCCCCCTGCTTCAATTCAATTCTCTTGCCAATTCCAGCCACCCTGGGAATTCTATGGGAAACCATGGGGAGACTCCCTCTTTCCTCACCCTCTGATCATTGCGTTTCTTTTCGAAAAATAGCTCAGAGAGAAGTCACTTTCTACACATGGAGATTTATCTCCATTCATCGTCTGCGGTGCTGAGTGTATGGATTACAGATGATTAATACCTTCACTGACGCATCACCTGGGGAGTATCCACAGGGGCTTAAGTGTGTAATGCACAGCAGACATCCAAGTGTCTCCTACCCGCCTCGATCCACCCTCATTTCACATGCATTACCATTGAAGCCTGTTTCCGCCTCAGAGGAAAAAATAAAAAGGTTTTGTAAGTCACAGTGTGAGATATAAAGTGACTGTTTGTCATAATTGACTTTTGTATCTAACAAAAGTCGCAACTGCAAGATATAAAGTCACAAATATGATAAATACACATTTTAATTGTGAGATATTAAGTAAAAATTTAGAGAAACAAAATTGAAATTATGATAAAACATGTCAAACTGCAAGATAGTCACATTGTGAGATTTAAAGTTGCGATTGAGACAAAACGTCCAAAAGATATCACCATTATGAGATAAAACACCAATTGATATAAAGATAAAGTAACAATTATGAGGAAATAGTTGCAAATATGTGACAAACTGCAAGATGTCACATTGTGGAAATGGAATATTACAATTCTGAAAAATTGCAAGATAAAAAGTAACAAAAACAAGAAACAAAGTCGCAATTGACCGTTCGCAAAGACCCGCCCCCTTTATTGCTATGTCCGACAAGCCACGCTGCTCTCACGCCACACACCATGTTCTCACACAGTGAAAAATACAACGCGGAGGAGAGGACACTGACAACACGCTGACAGACAGGACAGACCAGGTTACTTTTGAAATGAAACAAAGTAACAACTTTCAAATTTGGTCATTTTTTAAAGAAATTTAAACAACAAATACCGTTTTGTGGCTCTTTAATGTGTCTGACAGATCGCTGTAGCACCTCAGTTAAAGCTGCTCGTGAACTGATCATCTCTTCCTTCTAGTTAATTTATAGCATCAAATAAACATGAATGAACAAGAAGGAATGTTATTTTAACCGCGGAAAGACGTCAGTACACTTAGTTTTTCAAGTTAAAATCCTCCAACGTTAATCTACTAACTCTCCTGACTTCTTTGTCAGACAAAAATGGCGGATTCAGCGGATTATGATTGGTCAGATCGCCTGTCAATCAAACTCCTTGCGAAGGGTCAATTGTAAAACAGTCATGTTGCAAAATATCGGCATTTATGAGAATTACGAGGTTTATGAGATAAAGTTAAAAAACAAGATATAAAGTCATATTGCAAGATATTATGTCGCATTAAGAGATTGCAAAAAAAGTCATTGTGAGATATCACAATTCTGAGAAATAGAGGCAATTACAAGAAACAAAGTCGCAATTGCGATAGTCATTTTATGTCACGTTGTGAAATGTAAACTCAACTATGAGAAACAAATTCACATTTGTAAGACATGAAGAAATTACCTTTTAATATTGTTTCACTCTAGGCAAAAAAGGCTTCCATATATTAGAGATCAATGGACCAATTCACAAGCTTGCTGTGCAGGTGTGCATCTAAGGTTGAGCTGTGTCATAACCTAAAGGAATTAGAAATAACATGGACAACTAATCCACAGTGCTTTGTCTTTGACCTCAATGGCATAGCATTTAAATGCTCCAGCTGTTTGACCTTTCTGGCATGAATGGGAGTCTGGTTCAGCTGATTTTCCATCTTCCTAAGAGGCACCGCATAAATTAGAGCTGTGATTACTGGAACACTAAATCAGATGCAGCCTTTTTCGACTTTGTTTCTGTGATGATGATCAACGACACCGTTTACACACATTCCAATAAATTGTATTAGCAGCCAGCTACCTGTACACTCGTTGCATGTTAAATTAGCATGTCTCATGTTGCACTGGAGCACTTAAGCAAATTCTTTTCAAATGTTAGATGGATGACTCTTCCAAGTTATTCTTTCTTAAAACTTCTTACTTATCATGAAAATATTCCTAAACTTGGAAAAAAGCAAAAAAGAGGAAAAGAAAAACATCCTCCTGACTACAGATGGCACTATTGCGTCAAGTAGAAGGCCAGTTTCGAGTCTTGCACATCACTCACACATCAAAGTGATTGACATGTTCTTTTACAGACCACTTACAAGCCTTTAATGACCTTTACAAGAAAGGGCATTGACTTCTTCCATTCCTAGTTGCCTGGGAGACAAGGATCCACATGTAAATGATATTCTCTCTCAAATGAACCATCCTTGATGGTTCCTCAAAAAGCTACACTTCAATGCAGCTGTTCCTGTAAAAATAACCGCTCTGTCAGTCTCCCTCCGCGGTCCCCAGGCTTTCGCCGGTTCTGCGAGTTTGGAATGCAAAATCAAACGCAGACACATCCACTGACCAAAGTATTAAAACTGATGAGTATATGACTTTCACCGCTCCCACTTCAGGCTTTCAAGCCCCTTAACAAGTCAGTCGGTCCATAAGGGGAAAAAAAAGAGGCAATAAAGTCAACGCTCAACTTTTCCACCGAACTGCATTCGAAATTATGAGACAATTGCCACGACTTAATAAACAAAAGAGATGGAAGTAGCAGCTGACCCTGCACGAGTGAGTGAGAAAATAACGCTAATTTAGTCCCGAAAGCGATGTGACTGTTACAAATGAGTGCAGTAGGAAACCAGACCTCCTTTTCACAACATCTCTCAATCTTTCCCACTCTCCCATTTGAGAAAATCCCAGATTTATGCATTGAAAGTGCTTTTGTTTTAATTACCGGCAAAGCTTTTCTGACGGTCTTGCTGTAATTGAGGGGCGGATCGTTGAGACTTGGGAGCGAGAGACTGCCTGCTGCTCAGCCTTGTTTTAATGGGAATTTCTGTTGCTCCTAAGTATTTCAGCAGATCCCCGCAGCCGCCCGTGGGGTAGAGTGAAGCTGGGGCTCTATCGGTTCTTGAAGTCTTCTGAGGGCACATTATATGACCAAAGTAATGGCGATTATTATCCTCTTTATTGCCATTATCATTCAGTGGTCCAAGGGTGGTCTGAATGGGATTCTAACCGCTCATTAACATAGCAGCTCGGTGAGAAGCTGATCTTTCAGCTGGGTGATTGAAAACGACTAGCCAAAGCATTTCTGGAAAACAGGGCAAGACAGAAGAAATTATCCTTGGATATCAATGTACGAAACAAGTAATTGACCAATTAAGATATACCAAAACATTAATATGGTTATTCAAAAACACAGTCCTTTATTTTTCTAAGAAAGAACAGATTCTTAGCTGATCCTCCAGCCTGGCAATTGAAAAGAACAAGCCAAAACATTCCTAGAAAACAAGGCGAGAAGAAGAAATGACCTTTGGATATCATGGCTAGAAACAGATAGTTGATCAATGAAGACCCACCAAAATATTGCTATGGTTAGTCAAAAAAATGCAGTCCTTTATTTTGCTAAAAAAAGAGACAAGATTCTTAGTTGATCTTCCAGCTGGGCGATTAACATTCCTAGAAAACGGCGAGACAGAAGAAATTACCATTATATGTCAATGCATGAAACAGATAATGAATGATCAATAAAAACCCTCCAAAACATTGCAATGGTTAGTCAAAAAATGCAGTCCTTTATTTTGTTAAGAAAGAAATGGGTCAGTCATGACATCAGTTTCTAGCACACATAGTAAGCACATTTCCATCTTCTCACAGTTTACTCTCTAATCAAACCCTTAAAACTATCAGAACTGACTGAACTAGAAACATTACACAGATTTTCCTTTTTATGCTCACTTCCGTTGTAGACGCATTTGATTCCACCACTCGTCCCAATGATAAGCTCTTAATAATAAATAAAGGAGTGCTGCCGGTTGAATCAAGAAACATGGAATGGTTTGGGTTGTCTGAAGACTACCAAGAGACCTCAAAACAATACAAAGATGGATGAACTGATATAGAGGTGGTTGGGTTGGGTGGTCTGGTCTGTGGGTGGTGGTGGAGTACTCCAGTGAGCAGGGAGAGCTGCCATGGTGTTGTGGTGACAGAGGTTGAGGGAAGGGGGACAGAGCTGAGGTTTAAGACATGGTGATCTGCATGGACTCTAACATTTCTTCCACCGCCTTCACCGAGCATTTGTTCTCCTTCTTCCCACGGCCTGCCATCTAGGAGAAACAGAAAGAGAGGGGTTGATGAAAGGACATCATTCCATTTACAATGTTTTTGGACATATTACGTTTTTACACAAACATTGTGGACTCCATAACATGCTAATGCTAAAAGACAAGTATTTGTGTATGATTCCCATGTCTTGCAGGAGCTGCATTCATAAAACACTTCAGACTGTTTCTAAGAGGGTGAAGAGTGAGTAAAGACCATTGTTACACATCTTTGAACCTTAAGGCTCTATCCCGGTCTGCCTAAACTAGGAGATGAACCTATTTTTTGAGGGGTCCCAGTGACATTAACCTTTATTTAATCAAAATAAACAATACATAATTACCATAATATATATTGTTGTCACTGTACTAAAGACTATATAGAAAATATATATACTGTATATTGGTCCCTGACCAAAAATGTATGACTTATGTTGCTCTGCATACCTTCCCCCAATCAAATGCTTTCTAGTATGAGAAATGTTTACCTAATACCAGCAGTAACTGACTAGCAAGTGGTAAAGCAAGAAGTAGTTTATGGCTGTTACCTAAATAACCTCTGGTTTCACAGAAAAGGCTTAAGCCTAGTCCCAGACTAAAATGCATGTTTGAGCTGTTTCAACTGGAAGCAACTTGCACTAACTTATCTTAAAATATATCCGTGCCGTGTTTTGTCTCAAGATGCACACCAGTAATGTTTTTGGTTTTTTTTCTATGGCACGTTTCTAAAAGATACTTAAATACCCTAATTGTATTAAACCCTAATCCTGGCTTAATCTAAGCACTGTCTGTGGACCCGGGCCTAAAGGCCTCGATATACTCAAGGCGAAGTTCTTTTTCATTCTTCGTTAAGGGGTAAAACAAAGTTCAAAATACATGACCAGCGATATACTGTTATTGAACATCCGACGACGCCCATACTGCTGAGAGCGACGGTTAGATTAATATGTAAATATGTGCTGCGTCCTCACAATGACAAAATAAACGCACAACAAAATTGAGAAAACAGCAAGCACTGTAAAGCATAAGAAAAGCATCTGATCATTGCGATGTGAATGTTTGCACGAGCTCTAAGGCACTCCAGTAAAGTCACGTCACGTTTATTTATATATCACTTTATACAATAGATAGCTTAAAATCAAGCAGCTTTACAATATTACACATGAAATATAAAACACGTTTTATCAGAAGTACAACTTCATTTTCTACTATTAAGCAGCTCTCCAGTGTGTTCTCACGGCCGTCGACCATGACCGACTGAACAGGCCAAATGAACTAGAAAAGATTTCCATGTGAAAGAAGGCAGAGCCTCAGCGCACAACTACCTATTACATAATCGCCACGGACCAATGGCAGAACAAAGGTGTTTAGCAGCCAAAGCGAACTTTTCAAACTCCCAAAACGAAAACAAAACGAACTTCGTTTCAGCCTGATTTTGTTCTAAATGACATCACATTAGTTTGTCCTTCGATTTCGCTTGAAGTATATCGGGGCCTTAAAGGTATTCACTTTTTTATATACAAGTATTTTAACTTAAATCTTAATTTAACTTAACAACTTGCAACTTTTTTTTTCAAAGATGCTAGTTTTAGCAGCATTAAAAATTTACTTGATGGCTCAAAAATAGTTTGTCTGAATAGTGATGACGTCTCTGCCTGCACTAGTAGAGTAATTGAGATGCTGCCACGGGTCTCTATTCCTCTCTCCTTGTTTGCCCTATGAGAGTAAAAGGATTGGAGGGATACTACAGCCTAATGAGTCACCAACTTACACGCTCACTCACAAAGACCCATTAGCCGACAGACCCCATGGCCAAGCATACTTACTCACACGCTCTTGCCACATCCGCTGTGACTCATCTGCTAAGGGTCCCTCTGCCTTGCTCAAACTGGACAAATTGAGCATATCGGCCAAAGCTCACTTCTCTATCCTCTCCTCCAGCAATTGACATAATAAACCAATCCACTATCCATTAAAGGCTGTGCTCTCCGTTTTTCCTCATTAGTCTCATCTGAAGTCTGCAACGTATACCGATCACCACTGCAGCTCCAGCAGAGGAACCAATGCAAGGTGTTTAAGAAGTCACGGTTTGTCAGGTTAGCAAAATCCCATTAACCCTGGCTGGTACATGCTGGAACTACACCAACAGGTTAACTCATCCAATCAAACCGTATACATATGAGATTAATCAGATATAAAAATGTAATTTATTCCTGTGATGGCGAAGCTGAAAATTCAGCAGTCATTACTCCAGTCTTAAGTTTCACATGATCCATCAGAAATCATCATAATATGCTTATTTGATGCTCAAGAAACATTTCTTATTATTATCAATGTTGATGTAATGTCAGGTGAACTCGAAGGAGAGAAACGAAGGAGAGCTGGATCTAAATGCAGTGTGTTTAATAAATCAAGATAAAGGGCAGAAGATAAAAGGAAAAGAAATCCAAGGAACAGAACTGACGACACAGACGATACATCCATAAATGGATAAGAACTAACTTATTAAAAGAAACTTTAGGGTTTAAATACACAGGGGGTAATTAGCAAACAAGATGGCACCACACAGGAAAAACTTAAAAGTATACATACATAACAGTTGCACTGCCTAATATTTTTGTGGAAACCATGATATAATCTTTTTAGGATTTTGTGATGAACAATTTATTTGAAATAGAAATATTTTGTACCATTACAAAATGTCTTTACGGTCACTTTTTTTTTGTGTCTGAATAAAGCTTACTTTAATGAATATACAAAATGATTTTTTTTATATACATTTAAAGGATTTAATTTTAAATTTAAAGGATATTTTCCTAAAGAAAAAAAAAAATGGGCCCAGATGATTAGCTTAGGTGGTTCTCACAAACAAAGATGTCAGATTTCAAATTGCGCCAGCCGAACAACTTCCATTGAGATAAATGGGAATGCTAACAGACGGCTTTCTCCAGGTATTCTAGACCTCCTTGGAGGAAACATCTGCATCGTAATGGGCTGTGGGTGCGCTTGTAGAAAGAAGGAGCCAGCAATCCCACTGAACTCATTAGGTAAACAGAAAAAAAACACAAAGAATGGCCGAGAGAGCATGGCAGTGCCGTTTCTGGGCTTGGCAGTGCATATCGGTGTCCTTGCAAGTAATTCATGGGTCCCGCAGGACATGTACACATACAGAGAGACAAATGTTATTTTCTTACTGGGAAACATCGCTAGATTAACAGAGCTGATATGTGGTCTAAATGCCAGGCTGCCGTTCCCAGCATTCTCTCAAAAACCCCACATTATTGTGCAAGTGAGCTGTGTGGTTTCTCCTGAACGATGGATTCCATCACGTTTTAGACGAGTGCAAAAGTCAAGGGCATCTACAAATGGCACAGAGGACTACTTGATGTTCAGCAGCCCATGCATATCATGCATTTCAAAGCAATTAGACATGTACACATGCTGACTCAGTGCCAATGTTTGCATTGATCGGGGCTGACACGCGACCACTTAATTGCTCACTTATGAAATTAAGCGATATGCGTGTGCCTTTTGTTTCTGAGTGTTAGATAATGGATCGACCCTGTCATATCCCTCAATCTGCTGTGAGTGAGGGCTATGGCATTACGCATCAGAAGCCCTGTGTTGCACCCTAATCCATCAGCGAAGTGAGTCATCCGTCTGTATGACTATTATGAAACGTGGACTGACTCAGGACTTGACAGCCTCTGTGGCTGAGTGATATCAGCGATGAATTATTAGCTCTATATTGAGAGAGAGAAGGATAAAGTTAATGTATTTATGCTCAAAGTCAAAGACAGAAAGCACTAAGAGGAAAAAGGAGTGAGTTGAGAAGAGAATGTCCTAACAAATTCAATTCGAACAGTTGTCCCGGGACATCAACCGTGGCCAGAGAGTGACTTGCCTCTACCATCAAATGAAGGTATGCTAACCACCAGAGGTTGGAGGCACCGTTAACCTCCAGAAGACCTCATCAATCAAAGCTACTCTGCTAAAGGGTGACTCAACTTCTCTTTGAAAGACCTCAGAAGTTCTTCAAAGCAAGGAGTACAACAGGTTATGTTGACCTCTCAATACAACTAAGGTGCTTTCAGGTATAGTGAACCAGGTCAAGAATAAATTGCTTATTCTGAATAGCCTTAGGTTAATTCTTACCTGCATATTCAAAGCCACTTCACCATATTTATGTCATTAGAGATGGAAACAGATGATTCTCACACAGTATTTCAAGTTCTCTCAACATTAACAACATCAAAACCAACATCAAAGTCTCTGAATCATCTTGTGTAAAAAAAAAAAATAAAAAAAAATCTACGTATCATATGTAACACCTCCCAAGAACCAAGTGTCAACAGCAGATCTTTGTTGTTTTGACAAAACATTGTACAACACCTTGTCTGAAAGGGATAGTTTACCAAAAAATGAAAATTCTGCCATCATTGTGTCTAACCCTCATGTTGTTCCAAAACTGTTTGATTTAATTATATGGAACAAAAAAAAAAAAATAGTGAAGAAAGTTTTTTTTTTCCATACAATGAAAGTCAGTGAGGTCCAAAACAACACTGGACCCAGTTTAAATTGCATTGTATGCATGGTGAGACTTTTTGAAATGTTGCACAGTTACTATCAATCAGGCAAATCAGTCAGAACATATTTTTTATGTTTAAAATAAAACTACATGGCGCATGATTTCTGGCCTGTGAGATTTCACTGTGGGAGGGACTACCAGGAGCAACGCGACAAAAATAGGAACAAAAGCACCGTCACAAAGTTTTGACGCATGATGCTGCTATGGTTAGGACACAACGTCAGAATGACTGCCATCATAAGCAATGACGTTTTTCTGAGTAAAGTCTCTCCTGAGGCATACGGATCAGTCAATAGAGGAGAAAGATACAGAAGATGATTGTGTAAAAAAAAGACAGAAGGAATGAAAGGAACATTAATATCCATTTATTGGGTGGTCTGGAAATTCCAACAGAAAACCAGCCAAGTTTTTAATATACCCTCAGGATTGGAGACCACAAGGTCGATCTGTTACTTTTGAAAGTGGATAACTCCTTAAATATTTAATTCTATAAAAGAAACGTAAAAAGGAAACAATGCACACTTTATAGCTCCCTTTAGCATTACAGGTATTATTGACCCAGAAATGACAATTTGCATTTTAGTCAATCTCAAGTATTTGACTTTCTTTCCTCTCTAGAATACAAATGAAAAATTTCTCAGTATTTTTTTTTTATTCATACAATGAAAATCAGGTCCCCACTGACTTTCAGTGCATGAACAAAAGCAGTTCTTTAAAATATCTTCTTTTGTGTTCTACTGAAGTAAGTTATACAAGTTTGGAACGACATGAGGACGAGTAAGTGATGCCAAGTTTTCATTTTTGGGTGAACTCTGTCTTTAACAGCAAGATCCAGTTCATTCTGATCAGAATTTGGTCTTGTGGCGTACATCTGAAGAACCCGTCTTTGGAACTGAGACGCCAACCAACATGTCAAAGGGAGCTCCATCTAGAGAGTGTGACAAGAGTCCTCCAACCGCACAGGAAACACTCCAAGTGTACGCTTGTGTGTGTGTGCAGCCCCTGATGGCCCCATTTGCTGACTAAGGACCCCTTTATTACACTTTTAACTGTCAATCTTTAAATAAGCAATGTATATCACCCTGATGGCAGTTAAGATTTCAAATAAATCTATAATATTTACATTGTGTACCATGGCAACAGCATAAACCGCTTTAGTGATACCATGCGAGCTGCACTTCACTTTTTCCTCTCTTCTGCTATCATTATTGCCTCCCTTTGCAGCCGTGGTGTGCACGCTGCATATTTTCCCCTTGCTAACTCCCGAAGCCTGTGTTTGGCACCAGCTGTTATGCTTCATAGGGATAGTGGCGCTTTAACATGCAGACATAGAAAACAGCTGCGTAACCCAATGCCAGGCCCTGTGGGCTTAAGTCAACACATTAGCTGCGCTCTGCCCAGGCACGCGTGTTCAGCACAGACCCAGCGTGAAGGCATGGCATACGCTCACTGTCTGGGGATGTGCTCTCCTGTCTGTATATCAGATTGTGCTCTGCAAGAGAAAAAAAGAACGAACCCGGGCAGCCAAACGGCATTGCCAGTAACTAGGGCTGGACGGTATGACTAGGTAGAGATTCTGCTATACATCTGTGGCAAGACTTAAAACATCCAATGACAAGCAGAAAAAAGTAATAAGTGTTCAGATTCAAACATCACTCAAAAAAAAAAAACTGATAAATAAAATATTGTTAAAAAGTTTGGGGTTGGTAGTATTTTTAATGTATCTATCTATACCGTATATATACACACATACATACATACAGTGCTGGTCAGAATTTTTTGCCCCCTTGGTAAATATGATCAAAGATGACTATAAATAAAAAAAATCAGCATTGTTAATCCTTTTGATATTTTATTTTAAAAAAAATAAAAAAATCTTACCTTTTGTAGAAGTAAAAGAATTGAAAGTAGGGGAAAATCACATTATGAAATAAATGTTTTTCTCCAAAACATATTGGGAACAATTATTTGCCCCCTTTTATTAAATACTTTTTGCAACCTCCTTTTTCCAAGATAACTTCTCCTATAATGCTTGATGAGTTTGGAGAACACCTGACAAGAGATCAGAGACCATTCCTCCATACAGAATTTCTCCAGATCCTGCAGATTCCTAGATCCATGTTGGCGCTTCTTCTCTTCAGTTCAGTCCACTCATTTTCTATAGGGTTCAGGCCTGGGGACTGGAAGGGCCATTGCAGATGCTTGGGTTTGTGCTTAGCATCTTTAATGCTGTGGACCTAATTTTCTGCCAGAGGTCCTGGACATCTTGTTCAGATACATGGCATCATGGATTCGATCAAATACCAACAGATAAAAAATCAAAACCTGACAGCCTGTGCTAGAAATATTGTAATGGGCCATGTTTGGATCTTCCAACAGGACAGTGATCCAAACACAAACATAAAAATCAAAACAAAAATGGGTCACTGAGCACAAACCCAAGCATCTGCAATGGCCATCCCAGTCCCCAGACCTGAACCCTATAGAAAATGAGTGGGCTGAACTGAAGAGAAGAAGCGCCAACATGGATCTGTGAATCTGCAGATCTGGAGAGATTCTGTATGGAGGAATGGTCTCTGATCTCTTGTCAGGTGTTCTCCAAACTCATCAGGCATTACAGGAGAAGACTCAGAGCTGTTATCTTGGCAAAAGGGCAAAATTGGGCAAATAATTGTTCCCAACGTGTTTTGGAGAAAAACATTTATTTCATAATGTGATATTATGACTTTAATTCTTCCATTCTTTCAATTCTTTTCCACTTTCAATTCCACTTTCAATTCTTTTACTTCAATGAAATGTTAGATTTTTGCTAATTTGTTTAATGCAATATCAAAAGGATTAACAATGCAGATTTATTTTTTACAGCCATCGTTGATCATATTTACCAAGGGGGCAAATTATTCTGACCAGCACTGTATATAGCCCCTAAACTGTCAAAAATGAGATAATGATACTGAGCGAACGCTCTCCGCACATATTATACATTCATAAAATACTTTCACTTCAAACCTGACGATTTAAGCCTCAGTCCATTCAGAAATCCCGGTCAGTTGGCAGAAACCTCTAAACGCCACTTACTTTTGCCAGGAAAAGCCTCTAAGTTCACAGAACCAATCAGAACAAGTGAATTGAATCATATGATTTCAAGATCAATGACGTTGTGCGTATGAGCCGGCTTTCAATTGTCGAGCTGCAAGTTTTTATCCTGATAATCCTGAAGAGATTTTTAACTAAACAAGATGTTTAGAAGTTTAGAAGAAGCTCATACTAGAAATGTACATTTATGACAATGGATTGTTTAGATTTGACAAATATCAATTTAATGTTTACCGAATGCACAACTTTTTCTACACTTTTTATTTTTTTATTTTTGATACATCATTTTATAAATATTTTTAATATTGTACATAGATTATTATATTTTAAATATATATTCTATATTTTTATTTATTTTGAGCGTAGTGTATATGGTGTAGTTATTGTATAAAGTCTTCTATTTGTTGTTGTTATCCAATAAAGTTTGCTGTCATTTTGTGTCATTATGGTTATATTGTGTGAATTTTTTCTAACTCATCTAACTTCTGTAACTCATGCATTCCTCTTACCTGGTAGGCTCTGCTAATCTGAGAGGTGGCCCATGCGGCGTATTTCACATTATCCTTCTTCACCTTTGCGCTTACTTTTGGGCTGGCAGCAATGTGACTCGCCGACTGCGGGAGAAGACGACGAGAAAAAGACAACAAACAAGAGTGATATGGACCACAGTGTTGGGGGAAACGCATAAAGATTAGAGTATCAATATTCCTGGAAAGCGTCAATAAAGACCCATGAGATAAAAATCCATCGGCTCCCACTTAAAGCCCACATAATGGAAGGGTGGCTAAACCCTGATGGCAATGGAGGGTATTTTTTAACGGGTGGAAAATGTGAGGATTTTGAGCCTGGTTGAGTAGTGAAAAAAAAAAAACCTAGACGCTTTGTTAACGCAGCCTGATGTGTCTCGCATCAGAGATAGGAAAGGCGGTGCTGACAGGACTGGGAGTGTCAGGGAGGCGGCGTGTGAACGGCATAGCGCAACGTGAATCATGCTCTCCAGCCGCTACAAGATCTCCGTTCCACAACCACAAATCCTCCATCTTTCCCTCGTTATTGCCATTAGACCCGCTCAACAGAGCTTGCAGGACTCTGTCGGCTAGCATGAAAGCCCTTCCTCATGGATGTGCTGAAACTTTAACTGCACACCAATCAAACTCTTTTCTGTTTCTGGCAGAAACAGAGACATTTTGGGGAGTGTAAGGTTGGTGAGATGTGGCAAACAGGCCCTGTTAAGGAACATTTTCGGTCACTCGAGCCACAATCTGTGTTAATTTTGTTTTAGTCATAGTCTTATGATAAAAAATATCCTTTAAATTTAGTCAATATTTTGTCATTTACTCCCAATTTATTCAATGAAAACAAACATTTAAGCAGACAAGAAAGTCACAAATTAAAGCAAAAATTCAAACATTTAATATATTTAAATATGTATCAACCAGCTTTATTTTAGTATTATTTATAGTATTAATACTTTGAATTAGCTTTTTTCCCTTTTTAGTTTATTTTAATTTTAGTTTACGTTTTAGATATCTTTTTATGTCCTCTTGTCGTTATTAGTTTTGGGATGTTTAAAAAATATATATTTCTATTTAATTTATTCAAGTTTTAGCAATTTTATTTACTTGTTGCGAAAACCTGTTCAACTTAAATTTAGTTCACTTTGAATAATTTGAGATAGAAAATAATTTTGTGATAGTAGTTTTAACATAGTTGACATCACAATGCACATTTTTGGGTTCATCTTCTTTATCTTTGTTAACATTTTCATCAGTTGACAAGATCGGTAACAATATCTCATGTAGAGAAAAGAGCACTACCCAGCAAAAACATCAGATAAATCATATGACTGGGAAACAGGCGCTTGATTGTGTTGTACTGACCGTCATCCTTCTATTGCCGGTCTTGTCACACGTGCAAATCGCACATCAAAGAGCGCTGATGACTGTCATAGTTTTGTGTTTGAACTACTGAAGCGTGTGTGCATGTATGTTTGAACAGTGGGCCTGTGTATGGCTCCCTATGCACCCTCTGTCGGCCTTCTGCCCCTGGCTGGCTGTTTGTGTTCATATGTCAGGAGTCACTTACAAATGATGCATTGGTGTTAATGGACAACTTCCTGTTTAAATAAATACAGATGAAAGGCTTATTCAGCACACATATTGCCTGAACCTTTCCAACAGAGCCAGTGTGACGGAGCTGTTGCCATTTCTCAACCATTCTTTTATTGTCAAAGGATTGTTTATCTCTGGAATAAACAAAGAAATGCCCCACAAAGGGCTAGTGGGGTTACATTACAGCAAAAAGTCAGATATTTTCCAACACAAGGACTGAAAACACCAACTGCCCCTGTGTGAACCAATCACAGCCTCTGCATCCATTCACGTTTAAAAACAAAAGCAATAGAGAAGGTGTTTCTTACCATGTAAAGGCCGAACAAGGCCCTCATGTTTCTGTTGTTAAGCTTCAGTGCCTGCGCAAAATACTTCCTGGCCAGCTCGAGGTTTTCCAGACCTCCCTGGGTGTACTTTACCTGGGGGAGATGGAAGAGGAAACAGAAAGGTGATGTTGTGTTATTGGCACCCTTAAAGTTAACACGAGAGCTAAATAAACAGAACATGATCTAAATAAACAGGAATTATCCTATACAAGCATACAACATGATGGATGCAGCAAGTCAGAGAGTGCAAAGTTAAAGGGAGTTGGCCAAAGATTTCTGTCTGTTGCAAAGCGACAAAATCAAACCAAATTGATTATATTGAATGTTTAATGATGCTATGCAGATAGGAATGTTGGACCAATGAGATTTTACAGTGGGTGGAGGCAACCCACATTGATATGACAGAAATTGAAACCAAGGGTCCGAATTTTTTTTAAAAAGGACAAAGAAAAGAACAAAATCTTTTTTGAACATTAACATAGATGATTTTAAAGGATATGACCAAGATATGAATAGCTGATGCCAACTTAAATATATACTTTTTTAAACCCATAAATCTCTTCTTTCTGAACTTATCAACAAAAATTTAACAAATGCATAGTGAAAAGTATAAACTAAAGTTGATAGTTTGTGTATATTTGTATATAATTTTTTGTATGTTTATGTTTTTATTTGACATTCTATATGTTTGTCACTTATTTTCTGAAGGCTTAATTATATCAACAATTTAAAATGTATTGCTTCAGATGGCATAGTTGATTAACAATTAAACATTATTCTTCCTGAATCTTATTTTATAAATTCTTTTTTTTTAAATGACTAAACTGAAAAGAATATTTGTTTTAGGCAGGAAGAAATAAATTGTACCTCGGCGTATTGTTCACAGTACAGGTGATTGTGCGGGTTCGTCATCATCAGTTCTTCAAGACAAAAAGCTGCTTTTGCATAACTGCGGGAGTGAAACAACATGAGAGGGAGGGGGACGATGAAGATCACACATACACAAAACATCTCCCAGTAGCTTTGTGGCTGATTATGCATAGTGATGCTCAGACTCGTTGACAATCTGGGACTGGACAGTTTAAGGTTTCTCTTTCATCAGCTTTTATGAGGGTTAATGGAACTCTGTGTATAAACACCCATATGGTCAAATGACGAACGCAGCTTTGCAACAGGGCAATTTCTGCCCTAGATTCAAAAATGAATGACAATCTGTTTCTGGGTTATTCATTGACATCTCGAGGCGGTCATTCTCAAAAGCCGTTTCCACATGAGATCACTGCTGAGCCACTGACCTCACACTAAATTTACAGTTTCATGTCTCAGACACTCTCTCCCTTATAAGTATACAACATGGGCCTGCACATTTCCCCATTGCTCCCACCAAAAAAAAAAAAAAACAATTTAAAAAAAACTGCAGAACTATTACGACAAAGCCGCAAGACACAAAAATGAGCCAAATGAATCCAAAGGCTGTGAACGGAGTTGAAAGGCTTGTTACCGCCTCGAGTCCCTGACACCGCACAGCTTTTTTAGCTACCGTTAGGCAAGTTTCTGTCTCGTTCCGTGCGAGGTCCACACATTGAGCCCCGTAATGTACGTGCTCGCGCACACATATCAATCAGAGCTGGAGTGCGTCCAATCGGGTTGTGGATGCTAATCTTATGCCTAACAACAACAACAACTGGTGGAAAAAAAACGGGCTGACGCAAACAAGACTTTTTTGGTGGAAAAAGGGCATTGCTGTTGCTGACTCGCAAAGAGATGATGAGCCTATCTAGCCGTTTAGGAAATGTTCAAGGGATTTTAAATACAAAGAGAGGAGAGGAATGAGAGTGAGAGAACAACACAGACAGTCAAAGAGGTTGGAAGAGTGAGCCAGTGAGATCAGGCCACTCAGAAGGTTGAATGCTGCTTGCAATTACCATTTCCTCTCCATAAAGACTTTCAGATGTGCTCTTGCTATGGCGTAAACTGTGACGAAGCAATGCAAAAAGTGAGAGAGATAGACAGATGGAGACACAGAGAAAGCAAGGCAGGCATCAATCCAAATCACTGCTCAACTTAATGCCCACTACCTGAGTATTCAACAAACACGGCCAACTCTACCAGTGCTCCATTTATGGATGGTGGTTTCTGCCTCAAAAAAATTTGTCTGTACGTGTCACAATGTGACTTTTTCTTTGAAACTTTTTCTCACAATTAAAATGACACCGAAAAAAAAGGTCAAATTTGGAGGCAGTCACATTGTGATATATAAAGAGAAAGTCAAATTGAGGAAAAGTCATATTTGGAGATCTTAAAATAAAAATGTTTTAAATTTAAAGTCACATTTTGATATTTAAAGTCAAATTACGCAACAAACAAACTGTGACAAAGTCACATTGTTAGAATCTAAGTCAACTTAGGACACAAACTCAAATTGTGAGATTTCTAAATATTAAGTCAAATTGTGAGATATAAAAAGTCACATCGCAAGATGTTAAGTCTGAGAAATAAAGGTGCAATTACCTTATTTTTAAACTTTGAGGCATTAAAACAGGCTTCCACATCCATCTCCACATGAACCTACAAACCTAAAACTGTTAGGATGACTGACTAGTTGTCCAACAACCAACTAGCCAATTAGCAATGTTTACTAGTTTATCAAGACTGCTTTCTATTGAGCTGCATCCACCTGCTTTTGAAAGAATCAAATCGTACCCGTTTCGTCATATGTATGCTTCCTTAAGAATAACCAGTTAACTTTAGACAACCCCCCGGAAACCCAGAGGAAAATATCTAGTTTTTGACAACCCTACCTAACAATAGCATACAATTCACCCAAGAAACCACTTTTCAATTGTCATTGAAAAGCATGATCTACTAGTGGTCAATGAGCCGCCCATCATAGCTGTGTAATCAGCTGTTTGGGTGGCGTTTGTTTCTCTTCATCTTGTTTTAGTTGGGAGAATAGGTATCACCTCATTCTCTTGGGAATTTCTCTTTTTCCCTTTTCTCCCATTCTTTCACAGCGTGGAAGAGAGATGTGATAATGCTGGCTTTGCCGGAAGAGGAGGGGAAGGGGAAAAAGTTAGTCTGTGACCTGAAAATAAAGGATAGAAAGAGAAAGGGGAAGAAAGTAAAAGAGTGACACTGACACGCCTATAGATAAGGGGTTGTCAAAGAATGGTGTGATATTAGAAAAGTTGGAATAAGCGGGCAGATAATCCCTCTCACCCCTGGATTTCCTCTGTCTGCAACAGCAATAAAGCCCTTTACACAAAACCGTGAGGTATCTAATAAGCGGTGCTCTCACCAAGCGACTGCATTCCTACGGGCAGTGGCCTCCGACCGGGACAACCAACTTTTTCTTTCTCTCACACACATACGAACACCACGTAGCCCCCCTCATGGACAATAAGACCAAAACAATTAAAGAAGGATGGAGGAGAGGAGACACAGACTTGTGGTTTCCTACAATCCTGATGCCTGGCAGAAAGTAACCCCTGGCAAAATAGATATCAGCAGGGGAGCGCAGTCTTATCCCAGTAGTTGGAGAGGGGGCTCAAGGAACAAATCCTATTATGGCCCTACTCCATGGGACATACAGACACTGAGCTTTAAGAAGGGCCCCTGGCTGAGACTGGCATTTCACTGTCTTTTACTCCAGAGGGTCCCAAAACTCTACAGCAACCGTTGCACGTCAACCGAAGGTCCTGAGAATGACCTGCGAGATGGTGGTGAATGTGACCTTATAACCCTCGTAAACATCACATTTTATACGGACAACGTCTGGACATCTTACTGACACATTGGTGAATGATAAATCGATTTTAGCAGATTCATTCATCTTACATGGTGAGTTTTCCCCTACCAACCCAACAAAAATGCCTGTGTCTGCATTGTGTAAGAATACAGTAAAGTCACTCTGAAAACTTCATGATTTTTCAAAAGTAGGATGCCCTGATATTTTCAAATACTAGCTGATTCCCAATAACCAGATAATTATTATGTAATGGGTATAACCAATAAATGGCAGATCTTTTTAAAATTCTATACTATTTTGTCTAAGCAAAATAAAATATGTACAAAGATGTACAAGTGAATTTAAGTAACAAACTTAAAATATAATGTGCAGTAAGTAAAATTAATATTCACCTTGAATTTGCTAAAGATTACATTTAACAGTGTTATTAAAGTCTTAAAAGAACTTTAAGTGAGCATTAGATGATGGCAAAGTAATCTAAATGTAAAAATAAGACAAAAAAGCAAGTGCAATTAAATATGCAATATTAACTGATATTACTAAATAAATAAATAACTAAACTAAATAACTTAATAAAAGCTGATAAAGGAAATTGTGAAAAGAGCATTAACAGTCATTCTGATGGAATTTAACACCGTTTTTATGTGTTATGATGTGCGTGTTAAAATGAATCTCTTATTTCCAAATCAAATTCTTTTAATAAATTCCTCTGAGCAAACTGAAACCCAGTAGGCAGATATTATTGAAGCCTTTCCCCTGTTTTGCCATAAAATATGCCTACTTTTTTGAAACATGACTGGTATATGTTCTAGTTACGTTGTTTCTGTATGGGGGTCAATTTGACCAAGACAATTTGATTAACCCTCATGTTCTATCAACTTCTTGCAAGAAAAAAAAAAAGAGTCAACAAAAGAAATGATGTAAGAAATCATTACTCATGCTCATTGATGTAGAGTTCTGACAGCTCATGCCATGCTTCCTGGTCTCCCACAAACCTGCAAGACAGAGTAGTGGTAGTTAGCTCATCAGACAGGCCACGGTGGACAAAAGGGGGGTTAGGGAAAGGCTTGAGGGCCAACTCAATCAAATGCAAAACCCATTTTAATTAAAAAGTGAAGGGGAAGGGAGGGAGGGGGGTCTAAATCCTCTTGTAAAACACTCACTGCTCCAGATATTCGTTGAGCTCGCGAATAGCCTCACTGCTTTTGCCCTGCGCTCGCAGGATGGAGATCTTGCGCTTCCTTGCTGCCTGTTGGGTTGACATCAACACAGGATAAGGGCTTTATTGTCTCAAGTGTTTGCGAGCAACAGAAAAGAGCAAAGAGTGAAAGAAAGAGGCATGTGTAAAGGATCATAGTATTGTGAAAGGTGAAGGAATCTCCACAATCCCCTGGTGGTTCTGGTGATCAGACTGTGAAGACAACAGGGATGGCAGAGGCACCACAAGTTGGATTCCATCTCCATCTTACGAGTTTCGATCAGACAAATACTGATTTTGAGAGTTATAGAAGTAAGAAATTGATTTAAATACATTCATCAAATATTGTCAGATTGTCACCAAATAACTTTAGGGATAGCATTTTTGGGATTCTGGTGGTTCTTGTTAACAAAACATCCAATTTCCATCTTAGAAATTTGTGACCTAGTCTTGTATAGCCAGACTTCTGACATGTTGCAAAATATCCTCATTTGTGCTCATTTTAGCAAAGATTAGATTTAGCATTTTGTAAATTAAATTTTGAATTTAAATTTCAAAAATCTATTTTAGTTTTGAATTAAAAATGTTTTACATTTTAGATGAGACATTTTATGCGGTAATTTACAGATTTTACAAACAAAAGTTAAATGTCACGTCTAGAATTCATATTCACAAAACTCAAATTCAAAACTAAATTATACTACATTTACCTAAATGTACAAAGTACACAATTCTAATCATTCAAATATTCCAGCTCCATAAACACACCTAGAGAGAAAAAGACCAATGTACAGAAAACACTGTAAAAACAACAAAAAAAAAACACTTAATCATACAACCCATGAGCAGAATCGTGGAAGTTATACGGTATGCTTTAAAATAGTCTTACAACATCACCCTAAAAGCATCAATCCTTTTTTATGAATTCTGAAACTGATAGCATTTAATTCATCTCCATGATGTCCTGTTACTGGGCAGAAGTCCACGTACAGTTCTTTTTTCCTCCCCTGAGGCAGTGTTATAATAAACAGCCTTGCACCATCAGATTGTCCAATATGACGTTTCCTTGAAAGCATATTATTACTGCATTTAATTCATAAGTAATATAGCAGCAGATACCAAAAAGTAATGTCTTTATCAGTTTAGAAAACGATCATCAGCGAGGATGCTGCTCACATTTAGAAGAGCAAGTAAAGACCCATTTCAAGTGGTGACTATAACACATTGCCTATCACATTACCTATCGACTGAACATGTGATGTGCATGTGTGCGCCGTCTGCGTTTTTTGCGGGTTTTGCGTTTTTGAGGTTTGCGCAGAGAAAACATATAATCGTTTTCACCTTCGAACCTATTTCAGGGAGTGCGTTCCCGAGATACCAGGCACTGTTTTGTGCGGATGGGAGGCCGCATTAAAAAACATTAGGGTTTTTTTCTGTTAAAACGGTATCGTGTTAGCGGTCCCTAAGTTAATAACTAATGATCTTCGCAACGGAAGTGAATCAATCAAGGCTATCTTTAGCTGGACAATAATTTTGTCCTAGAGCTGTGGTAAAGCCTAAACAATCTGTTACGGTAATTTCTATTATCACTGTAAAGCTGCTTTGAAACAATCCATACTGTTACATTTACATTTACATTTATGCATTTGGCAGACGCTTTTATCCAAAGCGACTTACATTGCATTCAAAGTACACATTTTAAATTTTGTCAGTTCTTGCTTTCCCTGGGAATCGAACCCATGACCTTGACGTTGCTGGCGCCAACGCTCTACTGTTTGAGCTACAGGAAAGCCTGTTAAAAGCGCTTTATAAATGAAGGTGACTTGACGTGACTTGCCAAAGAGCAGCGGGCCATATGCATTCACATAAACTTACATAGCCCAGCTCACTTCAGCCACAAATAACGTCCGCCTTGTTCCGACGCAGAAGTGACCTTCAGGCGGATTAGAATCTCATCAATCTGAATCAGAAAGTATTACGCCAAGTCCGCCGACTTTTCCAGGAGTGCCTCTTTTTTCCCTCCGCTGGTGAAAGGAGAGCAAAGAGCAGAAGCTTTACCATTAGAAGTGCCCCAGATATTATTTATGAACTGGCACTTGATAGGGTGGGTCTTCCCTACTACCACAGCATGGACCAAACTCCATCAAGCCGGGCATGAGTCACGTCTGAAAGGCCATAAATCTGGAACTGCTATGATACCACCGCCACTCCAAATCCACTTATCCATCAACCAGGCGGCCAGACGAACCTGCTCCACTGGCTGCTGGAGCTAAGCAGTTGATGAACTGCCAAACCCCTACTGTACGCAAGTCTGATAGTTCTTACTGGATCAGCGGAAGACATGGTTTCACATTACCGGGGCTGCAGATGACAGGTGAAATAAGGCTATAGCTACAACCTCAAGCTGTTTGGATTATTGCACGAGTTCTGTATCGCTACATAACGTTTTCCTCCAAAAGTATTTAAAGAAACTGTGGAATGGAATCAAACAGCAATTCCAAATAGTTTAAGCTATCAAATTTTATTGTTAATGTTCAGTTTCTGCCAACAAACTGATTTCTTTGTACTCTGCACTGAACAAGGCGGAAGGCTGTTTGCGACCACAGGTTATTTACTCGGCCCCCATGTCTGTCTTGCGTTTCCTCTTAGCGCACTTGGCACCGACAGAAACATACAGAGGCTGGTAGACCAGAGAGTCTTACGAAACTTTAATAAACAATGAGCTATTCCAAACCATTCCAGTCTCTTTATGTCTTTCCCTCCCTCTCCCTTCTCTTTCGACGTGATCCAGGAAAGGCCAGCATCTCATTTTCATTCTCTTCGTGATTCTTTCTTCTGAAGCATTTCTGAGTGGCTCTCACCGTGAAGGACCTGGCTGCTTCCATCAACCCCTGGCTCCGCTTTCAGACTGTCGTTGAGAGCCCACCTCCAGGGATTTCAAAGGCAACTAGTGTTCCCACAGGGTGAAGATGAGTTGACTTTCAGCACTGTGGCGTACCGACACGACCTGACTTAAAAATTCATCCTTAAATAAAATAATTACCTGCTATTGGTTTAAACATATCCAGGCCAAATCTACAGTCTCAGCAACGGATATCAAAAATAAATTCTAAAAGTCCAAATTCATTAGAATATCCAACTCTTCAGAAGCAGCGTTAAAGGAGAAGTTTAGCCAAAAACTATAATTCTGTCATGATTTACTCATCCTCATGTCATGAATTATTTTGATGAATGTTTCAGTTGAGTTTGTTTATGCAATGAAGGTCAAATGGATGCAAAGCAACACTGGATCCCACTGACTTTCCTTGTAAGGAGAAAAATCAGAGACATTCTTCAAAATATCTTCTTTTTGTGATCCACAGAAAAACGTTTTCTAATAACTATGACAAAAATGTCATTGGACCGAAATATAGTTTCAGTTCAGAAAAAAATCTGTTTGACCTTTACAAACGATATCTCGTTCTGCACTGTAATTGCATGTAATTCTAGAGGTCAACCTCATGAGAATTGTCATTGACCTCAATTGCTTTCACAAGCACAACCATGTTTATCCTGCTGGATTACAGGCAGAGTGAGAGTGCTGAAGTTCTGTGAATCGAGTAAGCCTACTGGGTCAATCAGTGTTAAAATAAACAGCTTGTTAACATTACTTTTCACTGTTCAGAAGTGGGTACTGTGTATAGTATAGTATAGTATAGTATAGTATAGTATAGTATAGTATATACAGTATAGTATAGTATAGTATAGTATAGATAGATAGATAGATAGATAGATAGATAGATAGATAGATAGATAGATAGATAGATAGATAGATAGATAGATAGATAGATAGATAGATAGATAGATAGATAGATAGATAGATAGATAGATAGATAGATAGATAGATAGATAGATAGATAGATAGATAGATAGATAGATAGATAGATAGATAGATAGATAGATAGATAGATAGATAGATAGATAGATAGATAGATAGATAGATAGATAGATAGATAGATAGATAGATAGATAGATAGATAGATAGATAGATAGATAGATAGATAGATAGATAGATAGATAGATAGATAGATAGATAGATAGATAGATAGATAGATAGATAGATAGATAGATAGATAGATAGATATGAGCCAGGAACAATTTCTCCAAATCATTGCTGTAGGTATTGGACCATAATTAGCAATGGAAGGGCTAGGAGTTCGAACATTTTTGGACACCGCCATGGCAGAGAAACCTTGAGCAATTTTTGTTGATTCAACAATTTTGGTTAATGGGTACCACATCTATTCCACAGCCTATAATTACAACAGTTCAGTTTCCAATCTCAGCTCCGCATGCTGGGATGCCTCACAAGTCCTCACAGTAGTTGCCAATTTTCCGCCATTTTCTTGGATCGTGCCCTCATCCCATTCCACTGAACATGTTAAAAAACACAGCGTTTAGATAAGCTTTGCATTTACAGACAGGTGACCTAGATGATGTCATCCCTCCCATACCACAACCTCTTGTCACCCTGCCTGCTATACCCAGCCAAAGGGGATTGGATTGTGGGAAAATAGAGTCTAGCTGCCACTGCACAATGGCTCTGTTTTCTTCCATTCCCCTCCTCAAAACATACAGATTTGACAGGAGATGACTTGCATTTGGAGATCAGGAAAACAGCAAATCCTTTTCTGGGCCATCAGAAATATCTGGGCTGAACCTAATTTTGTCAGGGTGTTTCATGTTTCTCACCTACACCCTTTCCACAAGTGGGTGCATCCTACCAAGCCTACCATGTCCTGTCAATGAGCATTCAGTATGAAGATAAGACATGGAAATTTTATGCTTTTTACGGTGAAAACATGCCCTTGATGGCTACACTGATGGCCTGTTTTAGTCTTTTAACAGAGAGAGCCACCTAATCAAGTTGATAAATAAAAAAAGAGCAAAATCCCACGGCGTTCACAGAGCGATCAAGCAAAGCTTTAAGAATCTGTCAGCCCATTTCACTTCATTTCCCAGACTTCCTGGTGCAAAAAAAGATGGCTGTCTGAGTGATCATTCACAAATGCACATTTCCTTTTAGGAGATGATGGCTGCAGCCGGTTTCTGCAAAAGACTGATGAGGTAATGAGACGTGGTTGGACAGTATTTTCCAGTGATTTTTCTGCTGAACAGTGTGTAAAAGGACCATTTCATTATATTAATGATGACAATTCAAATTTGGGTTAAATGACAGTTCATAAATAAAAAGCCCAGTTTAACAATTTTAAGCTTAAAAAAAAAACATTTACCCAGTAGATTTCATAAAAGGTATGTGCTTCTGCGTAGAACTGCCTGTACTATATTTCACAAATGATCTCTACCTGCAGGTGTTTAGTAACGGGATATCATATTTCTCCTCATGGTTTTCATTACTACAGCAGATAAAGTTCACGTAAAATGTAACACTTTGATGGGGTCGTTTGCAAAAATCACGTTATTGCCACACTCTTTCCCAAGCGTGTTTGGCTTGGATAACACTAGGACACGGGGAAACATATTTCCCAGAGGGGAAATTTGTTTCATATCTTTTGGATGTTAACAGAGGGGCAAAGCGCTATGATTACTAGATTGTGAAGAATAATGTAACCACACTGGTTTGATGATATCCATTTTGCGCCGATCTTCTCAACTTCCCATTTACACGCCATTAAATGTGCTTGCAATTTAACCTTGATCATGGGAATAGGGAGAGTGCCTCGGTTGAAATGCACAAAAAACAAACAGAACAGACCTCTCGTTTTCAGAGGGAGAAAGACGGATGAGAGCGCTTCAGTCCAACAGTAACAGATAGTTAAATAAATATCAAATGGTAATGATATAACAAATGCAGAGACGAGAGGACGGAGGACAGGTCATTTCTTTTTTCTTTCTTATTTTTGCCTGCAAGATGAAGACGGTGATAGCTTAAAGCAATAGTTTAAAATGAAAACCCAAAAGTGAAATTCAGTCATTATTTATGCATCTATTCCAAACCCACTTGACTTTCTTTGGTTGGACACAAAAAGTGAATTTTTGAATAATATCCTGGCCACTTATCAATGTAACAAAACGTAAAGTAGACTGGGGCTGCCAAGCTCACAAATGATAAAAAAGCACTGTTAAGTGGCCCGTAAAGTGGTCCATCGTTCTTGCTCTCCTTGGCAGGTTTAGTTCATAAGAGAAGTAGCGATATCCAATATGTGAAACTTTTTTCTTTCTAGTCAGATCCCTTCAATGAATCAGTCTGACTGATTAATGAAAGAATCTGACTGATCTGGTTCTCACTTACTTAATGATCCAGTTATAATGGTTTAAAGCCCAACCAAGGAGAAGATTTTCAGTGAATAACACCTTAAATCTACCATATAACTTCAGAATATTTCAGAGGAATAGTGCACAAACCAAAGGGTCTACTTTTTGTTTTTACAATCTTTTTTTAATTGTGTTCAATGGAAGAATGAAAATCAGACAGGTTGGGGACAAAATGAAGGAGAGTAAATGATGAATCTTAATTATGGGTGAACTATCCCTTTAAGTGAGAAAACAAGCTCAGAGAGAGAGAGAGAGAGAGAGAGAGAGAGAGAGAGAGAGAGAGAGAGAGAGAGAGAGAGAGAGAGAGAGAGAGAGAGAGAGATCACGGGGGAAAAAAAAGGGGTCCTGCCGGAGCACACATGAAGGTTTATTGACTTTGCCAGAAAAGCCTCAATGTGTTCAAAACAGACGGACGGTGAGGTGTGGAATCTGTGCATGATGTCCAAAGAACAAAAGTATCTGCTTCATCATGCACACTTTGCCAGCCTAGAGAAAATGTTTAAAACATTAAGCGAGTCCATGTGTACTAGAGACCAAAATGTGTATTGCGTCTACAGGGAAGGGCCAAAACAAATAAAACATTTTAAAACATTTATTTTCTTGCATTTTCTTAAGAATGAAGGGCAGGTACAATATGTTTTGAGGTGATGGTGGACAGATATTGGAAAACCATGGAGCATACTTGGATACAGTAAGAGTCTTCACTCAATAAATAATCAGTGAATAAAAAACAGGCTTCATGCGTTACGCCAAGAGAAGACAAATCAATAGCAAAATGTGCATTTGGGCATCTAATACCTAAATGATCTTTAAATAATAAATAAGTTAAGACTGAACCACATACTTTAAATGGATAATTCATCCAAAAATGAAAGTTCTGAACCTCATGTGAATGACTTTCTTCCATGGAACACAAAGTAATATTTATATATATGCAAGTATATTTTTTTTGCAAGAAATTAATACTTTTATTCAGCAAGGATACATTAAATTGATTAAAAAAAGGGGAGGATTTAATTTGTTATTCACTGATCCTCACCTCTAGTGGACTAGTCATTGAGTTAAACTCGAGAACCGAATCAGTCAATTTGTGGACGAATCATTAAGACTTTAAAAAGAACACCTGACTCCAAATCCTAGGGATGTACCAAAATTAAAATTGTGGGCCGAAACCAAAACTTCAGGACGCACTTGGCCGAAAACTGTTGATCGGTTTAAGTGTGATTGATCCGTGCTGCCGCTTAACACTGAGGCAGCTACAGTGATCGGTCACGCCACATTAAAGAGCACCAAAATACATTTATCGTTTGAATTTCTTAATTAAATTAACAGAATTTTAAAGTTGAGACTTTGATTGATATTAAAAGTAACAAAGCTTTTTGTGATTATTGGATGGCAGCAATGCTACAAATGTTTACTGAAGTTTTGTAAATGTCATGCATAAACAGAAAGAAGCACAAACTAAAAGATTTTAGATTTAAGAAACCATATCATTAATGGTGTAATATTGTCAATCCAGAGATAGTATCCACACAGCTGACATGTTTAACATGTAGCTTATCCACGTTGAGTGCACAAAACGGACGCTGAACAGTCATCCAAAACCAAAAATAGCTGTTTCGGCAGAATATTTTCAGTAGCGGAAAATTCGGTGCAATCCTACCAAAGGTTATTTTTTGAAGAAATAAAACCTTATGCATTTGGAGTGACATGAGGGTGATTTAATGGAGACTAAGAATAAGGTTATCTAAAGGTTAAAGGAAAAAAAAAACAAAGGAAAAAAAATTAGCACCCCTGAGACCTCTCTATGGAGTCTCAGGAAAAGCGATAAATCCCCATCTTCAAAAGACAAGCCATTTATTTTTGCTGAGGTTGCCCCGGCCATGTTTAATGCAACCGAAGTCCATAAATCAATGGTCTTTGTTACCTCACACACTTGTGTGTACTGCATTTGCGTGCATGTGCTTTTAGTGGCTGAGGTCACTGAGGGGAGACTTTTTAGACAGCAAAACAAGATTCAACCACATTTTTTCCTTACCGTATTTGTTGGGTCATCTTGTAGTATTGAGTCGTATAGCTTATTGGCATCCTCATACCTTCAACAGAGAGAGATCATATTTAAGGATAATCAACAGGAACACCAGTCATGTGAAATTAAGTGGTAGAGCTATCAAATAAAGTTACAAACTTTTGTATTGAGAACTGCTTGTTTCTATAGTGACAGAGGCTACGTATCCAAGCGCCAGAAATAAACAGCCATTACCATAGCTGCTCAAATAGCCAGTGTTGTGTGAGGTTTACTAGCTCCACAAAGAGCGTAATCCACAAACATGATTGCCTGCACTTTGATTTACCTCTAAACAAATCAGCCTGAACTTCCACCACAAATCAGGCATCGTTTCGAAGCGCATTTCGCTTAAAAGGCATTCCGAAGCAAGACATTTATGAGTTACAGATGCAAAAAAATAAATAAATACACTCGACGAGCCCTTCAACCTGAACTGAGGGTTGGACAGCACGGTGTTTGAAAAGACGTTATGAATTAACATACAGTGTTTTCTGAAGAATGGAAGGACAATGTCACAAGCACTTCACTTGTCATGTCGAATGAAGGATGAAAGCTTGCTTTTTTTATGAGGGACAACCTGCACAGTTAACGCGAGCACAGCCAAAGCAGCTGATCTCATGATCAAAACCTGTTTCAGCCGGCAACCAACAACAGAAGCAGCTCTGGTTCCTATTATAATTGAGCTCCAACGCCACTCCTGTTCTCACATCCACATCAGAGTTCACTCACTCTCTGGCACATCTCAAATGGCACCAGCCGCTTTGACTCGCTCTATTTATGTAGGATTCAGCCATGTGGGAGAGGAGGGGAGAGTTTCATATAAGCCGACCGTCTGATGGCAATTAGACTCAAATTTGCAGTTTATTTAATCTGACCGTGCAGGCGCAATCACTCACAATTACGGAACAACCCCTGGCATAACTGATAAACACGTAGAAGGCATGGTGACTAGAATGAAACAGATCTGAAATCCTGCTGAAATTCTATACATTAACAACAATTTACGTCTTTCTTAATTGTTTGCTCAAACACTGAGAAAGACCGAAATTCTCTGGGAGAGAAAACGCAGACCATAGGTTCTATGTTTACATGTCTGACCGGCCTTGTTTTCCCAACCAGAGAAACAAAAAGAGACGGGGGGTTTGGGGGGACAGAGGGACCCCCGAATAATAGCGAGAGAGACCACTTCCATTTTTGGAATTCCTAGCACAGGCATAAGAGCCACAGGACTACTGAGGGCTGAACTATTCTCTCTCGCTTTTCCACTTAGCAGAAGGAACAGTGGCTTGCAAAATAAACAGCCTCCCTTCCCACGCATCCTGCCACTTACGTCCCAGAACCCCCCCTTCCTTGCAGCTAATCCAAGGCCTTGGTGTTAAGATGGTGCTGTGGTGTATCTTACCTCTCCAGAGCCTCCAGCCGCATCCCTGCTAATCGCTTCACTCTGTGACTGTCTGGAAACTGCCTTTTCAGCTCCTGTAGGCAACTCTACACAAAAAAAAAAACAACAACGTGGGGTTGACCATGCAAACATTTAACTTTTCAAAACAGACTCCACAAACAGGTTTTCCAAACCTTCTTTATGTCTGCCAGTGGTTTGTCATACAAAAGTCCTGTTCTAAAGTCATGGTATAGGTTGAGCCAATATGAGTATAAACCAAAAACAGCTTAGTATTGATATAAGATAAATATTAATAATATATCTATACATTTCAAAATGACTACTAAAAGTTTTTGAAAGAAGTCTATTCTCAACAAGGCTGAATTTATTTGATTAAAAAACAGCAAAAACTGTGATGTTGTGAAATATTAGTTATAACATTAGTTATACTTCTGTTTTCTATTTCAATATATTTTAAAATGTAATTTATAATAATCGTCAAAACAGACACATTAAAGGTATTCAAACACCAAATATACACCATAAAATTAGTCTTAACGCTGATGATATACTACTATATTTGCAAGACCCCTCATCGTCATTACAAGAAACAATCAAACTCATAAATTCATTCTCAAATATCTCTGAATACTCAATCAACTGGAGTAAATATGCTATCCTTTCATTACATTTAAACAACTTGGATGTGACATCCCAGACACTACCTATACCTCTGTGCACCAATTACATCACATATTTAGGTATTAACATTTCCCCCAGATTGCCAGAGCTGTTTGAACTTTACCCCATTACTTAAAACAATAGATGATGATCTTCAACGCTGGGTGAACTTACCACTATCCATTATGGGCAGAATATCAATAATTAAGATGACTATACTTCCTAAATTAAACTATTTATTTACAATGATACCTTCACAACACCTGGTTTAAATCGCCAGATTCAATCATTCTCAAATTCTACTGGAAAAATAAGACCCCAAGAATTAAATTGACTACCCTACAGAAACCAAAAACACTAGGAGGACTGGAAGCACCACATTTCTACCACTACTTTCTGGCCAATCAACTCCAAAATATATACAAATGGACTCACCCTAACCCATCAATAAACACTTGGCTAGATGTTGAACAAATAATTTGTAAGGACATTACCATTTCAGAATTACCATTCTATGGTCAGGCAATAAAAAAACACCACTGTTTCAAAACGCCAACAATAGCAACGACTCTGACAGCCTGGTGGAAATTCCATCAAATCACAAATTCTCCTCTTGCACCATCTAAACACACCCTGGAATAACCCAGATTTTTTAGTTAACAAGAAGCCACTCAACTTACGCACATGGGCAGAAAAGGGTATCACACAACTTCAACATATCTTTCATAATAATAACAGCACCATTTCCCCACTTGGTCCAGAAATATGGCATTGGGAGTAATTGTTTTTTGGAATACTTACAAATCAAATCATCTATTCAATCAAGAATCGACACTCAGACAATTAACCTTGACCTTCCGCCCTCAATTTCAGAGTTGATTAATTTATCCTCTTCAAAAAAACTACTTTCCAAAATATACAGAATGATATTAAAATCAGACAACACATTAAGCCTACCAACTGCTACATGGGAATCAGACCTATCCATTACTCCCGATGCCGCTTTCTGGACACAAATCTGCAAAAATATCTTTATATTATTCTATTTATAATAAAACATTTACACCGTTCTATAAAAACAGACTTTAGGATGTTTTTAAACAAAGCGAGAGATGGTACATATTTCATGTGTAGTATACCTTGAAGCTCATTCCATGCATGAGCAGCATAATTAGAAAAGATTTGTTTTCATCCATTGTTTTTGACTAGAACCGAATAAAAAGGTTATTTTTTTAACAAAAAATAATTAAATAAAGAGAAATACTTAAAAGATTGGTATTTCAGCTGTTGTGATCAATAAAGTAAGCATGAAGCAAAAATAATAATTAAATTTATTTAAAGGAATAATGGTAACATTTACAGTAAGGTTCATTAGTTCATATTAGTTAATGTATTAACTAACATAATTTAACTAATGAACCTTATTGTAAAGTACCAAAATGATATTTAGTTTAAAGGTTATATAGATAATTCGATTTTTTTTTTTTTTTACTGTTATTTCATATATCAGGCTTTACGGGGTTACCAACATCAACAAAATACTGACATTACCTTAAACATCAGTCAAGAATAAATTCCTATATTTATTGCACCACAGCCTGAGTGGCTATGCAAAGCCTGCTGGATTACAGAGCACTTGAAAATTATACTACACTCTCAGGGGTGATGAAATGTGGGCTTCATACATTTTTTTTCATCCACAGCATTCAAAACTTTATAGATCTACTCTAAAAAGTGTGATGTGACTAGTTTGACAAGACAATATTACAGCAAAGGTTTCTGCTAACCATAAAATGAAACCGTAACTTTCCTGTCCGTGGGTGCCATGATAAACAGGTTGGCCATACAGCTGTGAGGGAAGACGGGAAAAATTGCAAGTGACATGGGTGAGAATTCAGAACACTGCACAGCAGGATCCCACAATTCCACACTGGCTACTATAAAAAGCAGAAGCAGGATGCTACTTTTACCAGTTCTTTCCCACTGAGATGAACAGGCCCCTGTTTTTTTTTTTTTGTTTTTTTTTTCACACACTCATGACTTGGTAAGGTTACTGTCAAATCCAATGTTTTCCTGCTTAGGATGGAAAGTTTGCTCTGTGGCTTAGCCCGGCTGACCCATCATGCTCTTAGACGGTTTTCCCCGCTGTTTTCCTAGCTGCTGGTAAGAACCTCAGAAACTGACTACTGTAAGTGTCTCAAGTCAACCAGGATCCCTGATTCCTGATCGCTGAAAATCATGCCAGATTTGAATCTCAAACCAATTGTTTTTTCAAAAGCAACTGGGAAAACGTTGCATTTTCAATGAGCAAAAACAAAAACTTGACGAGTAGGGTGCCCAGTTGAATATATGAGAGAATGCGAGAAAGTTACTTAAAGAAAACTCACCCAGGCCAGATCGTCACGACTGCAGTCCAACGCTGCGATCATCACCTGCTCGTAAATTATCCAAACTGAGCACAGGAGACAAACATAAAATGACACCATATTAGTAAGTCTATTTTTCAACATGGTAGGGAAAATGACAAATGAACATCTAACCCGGGTGAACTCCTTTCGAGCAAACTGTGACTTTCTTCTCTGTATCATTAGAAAAGACAATCTTTAGCGTCCGTCAACGACGCAGTTTGTCTTCGTAATCTCCGGGTGTGGGCGAGCTGGCAGGTCTCATGGAAACGGTCAGGAAATTCACGCCAAACAAAACGAAGTCGCTGAATTTTGACAAGAAAACCTTAGCGTATTCATCAGTTTTATGTATCAGTTCCGTCAAACACCGCAAAGGGTGAGCGAATTTCACCCTCTATTCGTCATGACATGTGTTACGTGCTGAAATCACGCAGCTATCGTCATCTCGGCCCAAAAAGTGTGTCGTTACTTTGACAGATTACAGGAATTTTAAATTCCTGCAATTAAATGCTTAAGTCATTTCCAAGATGGCAATGTTTAACGTTCAACTGGCAATTGTAACAAAGCGAGTGGCTTTAGCTGCTCTATTTACCATAAAGAAAACTGATTAGTGGGCTTGGCTAATGGATCCAATTAATGAAATTAATGCTCCATGACAGACAAGTGTGTTTTGACAAGCATGCCCAAAGTCAATCGGCTGAATGATTTCAAATGTGCTAATTGAGAAAGAGCAATAAAATCCCACAGAACAAGAAAAAAACTGATATGCCAAAGCAAACAAACGCAAACTGTTTTTATGATTCCAAGTCTTGCTTTGATAATTACCATCTTGTTTCACAGCCAATTTAAGAGCTGGTTTCAATAAAAACAAGCTGTGTAAAGTATTTACCCTGCTCTTTAAGGACAGTATGAATAATAATCACAAAAACAAAAAATAAAAGTTTCAGTAAGAAGTTGACATCATGCATCAATAAAACACAGACCTTAAATTTTAGACTTTTACTCATCTTTGCTTTATTCTTTCCTTAATTAGATAACAAGCCCATCTAGAAATCTGAAAAGCTTCTACGACGAAAACCGTCGTTATTTATTTATTTATTTTAAATAACGTATTTTACTGTATTGCAGTAAAAGCCTTTTTAAGGGCTGTTTGGTAACTTTGACTCTTTCATTGTTGTTTGCTTAGATTTCTCAAATAGCAGTGTTGTTATCTGATGAACAGCCAAAAGAAGTTTAATAATAGTTATTTGAGATTACATGTGGTTTTAAAATAATAATATGGACGAAGAAAAAAAAAGCCTAAATTTGATTTGAGTAGAAAAGAGCCCAATTTCTCCAATTGGTAAACCGAAAATTGTCAACTATAGGAGTGAGCTTCAGCGCAAGTATGAAGGATTGGATCACCTCTGAGATAATGATTTTAGCTGAAGAGAGTCTTGGCTTTAGTGGCTATGTTTGACAACACGATTGCAGGACTTGTCTGGCTTAGAAACCCATAACTGACCAAAGCAAATAAATATTAAGCCATCTGAAATGTTTCTTCTGTTTCCACTTTAACCTCATTTTAATGTCAAGAGAAAAGCTGAAAAGTCTTTTTGTTATCAGATCTTTAAGGACAAATCAAGACAGAAAAAGAAAAAAGAATTGGTGCTCTTTTCCGTTTTCTGCAATAGTCATATTCAAGAGGTCAGATAACCGACTCAAAGACTTCAGCAACTTCATACACGGTATGTTTTTATAAATGTTAACAAAACCTATGCCAAAGAAATTGCTTATTTTGAGACAACTGAATATATATTTGTTCTCGCAAATTAGTGGATCCAAATACAGTTCTTAGCATAAGTGAACACACCCATGCTAAAGTTGACTAAAAAGAGGAATAAAAAAATCATCTTTTGGAAATTGATCTTAATGCCTTAAAGGAGAACTCCGGGCAATTTTTAAGTTAATCTTGATCGTTACACCTTTGTGAGTAATGTCTATAGAAAAAAAAAAACGAACCGGATTGGTGCTTGCAACACAGAGCTGTTCCCGCAAATGCCCAGAGCTCCCACTCAGCTAAAACGGCAGTTATGGGGGCATATACATAAAGAGTGTCTTTGTGCCTCATAACAGACACGAAATGCAATTAAAATGTCTGTCCAACATGAACAGGCCCCTTACATGTGAACAAGATGCGTTTAGCAACTTAGCCATTGTTTAAATTCACCTAAATAGTGATTTAGACGGCTAGCTGTAGTCTCGCGCTGAAGTCCCGTGGGAACTCAGTTGTAGCCGGAAAAAGGTAAATACCAGTGTGCAGGTGGGAGTATAAATATAATTGAAGACATAGAAGCCAGTTAAATAATTAAAGTTTTGCAAATAAGACTACAAAAACATATTACTGCACATCTCTCCTCAAGCCGTGTGTGCCCAAATGGAAGGATAAATAAAGTTTACATTACCTCCACGGTGGTTGCACCCGTCTTCGTCCACGGAATGGCTTTTTTCTTTAACCGGCCCCGCTGTGTTGTGTCTGTGTAGTCATCCTTGCAACTTAGCCATTGTTTAAATTCACCTAAATAGTGTTTTAGACGGCTAGCTGTAGTCTCGCGCTGAAGTCCCGTGGGAACTCAGTTGTAGCCGGAAAAAAGTAAACAGTGTGCACGTGGGAGGAGCGTAGTGTGTGAAGAGTGTTGATCGGAGTTGCTCACAAGTGAAGAAGAAATGGTTCGCGTTTGTGTCGTTCCGAATTGTGGCAACAGAATGCGAAAATACAAGAACTTACATTTTCATCGTCTTCCTTTCCATGACCTCGAGATTCTGCAGTTGTGGCTAGTTTTACTTCAACTTGATGTGCAAACTCCCATACAAGTACGCACTAAAGATTACGCATTTGCAGCGAACACTTTGACAAGGATGACTACACAGACACAACACAGCGGGGCCGGTTGAAGAAAAAATCCATTCCGTGGACGAAGACGGGTGCAACCACTGTAGGTAATGTAAACTTTATTTATCCTTCCATTTGGGCACACACGGCTTGAGATGTGCAGTAATATGTTTTTGTAGTCTTATTTGCAAAACTTTAATTATTTCACTAGCTTCTATGTCTTCAATTATATTTATATATATAATATACTCCCACCTGCACACTGGTATTTACCTTTTTCCGGCTACAACTGAGTTCCCACGGGACTTCAGCGCGAGACTACAGCTAGCCGTCTGAAACACTATTTAGGTGAATTTAAACAATGGCTAAGTTGCTAAACGCATCTTGTTCACATGGAAGGGGCCTGTTCATGTTGGACAGACATTTTAATTGCATTTTGTGTCTGTTATGAGGCACAAAGACACTCTTTATGTATATGCCCCCATAACTGCCGTTTTAGCTGAGTGGGAGCTCTGGGCATTTGCGGGAACAGCTCCGTGTTGCAAGCACCAATCCGGTTCGTTTTTTTTTTTTCTATAGACATTACTCACAAAGGTATAACGATCAAGATTAACTTAAAATTTGCCTGGAGTTCTCCTTTAAAGGTGCCTTGTGTCATGTCCGCCAAAAAAATCAATTCATACTCCACATTCCATACCAGATGGGGGCAGTATACCTCCAGAAAGTGAGTTGGTCTACTCTAGAGTAACAAACGAGAAACGGCATAGTCTCTATGCTCCGCCCCTACCTTCACAACGACCCTAGAGCCATAGCCGAAGCCGAGCCAACTCCTAATAGAGGACGTTTTGACTCCAGAGGAACGTTGGTTGATGTCAAGTGATTTTTAAATATGACATCTTCAAGCTAGTCCCCTTCACCTTTACCAGTGAATATGTTCATATTCGTTTTGTTCATATTACATTTTTATTGTTAGTCTGAATTACATTAATTTGACAGACAGCATTCGCTGATGTTGACCAAGCTAGCGCCATTCAGAGCTGCCAACTCTCACAAATTCACCGTGAGACATACACAATTGACACTTTTCACACGCTCTCAGTCACGCCACACATCAATTTTGTCACGCACAGAAAAATCGCAAAGAGGACACGGAGACCGACAGACTAGACAGAGCAGGTTAGTTATGATATAAAAAAATCTCAGCTCTCAGATTCTGTCAATTTTATTACGCAATTCAAACAATAAATACTGTTTTGGCGCTTGTAAATGTTACACGACAGATCCCTAGCGCACGTGAACCGATCATCTCTACTAGCTAATAGTAAAAAAACACGAACACTGTTGAAAGATACAGTAGGCTACAACTTACCAAAATGTATTCCTCATACATAATATCGACCAATCATTTTTTTTAATCAGCGTGCAGAGGTCAATAACAGCTGGAGAACAAATATTTCAGATTTACCTCAGGAAAGCAATTTAATAAACATAATATAATTAGCTAATGTTACATTTTATCATCAGCTTGGTAGAGACGGGCTCTGGTAGATAACAGGTGAAAACCGGATCGGATCTGTGGGTAGAGCTAACTATCAAACACATCAGGTTCAAGTACGCCCACAAGCCGTGCAAGTTATTCGTGTATTGCAGTTTGGCTGGTGGTTATGTTGCCCGCATACCGCCTCCCATGGCCGAAACTGGTATTATGACTAGGGATGTCCCGATACCTCTTTTTCACTTCCGATACCGATGCCGCAGCTTTGGCTATTTGCGATACCGATATTAATTCCGATATTTTTATTTTATTCTATTTTATTCTTGAACTAATACTAGGCCTAATAAAATATATGGAAGCACTTTGCTCAATTAGCAACCTAAAAACATCTCACTCAAATGGAGAACAAATACTTCTCCAGTATATAGTCCACAACAACAGTTAATTATGAAAGACTGCCACCCTTTATTCAAAAAAAAAATAAAAATACAGGCAGGCACGCTACTTCAGTAGGCTACTTAAGCTACCAACAGGTTTAAAGTTAATCATTAACAAGCTTTAAAATTACCCATTGGTCCGTGTACTTTTGCGTCCATTCCTTTTTCCTTTTTAACCCGTAAAACGAAAAATTAACGGTTGTTGTATTTTTAAAACGCAAAGTTGAACACCAACATTTTAATTTGAACTGTATGCACACCAAAATATTGACGTAAGTTATATATAAATAAGTTATTTTCTGTATGACCAGAAATTATAGAGTATTTTAAGTTGTTTCCACTGTTGAAAGAAAAACGGAAGTGTTCGTGCCCGCGCTCCGTGCCATGCAGTGCGCGCGCTCCACACTCTGCACAAACCCTTTCTTGGATATGCGTCAAAATCCTGTGTAGCATACAGTTTACAGCCTACGGTTTATAAACTGAGGAGACGGATTGCAAAACCGTGTTTATAGTACACCGAAGTTAGTGGGATGGAGTGTCTGTTGTGAGTTTAGGGGGCACGTCAGCCAGAGATGTGTGTGTGCGCGTGCGTGAGTGAGTGAGACAGACTGCCAGCTGAACAGAGGGTCGCCGAAAGAAGGATCTGAAGTGCCGGTGTTTCGGCTACAAAAACCCGCCGAACTGATCCGAAACCAGCCCAATTTTTATCCACCCGCCCAAACCCATTTTTTGCCCACAAAATAGATTGCAAAACCGCCCAATATGCGCCGCTTAATTGGATGTCGCAGCAAGGGAAATGCTATATTCAAGCATTGTTGGATAGGTATCGGATCATATTTTTTCTCCCCTCCGATCTCCGATCTAGCATTCTGGGCCAGTATCGGCAGGATACCGATGCTGTGGATCGGATCGGGACATCCCTAATTATGACACCTGTCCGGCCGTGGCTAGTAATTTACCATGCTAATTCAGGTTGATATCTCTGCAGCACTATAACTTGTCATTTTTTTAATGACATCATCGCCCTTATTTCTTCTCATTCTTTTGATGCGTGTAGCTCATTTTTTGGATATTTTTACCTCAATTCTTACACATGGCACCTTTAATTTAAAAAATGAGAAAAATCCAACCTTTAAGGACACCAATTTTCTTTGTGAATGAATAATATATCGTAAATAAATAATTGTTCTTCCTTAAAATACAGGTTGCGTAAGTCAGGACACCCCTATGTTAAATTCCCATAGAGGCAGGCAGATTTTTATTTTTAAAGGCCATTTATTTCATGGATCCAGGATACTATGCATCCTGATAAAGTTCCCTTGGCCTTTGGAATTAAAAAAGCCCCAGATCATCACATACCCTTCACCATTCCTAGAGATCGGCATGGGGCACTTTCCATAAGATCATCTCTCAATGCAAATCAAACCAGCTATCAGGCTAACTGAAATAACACCATGCCAATCTCTAGGTATGGTGAAGGGTATGTGGTGATGTGTGGAAAGAAAGACACAAAGAAAATTGGTGTCCTTAAAGGTTGGATTTTTCCTCATTTTTTAAATTAAGGCATTAAGATCAATTTCCAAAAGATGATTTTTTTTTTATTCCTCTTTTTAGTCAACTTTAGCATGGGTGTGTTCACTTATACTATCCGCTGTACTTAAGCAAAAGCACTTAAAAAACAAATCTGATATTTAATTTTAAAATTTGCCATTAAAGGGTTAGTTCACCCAAAAATGAAAATTATGCCATTGCCATTAATGACTCACCCTCATGTTGTTCCAAGCCCGTAAGACCTCCGTTCATCTTCGGAACACAGTTTAAGATATTTTAGATTTAGTCCGAGAGCTTTCTGTCCCTCCATTGAAAATGTATGTACGGTATACTGTCCTTGTCCAGAAAGGAAATAAAGACATCATCAAAGTAGTCCATGTGACATCAGTGGGTTAGTTAGAATGTTTTGAAGCATCGAAAATACATTTTGGTCCAAAAATAACAAAAACTACGACTTTATTCAGCATTGTATTGTCTTCCGGTTCTGTTGTGGATCCGTGTTCAGTGACGCTGCTGACGTAAGACGCTGCTGACGTGTATCTGGTGCGCCCGAGCTTCGTTTACAGTCTGAGGGAGACGCACGCTGGAAACAAAACAATCTTCGCAAACATGTCTAAGGATTTCGACACAGAGGAAGACTTGCATTTTTTTGCCCAGCCATATTTATTTGAATCCGAATACACGGGCGCACCAGATACACGTCAGCAGCGTCTTATGTCAGCAGCGTCACTAAAGCGGATTGACAACAGAACCGGAAGACAATACAATGCTGAATAAAGTCGTAGTTTTTGTTATTTTTGGACCAAAATGTATTTTCGATGCTTCAAAACATTCTAACTAACCCACTGATGTCACATGGACTACTTTGATGATGTCTTTATTTCCTTTCTGGACAAGGACAGTATACCGTACATACATTTTCAATGGAGGGACAGAAAGCTCTCGGACTAAATCTAAAATATCTTAAACTGTGTTCCGAAGATTAACGGAGGTCTTACGGGCTTGGGATAACATGAGGGTGAGTCATTAATGACATCATTTTCATTTTTGGGTGAACTAACCCTTTAACTGTTTATTTTCAAATGACTATGCAACTATATTTCCACCACTGAACTTTTGTTACTCTGACTGTTCTAAAGACCGCAAAACCATCTCTAGTCACTTAGTGAGGTTTATCTATATTATTTATTTTTTAAAAATTAAATCAAGTTTTTAGTGAAAGTAGTTTAAAGAGTGAATTTAAAAACAACTTCTCAGAGAGTGTTTTATCTAACATTTTAAATAGCAAACCCTCTCCAAGAAGTTGCACTCTAAACTCATCTTCCTTAAATCACTTCTGCAACTGCCATCAAAGCATAGCTTTTGTAACAAAATCAGTGCCTTTAATACATTTCAAGACAATTACTGTCAGACTTTAGATCACCTGCTGTAGGAAATGTTCCTATAAACTGTCTAATGGGAATATAACCTCAATGTTTTGTTAGGACTATGATGGTTCCATGCAATAAAAAGTTATAGTTTCAGCCTATTTATTTGTTAAATATATGTTGGTTATCCTGTTGAAGGGCTGCACTTAGTGTCCATATGTGTACAAGAAACGCGTCTGATCGTAGTCAGCCAGACATCAACCTAAACCGGTCCAATTATAAAAGCCATTAACTTTAATTAACGAAGGAACTTCATTATTTATTACTTCTTATAAGTTTGCTTTTGTTTATTGTAATTGTACTTACTGTCATCTCCAAGTTTAGACGCATGCTCATTAATCAGCTCTTCGCCGACATCCACAATCTGCTCACTGTTCCTGTAATTCTCTTCTCTCCACTTACGGAGTTTGTCACGCATCTCTATGAAATGCAATAAAGAAACACATTAGCCCTTGGCTGAAACTTTATCACTTATTTATTTTCATCATCCATCAGTTATTTATTGTGAATATAACTTGTACTTTCTTTATTCATCTTCCTACTTTTTAAAAAGTAGTTTCCTGACTACTATACTTTGTATAACTTAAATTAATCAACACAAAACTTTTTAGAACGGTCTAAATAAGAATAAAACAATTATAATGATGTCATGTTCTGATAATGGTGTCAAAACAGCTAAAAGGACAAAACAAATCTAATTAATTTCACATCTAACTTAAAATTAAAGGCACAACGTACATACAGTGGGGAATAAATGTCTGAGAACATAAAAGAAAATACTTATATTTAGTATATTTATTTCCCCATTAGAAATCAAATAATCAGAAAAAACATAAGTGAAAAGCTGTATAGAAAAAACTGTCATTGTCTTAACATTTGATATTCACTAGTATTTGTTTTTCTTTAATGACAGCAGCATTATTTAAGAAAGCAAGTTGTGGGACATGTTTTATCTCATGTTTAAAGAGTCAAACACACATAATATCATATCAGTTGTTAATAATGTCAGGTAGCCTAAGTTAGTGTTTGTAGGTACTTTTAACGACACTAGTTCATCTAAATCTGCATTATTGCACTATATCAGGATGTCAGATCTATGGAAACAAAAGATTGACATTCTAAAAACAACAAGAGATGATGATAATCTCAAGAGAACTGAATCATTCTTTATTATCTGACTGTAGATGACAACATCAATATGACAAATCACCGTTTAACTGACCAGACAGACATAAAAAAAAAAAAACAGAATACTCGCTTATATTTCAACATGACAATTTCTATAAAGCCCAATATGATAGTTACATACAGATTGCAACCTAAACACCGTAATCCATTATATGAACATACAATTATGTCTTACTATGATAGAGATTTTACAGAAGCTAACTGGCTACTTAGATCGCCTGTTGTAGTCTTTAATGAAAAGCACCAAAAATAAGGCATTTAGTTCACAAATCTTTACAAAATGCTCAACTTGGGTGACGGTTGAATGACAACAGATAAATACTGAATCAACTAATAACCGCTGTTAACGAGAAACAAAGTAATTTACCTTCCCAAGTGACATCGTACAGCTCTGATACAGACGACATGTTTTCTTAGCTCCGCCTCCTGTTAGCTGATTGGTGGGACGACAGTGACGTCAAGAGCGAACGCTGTGAGAAGGGTCATTAAAGGGCAAAGGCCAAATCCCAAATCCAGACACTTTGAATTCAAACATTCCCAACACAGACCTGATATTTTTTTTCTTACATAGAGGATAATTAATAATTATTAAATACGAATTAAAAAAGACGAATTACTATTAAAAGAAAGATAATAAACAGTTTAAAGATATATTTATAAAACCCTAACCCAATCTGCCGATCAAAGATCAGTGGCAATTAAATAATTATAAATAATCTATTCATTATTTAAAAAAATGTGTATGAATAATAAATAATATATAATAAAATAAATAATCATAAATAATGGTTTCTAATGTTTTCTTTGTTTTATCTACTAAACGAAATTGGATTTGGTAATAAAAGTTTATTACCAAAGAGAGTCTTCGTAGCATTTCCAAAGGTTATTGTGGTTTTATATGCTGTGTCTATTTTCTCTCTCTATGTGCTCAATTGGTCTCTTAGGAGCTGTGGATCTGGCTCAGTCAGCGTGTGCGTTTACTCTGCTGTGTCTACACACAGTGCACTCACCATGGACTCAGCACATGCTTGTTTAGAGCAGCACAACCTATATATCTTGATATCGTTCCTATTGTGGCTGCTTGGGCATTGTCAAAGCTTTACCAATGTTTTTGTTTTCTAAAGGACACTGTTAGCATTTAAAGAGCACCTAGAAAATGTTATCCTCTCTGCAAAAGACAAAAACAAAACACTTGTACGGTTCATTGTGCACTGATGACTTGTGGATTTATAATTTCCAAGCCATATAGATGACAGTCACTTGATAAGGCTTATTTCTGGAAAGCTATAACAACCACATTAAAACAGAGACCTCAATACTTCACTGAGAAAAACAGTAAGTAGAATTTACTCAATTTTAAGGCAAGTTTTTGCACTGATATTTTTCAAGTAAATTTCACATTATGGAAATTAAGTAAATCTACTTAACTAAGCCGAGTAAAATTAACAAAGTGAAAAAGTACATATAACTTGGCCTGTTAAAATATATTGAGTAATTTTTACTTACAAATCTGATGTAATTAATATAATTAAGTAAAACCATTTGATATTTTAAATATATTTTACTTGTTTTATGCAGTGCTGGTAATTATTTTAAATTAAATGTTACTCTCATAATGTGACAAAATAATACAGTGATAATGTGCAGTTTAGAGTAATTTATTAAGAAATAAGCATCTACAGAAAAGATCACTTTGGGCACACAATTCAGCTTGTTCGGTCTCTCTCTTTGACCCTCTCAACCGGTTTACAGCAAGGAAGGCACAAAGGACTGAATGCATTTGAGAAATATCCTGAAATTAAGACAAGAGAAAAAAAATAAACAATAATCAGTAAACAGCAAATACTTTTAAATTAAAAGTTAATCAATTTGCATTCACATTATTCATTTCACTCATGCCAAATCATATCAAAAACATCCTGCATCACCTTACTCTCCAAGCAATTTCTTCACATTAATGCACACAGCATGCAGATAAATTTATTTATCATGGCTACGAATTAGGAATTACTAATTTTTCACTCGTCTTGATTTAAATAAGGCAACTAATTACTGTTATTTACAACGTGGTCACCATTTAGTAAAAGCAGGGATCATTTAATAGATAGTATGCACGATTTAGTAAATGAATGAGGGAATGAATTATATTGTGCACGATGAGGGAACGAAAACCTGCTCACTTTTATGGTGTTCACACCGAACGTGAATAGAGCGTCAAATACGCGTCTAGTTAACGTTAAACGGTTGAACATTCGCTCGAGTTCAATATTTGCCAAAATAAGTATTTGAAATACTCTAAATACACTCCCTCAAAATATTTTTTTACAAACTACATTTTATTTTTTCCACACCTGCAAAATACAAATTACAAAATACACTAAAGTAATTAAATACGTATTTAAAATACATTTAATTGAAATACTGCCCATGTCTGAGTGTATGTAATATGTTTCCAGTTGTGTGAAAGTACTCCATCTTTTTTCATAATAATGTAGCTTTTCCAGTAACTATAGCTGCTTTTTCCAATGAGGTGTAGTGCGAACAAGCTGTTGTATTGTTGAAAATCCGCTTTATGAATCGGTTCATCCTAAACAGTCCTTTCTTTCTCATAAAAATTCCAATTTTTTGGGAATCAGTTTTTTTTTTTTTTTTTTGAAGGTGAAAAAATAAATAAATGAATGAAACATTCACAACAAGATCAATAACATACATTTTGAAGACACCTCATTTTCACAGTTTCTACAAGCTCCTGACAGGCATCAGATTCACTTACAACTGTCCACGGGAAGTGAGGAAAAAGGTAGCACATGCTGTGTGTTTACTTTGGAGCTCCGCTTCTCGCCAGAAGTGTCACCATAAGGAGAGATCAATAGCAGCATTTGAAAACCGAAATTGTGCTGCTTAACTACTGTGTGTGTAGTTTTCCGTGCCTTTGGAGCACCACATGTGACATGAAGTATAGACCTGTGTTTCCCCTATGCCTGCTTCCACAGAAAGAGGGCATTCTCTGAAATGCTCTGTTCAGACATTTTATTTTGATTTCTGACAGAAGTAGTCAAGGCTACGGATCTCTGACACAAGCAGTTCTAAAGACGTAAATTGGAGCAATGGTGTTCTGCGGCTTTAAACGACTGCCGCACTTTTCCAGCCCTTTTTTTCTTCAAGCAATATCTTCCAATTACAGAAAATGAAGGCAACAGTATTTGCTTTGAAAGCAAATCTCGACCCCAGTCTGACAGGATCGCTTTCAATCTTAGACAAATCATACATGACTTCAACTGTGTGCCTGGATTGTTGTAATGAAGTTTCTTCCATTGCACCTTTGACCTCTAGACCTGGACATTGTGGCAAATCCCAATTATTTCCCCAAAGTCCCACCAGCACACAGATACATTTTACTAACATACATATACACTAACAAGTGCATCACACATCTCTTTTTCCAGTGCCAAGAATAAAATTAAGCTCTCAATTGACATAAAACCTGGCCTAAAAGTGTAATTGCTCACGGTAGAATGTCTGTCAACACATGAACAGCATTACATGTGGCTGGATAAGGTTTATGGATGTCATTCTTTCTCATTAAATTAAATTCAAACTGGGTCTCAAATGACACTAATGGCTCAAGTTATAAAATATAGATGTGAACCATTACCCTATATTTTTTTAATTGGATGAATGAACTTTTTTTCTTTTCAGTATACACTGTGAAAATGAAAATGGGCAGTTGAAGAGTTATTTCTTCCTGATTTGACTCCTAAAATGACTTTCATTGATGTAGCCCAATGAATTCTCGTTGATATATTTAACTTAAATAAAGCTAATTTAGTATTAAACATTAAGTATTTTTTTCCCTTTTGCTGTAATACAAATGAGTTTGTAGAAGGCAACAGTATATAAAGGCATTTAATGTCTTGACCGAACTGGCCAAATTGCTTTAAATTATATCAATATTTCTACACAAGTTCTACTCAAATTTACATGGTGAGCAAACAGCAATTCTTAAATAATATCACATTAAATTTGCAAAGACATAAAACGGCACACACAGTCCTCAACACTCAGTACATAACACCTTTCTGATATTACAAGATAAGTTAATAAATCTGACACCCATTTAACAACATTGTAAATAAAACTGGCAAACTGCCCTAGTGCATGCTGGGAAGAGGGTAAATGGGACTGAACCACAATATATATATATATATATATATATATATATATATATATATATATATATATATATATATATGTATATATATATATATATATATATATATATATATATATATATATATATATATATATATATATATATATATATATATATATATATATATATATATATATATATATGTATATATATATATATATATATGTATATATATATATATATATATGTATATATATATATATATATATATATGTATATATATATATATATATTCAGTGTAGGGTCATAATGATCATTATAATAATTAATCATTTAAATTTTAAATGATAAAATTGTTCCTGAAAGTTGTAGGTTGTCAGAATGAATAATAAATATTATTAACAATATTATTAACTTAATCTATATGTAGTGTCTAAAAGTGTTTATTTTTAATGACCCTACAAATTCGATTAAACCATCAAAATATGAGGAAAATGTTTTAAATTTGAGGGAAGAAAAAAACACTGAACTTGGCTAAGGTACATTTTTGGTCAACTACAGCAACAGGGTTTATTTTACTATGCAAAAAAATGCATAATAACAAAAAGCTCATATATAGGTAGAAGCATACATTGACAACATAATAACATAATCAATGAATAATGTTTTTTTGGTTCTCTCTTGTTTTAGCATGCTCATCATTTCCATGTATGGCAGCATGGCCAAAAACTATGTCCAAACAATTAATGCTTGGAAAAAAAAAAGTCTCCAAAATATTTGTTGTGACTACGAAATATGAATGTGCTTGTAGTCTTGGTTCGCGATATCTCCCCAAAAATGTACAGACACATTTGGAGATGTGATTGTAGAAAACAAAGGCCTGTTGAAAAGCTATTGCATTGTCTCTCTACACTCCAACATGTGCTCTAAAGCTGTAAAACCACAACCAAAGAGCACCTCATTTAAGCTGACAGCCTGGAAACCTTTTTCCTGTTGTGAAATACTTCTTAAGCTCACGACACTGCACATTATTCTACGTCCTCAATTGGAACACATTTCGTTTAGCAAAACACTTCCTGACACCCAATGGGTCACGCCTCAGTTGCCCTCAATATGTGGGGGCAATAGAGCATGACCCACAACTCACCCATGCCACTGTCACTCTTTGGACTCGGTCCGTATAAAGATGTTTTAGAGTCTTCCCATGTGTCTTTTGGGGTTAGCAAAGCACAGCCACATCAGACACGATACAGGACACCTACTGTATAGCAACGCCGAAACAAAGGAAGGACTGTTGTCACCAGCTCTGTAAACAGTAAGCACAATTACGAGAAACCGCTGGAAATACAGCTTGTTTTTATAGCACGTCTGTAATTTCCTCAACTTTACTCTGGCGGTGAAGAGCAGCCGAAGCACAATGATTTCACAAGACCGCTGCTTGATTTTTTCACAGAAATAATTCTATCCAAAGTTGCAGTATCCAAAGTAGCGGCGGTCTGGCCCTTCTCTGCTATTGTTGCAACTGAAGACGTCTACGTCCTCAGGGGGTCGGCAATCATTTGAGGTTTTGGTGCATTAAAAAATGCAAAGTTTTCACCATTTCATTTTCATTTTTAGCTGCTTCATATTTGCCTCATCTATGTGTTATTTACAAAAGCACGGCCATCAACGTTTATAATCAAATTCATATTGTCTTTTTCTCAATCTTAGCTTTAACCCATGTCCTTTTATTACAGATTTTTCACACATCATAGGACAAAGTGTTGCTAAAATTGTTCTATATGCCTTAATCAATATAATAGCGATCAGTTTTTGCTCATTAAAAATGTTATATATAAATAACTACTTAAAAATATGCACTACCAATCAAAACTTGTAAGATACATAACATACTGTAGGCCTACGATTGTTTAATGATTTAAAAAAAAATTCTGTTTAGTTGATCAAAAATACAGTAAAACATCATGTGAAATATTACTACAATATACTCCAGTCTTCAGTGTCACATGATCCCTCAGAAATGATTAAAATATGCTGATTTGATGCTCAGAAAACAATTCTTATTATTATCAATGTTGAAAAAAGTTGTGCTGCTTAATTTTTTGTGGAAACCACGATACGTTGATGAATAAAATTAACATGAACAGCCTTTATTTGAAATAGAAATGTTTTGTAACATTATAAATGTCTCTACTGTCACTTTTGATCAATTTAATCACTCTTGCTGAATAAAATAATTAATTTCTTTTAAAAATAAGCGTACTGATCTCAAATTTGCATGACATCAAAACTGACCCTATTTACAATCTGGTTACAGTTACAGATGGATATACAATCAAATTCATCCCTACATTGTTTATTGAACATGCAGTTTCACCCTGAAATATATCACATTATGGAACTAAATGAGTTGAAAATAACATTCACAAAAACTTTAAAATGATGTACTATTCACACACATACGATGAACTAATGGCCTGATAAAAGTTTTTTTTTTTTTTTTTTTTTTTTTATCAACAGGGACCCTTATAGACATAAGACAACATAAACAAACAAATACACAAATAACCCCCAATAGTGGATATTTTTGCTTCTGGAAAATAAAATAATCATGGCTGACAATTCAACAGAGGCAGAAATTTAATTAAATTTTATAATTTGCCAATTGAAAATTTGATTAAAAAATACTTTTTTAAATATATATATATATATATATATATATATATATATATATATATGAAATAGAATCATTTTAAATGCATTTAATTACGGTTAAGTCTTTAGTAGTAGAGGTTTATTTCAATCACGTTTTTACAATCTCTCAGATGCATTTTCACGCCCACAAAAACATTATTGGACATTCAGCTTTTCCATTAAATCATTAAAGCGATTAAAATGCAGTCTTGACATGAACTCTCAGAGCAAGCAATTGTGTTCTGGCTTACATGTGTGATGCAGATGTTGTCTTGCTGTGCTCGTGCAATGGGAGGTTCTGTGTGAGTCTGCATTGTTTGCTCACCCCCTTGGCTTCAGAGATAACCCAAGTCCATTGGCATCAAATACAACAGTGCTGAAGAAGTCAGCATCGGACACGGGATAAGGGGTCTGGGATGTTGATTTATTACTAGACACGTCCAAAGAGCAAGGTGATGCATTTATAAAAAACGGGGGAAATAATTTAAATTTATATAACTGGCACTGAGGCCCAGAGCGAAGGTTTGACTTTGAGGCATCATGCATGGAGGCATTCGTTTTGAGAGGCAATTGATTTGGATTAATTTGATATAGCAATGAAAAGCAGCTGGAGGCTTGTCTGGCAGTGTATTCCAATAAGGCAGCTATCACAGGGGAATGGTTTTTCACAAAAAGTTTGGCTTACTATGTTTATAATTTTTTCATTGCACGTCATGCATTGCATTGCGACGCTTAAAAAAAGAAGAAGAAGAAGAAAGAAACAGTTGGCCAATTAGGCTGTCAATATAGCCTAACATGTTAATTTAGTGCCATACAAAGAGAAATTCAAACTTAAATGTTGAGTTAAGCTACCATTGTTATTCTTTTCAATCAACCCACTGTCATCTACAGCTAAAAACCACAACAGTTAAAAACTGCTGTAACTGTAGCCTATACATCCATATGCTATTTTCATCACATCATGTAATGAGGTGGAGCTAGAATTTCTGTATTTGGTTGTGTTGTGAACTTTTTGCAGCACTTTTCTGTTTGTGTTGTGAACTTTTGCAGTGCGTTTCTGTATTTGGTTGTGTTGTGAACTTTTGTAGTGTGTTTCTGTGTTTGGTTGTGTTGTGAATATTTGGAGCACACAAGTGTTGTGAAACGGATGAAGATGTTTTCTTAATTTGCGGGTGTTTTTCTATTTGCATGTGTTTTCTTCAGTTGCAGCGCATTGAGCTCTCTCGGCCACCGTAGATTTCCGATTCGGGAACAAATGAATCTAAATAATGAACCTGTTATTTTGAATCAGACAGAAAGATTCACGAAACAGCCTCAAACTCGAACAATATCCGGTAATGTCCGATTTGAAACTAACTGAAAACCGCAGCCAGCCTTCTTTAGGTTAATGATAGCCTACTGCATTGTTTACCAGGGCTCAACACAAGGATTTTTTTTCTATTGGCCCTGCCAAACAAAAACATGTGCAAAATGATAAACTTCCGTGACGATGCGATGCAGCACTCGCCCAATCGAGCGAGGACACTTCCGTCAACTGGCCCCGCGCCATCGATCAGGCAGTCCTTATTGTCGATCTCTGTTAACTCTGGTTATTGTATATGACAATGTGTAATTAAAGGTACATACCGGTATTCAAAGTCATCTTACTTATAACACAATCAGGATGCACTGGAACTTAAGGTGCAGTAGTGTATGGAAATTGTAAGAAATGTAAGCACATAATTAAAGGGGTGATGAACTGAGAAATCAAATTTTCCTTGAGCTTTTGACATCTAAGAGGTCATCATATTATAAGAATATCCTGTAAATTTCAGGACTGAAAACGTCCTTGTTAGTCCAATAAATGCTTTTATTGACACCAGGCTCAGCAAACGACTCGTTTTTCAAAGTGGGGAACTATGACGTCAAAGAGGATAAAACACCACCCCCGCTGAAGAAGATCAACGCCTACTTCAACACGGCTACTTTAGCCCCGCCCACCGATTCGCGCATTACACGCATAGCTAAATAACATGGGCCTACCTCGTGATGACAAACCGGATCGAGCTACCGAGCAATAAACATGACATTTACAAAATATTGTGCAGTGCCTGATTGTGGAAGAAGACAGTCGCTGCATAAGCTTCCTCTGGATTCCAATAGGATTGCTTGGTTAAACTTTATTTTTAATGACGTTCCAGCTGATGTGGGTAAAACATTGTCCGTTTGTTCGCTTCATTTCACTGAGGATTGTTTTGTAAACAAGACACAGGTCGAGACTGGATTTGCAGACCGATTAAGATTAGAAAACGGTGCTGTGCGTTCTATATTGGATCTGACAGGAATGGTGCAACACACTTATGTGAGTAAAATTTTTATTTAAAAAAAAATAATAATCTGATAGGCTAGTATTGCATTGTTACAGATCGTTTGATATCTAATAATTATTTGTACATGTGTATCAGTCTAATCATTACTGACGAGTGAGTTGAAACTCCTTATAATATGCAAAACTGTTATCCACTCACAGCAGTGGGCGTTTACTTCCAAGTCTTCAATGCGAGACGCCCATAAAAACCGAGCGTTTTTGAGCTAGGCTCAAAACTAGGGTAGAAAATAGCCTATAACTTATTCATTTTGATGTTTTTGAATGTAAAAACCAAGCGAACGTCATAAGTTGACCTCAGACAACAATATAAAAATTTTTAAAAAGCTAGTTCATGACCCCTTTAAATCGTAAGGTAGTGTAATGAAAGGACAAAGAAATATTGATACGATCCACCTTTACACTAAAGGTATTTAAACTTCTGGAACTGTGTTTTAATATAATATACTAAAATGTTATGTTTAGTTAGTAATGTATAAAATAAACAAAATGGTAATATAATGTAATTATTTGTGATGAAATTAGAAATAAGACTACCACAGACGATTATTACTACCACAGTTTGCTATGGCAAAATACTATACCGGAAGCTTGTGTAGCACTGAGATTTACATATACAGAAATACATATGCAGTCGTCTTGCATAAAGTCCAGTTGGAGTGTATATATATATATATATATATATATATATATATATATATTACTGCAATGGGGGCGTCCTTAGTCATTAATAGAAACTAAAATGGCATGTTTTGCTGTGAATTTTTGAAAAAAAAAATTTTTTAAATATTGTTTTACAAGCATTCAATCAAAATGTACTTTGTCCCTGGCATTTCCCCTCTTATTCCCAGTGTGGGCCTACCATGGCTCCTCATTAAGTCTGCCTTCGTCTCTCCCAGGTTGGGCAGACTAGAGAGCGCCTGGCAGCAGAAGCCCACACAAAGGTGCGGAGAAACTGGCCAGACGCGGCTGCTGGACCACCCTCCAATCTTCCTCCCCCTGACGGAGTCAGATAAGTAACAACAAGGGGTCTCCACTTAACAATAGTTCGCTGCAGTTAATGAGGGGCCTACGGGGCCTTTTCTCCCTTGAACTTCCTTTATCACACTCACACATAATATAAACATACAATGAGGTGGTATAATACAATGTTCAGTGTTTTTTTGTGTGTATGTATGTATGAATGAATGAATTAAGTGGTATATCTATGGAGGGCCAATTTACTCATTAATTAAATCATATTCTATTAAATAAAACATTAAATATTTACTTAATAATTCAAGTAATTTGTCCCTCTACATAACACAATGTTTGTATAATTAGTAAATAAATACATACACAAAATGCAATTTGTATTGCTTTATGTATGTATTTTTTTTTTCTAATTGTGAAGTGGTATAAAACATTGTTTTGCTTTTATTTATTTATTAAGTCATATCACACAACGTTTACAGGGTTGAACACAGTATTTGGTCGTGTAGAAATGCTAGCCTCTACATGTACTGTAACTGTCAAGTGTGATAGATTTAATACAAAATGCAGCAGTGGTTTTTACTTACAAGTCTTATGTAAGGTGCTGTTTTTTTATTTTGAGGCTTGAGGTTTATGATAGTGAAAGGAAGAAAGATGTCCATTTGTGCGTACATTCAGAGTGGAATACTTAATTGTGCAAGTTATTATTTTTGTGGTCATACCCACCACTTTTCTCAGTTGGGATGGGTGCTGGAGCGTGGGTGTGCAGAATTCCCTCCGACGTGTTGTGGAGCATCTGCATAGTGTTGTTTCCAGACAGAAGAGTTGTAAAAAAGCAGCAACAACATCTGGGGCAATCAGAACTTTTCCTGCAAACATTTTATTGTTCACCACAGACATTTAAACCATCCATTTCTATCTACATAAACATTGCATTTCCAAAAACATCGAGAAAGATACTTCGGCAAATATATTAATTGAGTCCCATTTTTACTTCAAATTGATTTGCAGCATTTTAGAGGGAAATATACCCTCAACCATGAGCTCATTCAACACTTCGTCAGTCAAATAAGGTTATACAAATTTACTGTAGGTTAGATTTAGGCCTCCTTTTAAAACACTGCCTTTACAGATCCAGAGGGATTTGGGTTTACTAACTTCATCCAATTGCAAATGCGGAAAGGCCTCTATTTTCCGGAGCAGTGGGTACGTTTCCCTCAAAGGAACATCAGCAATTTAATCACCTACTGTATAGCGCTCACAGTTTCCCGTGCATTAACAAAGCCACAATTTTGAATGATTCACTATAAAACACAGTTCCTCTTTATAAATTACTCTATTTGTGTTGAAATGAACTGTTAAGGAGGTACCAACGCCAAGTTAACTTTTTTTTTGTGTGTGCCATTGCATTTGTACCGCTTAAATTATGGGACACCACTAGCGTCACCATGAATTGAAATCTGTAGTCTGTTCTTCAAAGATGTTTTGGTAATTTTTGTTAGTCACTGTTTTTTTCTGTCAAGGTCTGTAACCACAGATATTAATAAGCAACGGTTTCATGAGTTCTGGAGTATTAGCTAACGTGTCAGTCTTCAGGAACTATTATTCCTTCATTTCCACAGATGTCACCTCCGTTTCCACCTACATGTCACAAATAGGTTGCTTCAAAGGAATATGCACTCTAATATAAGGGTTTTATACATGTAGCTTAAATTTAAGTTTAAAACGGACATGCAAGAGAGCTAAAAGGTTACTTTTCATCACGCTCGCTGTCTCTGACTCTTTGAGCCTCAGTCTTGTTTGGTGGAGAGGGTAAACGTGGATTTTCCAATACTGTACTCCAGGGCCTCATTCATTAAAATGATTGGCTGGTTGAAACAGGAGAAACCAGAGCAATTTGGCCTTTGAATTAATTTTTCAAAAGTAGTCTTAATGTCAATTAGTATTCTATTGCGGTGTTTAACCTATTGCTCCTTCCTTTTCCAACAGCCTTTGCCAGCATTGGACTCTTTCTGGAAGTCATTGCCTTATCAAGTTTACAAGCAAAATAATAATAATATAAAAAAGCAGTTGATGATTCTATTTGCTGATTTCAGCATATTGGTTGCGTTCGCTCTGAAATATCTAATAAAACCACTTTGCTGCACTTATCATATTTGGAAATGAAAAAAAGACGTATTTGAAACACCAAATACGATCATTTTATCTCAAATTTAGAAAGAGATTATGTGATAAAACTTGTTACTATCCCTTTCATATAAAAAAAATACACCTTTATTCCCGAGAGAGACAGTGGAACACTTAGGTACTTTATAAATAGGGATAGTGAGGGAAAAAATAATTCCCATTAAGAGCTGAAGCATTTACAATCCCGACATGGTGCCTATTTGCAGTTAAACCAAACCACTTAGTAACAGCCGGTGATTTCCTTATGTTAAGCCATGGATAATTATTTCACAACAATTTTCATGGAGGTCTTCCCAAGCAGAGTGCCAGCTAGGCTTGATGTGCCAAATTGTTGAAACAGGGAACATAAATTTTATTATTATAATGAGCTCCTTGCTTTTCTTTTGTAAAAACTCCAAGGCTGTCACTGTGCATATGCTCGCATGCAAAAAACGCATTATTGATGCTGAATTATTTGGACAAAAGGATTTTCTCATGAACTCTGGGAAGTTGTGGGAACGTATGGTGGGTTTGACTGCAAACAATATACTCCAAAAATAAAAACATGATTGGTTTGCAAAGGAAACCTCATGCACACACAAAGACTGTGAAAACTGGCCTGTAGCTAAAGCAAGTGTGACATTTTGATGTGATATTTCCCATGTTTCAAAGAGAGTTAAAAATCATGTTATCCTTTCAACCTCAAAACTAACAAGATGTCATGCCAGTAAATACCATTCAAAATGTCTGAAAATGTTTGTCCAAACAAAAGTATTTAAAATACAACAAAACACGTTTAACTATATAAAGGGTTTTGTTCGGATAAATAAATCCTCATACAAAGGCATCTTTAACTACATATGTTGATCCCCTCCAGCTTTCTGAGTTGCCCAGTTAAACAGAGTTGGCCAAAGTGACAGCTTTACATTGGTGACTCATTCCACCGTCAGAAGAAACAAGGGTTCGATGTTACAAGAGGGAAATTGTTTTGGGATCCAGGACAGTGCCGTGTGGTTGTCAAGTAAACATATAGTGCTTGTGGAACCCATTAGAGATGGACCATTTAGGAGCAGATATTGGCTTTTCTCTGCGGTGTATGGCCAACACATGGGCATCTTTATGAGACAGCTGCTGAAGTGAGGAGTATAAAACCCGCTGGATGCTCTTCTGCTCCTGTCTTCAATTTATCATTGAGGTAGGCCCATATTGCATGATTATTTTGACAGTAATGTCGTTGAGTGAGCTTTTTTGTCCTGTTGGACCTCCGTTTTGTTTTGATCTTGAAGTGACGGTAGCACTGTGTTCCAGAAAGAGGACACTTCTCTCTGGAACTCTCGCTGATACTTGTCTCCTGGAGGAATTTCAGTGCGGGTTCTGGAAGAGGCCCATTATTTCAGATGGATTTTAAAAAATTCACTAAGTTCACTTGTCAAAACATGACCTCTTTAGAAATAAAATGTTTCATTGTATCAATTCTGCAGTCAAATAATATAGTCTTGAAAGGTTTATAACATATGTGCTCCTATTTATAAGAATTGTGCTCCTATCATAGAATTACACACTTAGGAGAGATTGTTGTCTATTATATTCATGTAGAGTTTTGTAAACTTATTTTTCTATTTTATTCTATTCTATTTGTGAGTAATATTCTCTCTCTCTCTCTCTCTCTCTCTCTCTCTCTCTCTCTCTCTCTAAAAAAAATATATTACAGGGCTACTTTATTTCACTTCAGAATTCTAGATCTGAGGTGTTAAACAAAATGTCTCTCCGGACTATACAGGTCCTTCTCAAAAAATTAGCATATTGTGATAAAGTTAATTATTTTCCATAATGTAATGATAAAAATTAAACTTTCATATATTTTAGATTCATTGCACACCAACTGAAATATTTCAGGTCTTTTATTGTTTTAATACTGATGATTTTGGCATACAGCTCATGAAAACTCAAAATTCCTATCTCAAAAAATTAGCATATCATGAAAAGGTTCTCTAAACGAGCTATTAACCTAATCATCTGAATCAACTAATTAACTCTAAACACCTGCAAAAGATTCCTGAGGCTTTTAAAAACTCCCAGCCTGTTTCATTACTCAAAACCGCAATCATGGGTAAGACTGCCGACCTGACTGCTGTCCAGAAGGCCATCATTGACACCCTCAAGCGAGAGGGTAAGACACAGAAAGAAATTTCTGAACAAATAGGCTGTTCCCAGAGTGCTGTATCAAGGCACCTCAGTGGGAAGTCTGTGGGAAGGAAAAAGTGTGGCAAAAAACGCTGCACAACGAGAAGAGGTGACCGGACCCTGAGGAAGATTGTGGAGAAGGACCGATTCCAGACCTTGGGGGACCTGCGGAAGCAGTGGACTGAGTCTGGAGTAGAAACATCCAGAGACACCGTGCACAGGCGTGTGCAGGAAATGGGCTACAGGTGCCGCATTCCCCAGGTCAAGCCACTTTTGAACCAGAAACAGCGGCAGAAGCGCCTGACCTGTTCTACAGAGAAGCAGCACTGGACTGTTGCTCAGTGGTCCAAAGTACTTTTTTCGGATGAAAGCAAACTTTGCATGTCATTCGGAAATCAAGGTGCCAGAGTCTGGAGGAAGACTGGGGAGAAGGAAATGCCAAAATGCCTGAAGTCTAATGTCAAGTACCCACAGTCAGTGATGGTCTGGGGTGCCATGTCAGCTGCTGGTATTGGTCCACTGTGTTTTATCAAGGGGAGGGTCAATGCAGCTAGCTATCAGGAGATTTTGGAGCACTTCATGCTTCCATCTGATTTCATTTTTCAGCACGACCTGGCACCTGCTCACAGTGCCAAAACCACTGGTAAATGGTTTACTGACCATGGTATTACTGTGCTCAATTGGCCTGCCAACTCTCCTGACCTGAACCCCATAGAGAATCTGTGGGATATTGTGAAGAGAAAGTTGAGAGACGCAAGACCCAACACTCTGGATGAGCTTAAGGCCGCTATCGAAGCATCCTGGGCCTCCATAACACCTCAGCAGTGCCACAGGCTGATTGCCTCCATGCCACGCCGCATTGAAGCAGTCATTTCTGCAAAAGGATTCCCGACCAAGTATTGAGTGCATAACTGAACATTATTATTTGAAGGTTGACTTTTTTTGTATTAAAAACACTTCTTTTATTGGTCGGATAAAATATGCTATTTTTTTTAGATAGGAATTTTGGGTTTTCATGAGCTGTATGCCAAAATCATCAGTATTTAAACAATAAAAGACCTGAAATATTTCAGTTGGTGTGCAATGAATCTAAAATATATGAAAGTTTAATTTTTATCATTACATTATGGAAAATAATGAACTTTATCAAAATATGCTAATTTTTTGAGAAGGACCTGTATTTTTGTTCTGTCAGATTTTGTGCTGTTTACAAATGTTTGTGACTGTTTGAATGAATGTTTGCTCAAAACATTCATGAGTCATGATAGCTGTTATCTTGTCCATGCTGGAAAATTGACCACCCGACATGAATAGCACGGCCATTCAAAAGGTCTATGTACATAGATCAGCGAAAATCATTTTGGGCGGGAATTATGTAATGTAAACAGGAGGTCCAAAAAATCAGATATGGTCAACAGTTACGGACTGTGCTATACTTTATTTTATATTGCATCATATATTATTCAATTCTGTTAGCACAGAGTGTAGTCACAACAGACGACCACCCTACTGCTGCAGATTTATTTTTCGCATTGATAATGTTGCCATTAAAACGCATAAACTCATATGATGTCTGAAACCGTGGAGTCAGAGACAGTTGCGTTCAGTCGGTGTTTAAAATCTGCTCCAGTCATTGGAAACAGTCTGTAAGTGTGTTCAGTTCAGTCTTATGTTTCAGCTAGTCGTTAAGTGTGTCATAAGTGATTGTTATCAGGATTTCAACCAGCTAATCACAAATCACCTTCTCTGCCTTTAATACAATTCTATTTTATTCTTTAAAATTTCTTCTGTTCTGTTCTGGTGTTTTACAATAGACGAAATGTAATTATTAAACCTAAATGTTTTTTTTAAAAGTCAGTTTATTTTATTCTTTATTCTTTCCTAAAAGTGCAATTGAGTACATTTTATTATTTACTATTTATTAATAAAATTGTTTTATTGCTTAAATTATTCCATATTTCATTCTGTTTTACATTAGAGTAAGTGTATTATTAATAAACCTAGTTGTTTTCAATTTGTTTAAACTTTATTTTATTCTATATTATAAAGGCTACAGAGAATACCAGAGTAAATTAAAAAAAAATATATATATATATATATATATATATAATAGAATAAAGTTACAGAGTAAACATTCCATTTAAAACAGTATATTTTCTCTGATACTGTGTGGCTTTCACTTACACCTGCAGCCTATGGCGCTTTGTACTGTGTGAACACTGTATTAAATAAAGTTTTCCCCGTTTTGAAGCGCGTCCTCTTCCGTAGTCAACATGGCGGAATACGACCTGACCACCAAAATCGCCCACTTTTTGGACAGGCATCTCGTGTTCCCACTGCTGGAATTCCTTTCTGTAAAAGAGGTACATATGTAACATACGTTCGTTTTTGCAGGCGTGTTGTAGCACCGTTTGTTTGTTGAAGGCGGCATAGGTAATGCCACGTGCGCGCAGCCGGTAGCCGCAATAGTGGAGCCGCACCGGTAACTTACGTCCGGCATTGTGTAAAACATCACATAACTCATGAGTTCAGCCGGTAATAAAATAACACAGAGTGAATACAGGAAATTAACAGAACCAAAAAACTTTGACCTGAATAATTATGGACACACAGTCTAACCACAGTGAAACTAACCCCTCTGTTAGTTATTTGCTAGCTATGTAGGCTAGCAAAACACCGTGAGCTGCCTAGCTTTCTAAGCAGCGAGAAAGATTTTCTGACCAGCTGACAAAACAGTACAATAGTAATATTATTAAATAATTACATTTTAAAATAAATGGTTTTCTTTAATTAAATATATAATTTAATGCCATGATGTTAAAGCTGAATTTTCAGCATCATTACTCGAGTTTTCAGTGTCACATGATCCTTCAGAAATCATTCTATGCTGTTTTGGTGCTCAATAAACATTTATCATCAATGTTGAAAACATTTGTGGTGCTTCGTATTTTTGGAAACATGATGCACTACCATTTTAAAAGTTTAGGGTAAGATCGATCCTTAAAAAGATGAAGAAATAAATACTTTAAATCAAGAACGCATTAAATTGATTTTAAATGACAGTAAATATATTTGTTACAAAAGATTTCTATTTCAATTGAATGCTGTTCTATTCATCAGATAATTCTGAAAAAGTATTACAGTTTCCACAGAAATATTAAGCTGGAACTGATGTCAACATTGATAACCTTTATTGATAATTGAGCACCAATAATAATAATAATTGATACTAATTGAGCACTAAGTCATCATCATTATAATGATTTCTGAAGGATCATGTGACACTGGAGTAATGATGGTGACAATTCAGATTTGCCATCACAGGAATAAGTTGCATTTTAAAATATTTAAGTAGGAAACATTTTAAAATATAATTTTCACAAATTTTGTGTTTTTCATAATAGTTGTAGTGAACATAAGATACTTTTCAAAAATATTAATAAAATTTTTCCAAACTTTTTTTCCAAAATATATATTTAATGTATTCTCACGTCTTCATGAATGTACGGTCACTGTTTTCTAGATCTACAATGAGAATGAGCTCCTCCATGGAAAACTGGATCTCCTCAGTGACACCAACATGGTGGACTTTGCCATGGATGTATACAGGAACTTATATCCTGATAAAGAAATACCCAGCTGTGAGTGCTTTCAGTTCTAATGGTCTTCAGTGATAAGACGCGTCACTTAATGTGATGGTTGAGAATTGACTGTAAGAGATTCAGATCTAAAATGTATCACCTGTTTGCAGCTCTCAGAGAGAAGAGGACTGAAGTTGTGGCTCAACTGAAACAACTGCAAGCTGACACGGAGCCGATTGTGAAGGTGTTTGAGGACCCAGAGACCATGAGACAGATGCAGTCTACAAGGTATAGTAAATGCTGAAATTACACATGTACTAATATTTTCAACGGTGTCACATACGGTCTTGTTTTTTTAAAGAGATGGTTAAATCTGCTGTTAATTTACTCACCCTCAGGCCTTCCAAGATGTATGGGACTTATTTTCCTTCAGTAGAACAGTTAAGTTTTTAGCTGAAATGGTCATCCACGGTGATTTAATGCAAGTCAATGGCTACTGTTACTTTGGGAGTCAAAAAAACAAAACGTATACAAATTAATACACGTGGCTCCTGACTATAAATTGAGGTCTTATGAAGTGAAACGATCGTACTGTACAAGAAATGTCAGAATGCCAGTGTATGGCAACTGCCATTACTTGCCATACGTAAACGCCACCCCTGGTTTTAGCTACAAATCTTCTTTACTCTTGTACTTAAGAAAAAATTCATCCACATCTCAGATGGCCTGAGGGTGAGTAAATTAACAGCAAATTTTCATTTTTGGGTGAAGTATCCATTTAATAAAAGGGTTTGTCTCACCTGAGTATCTAAATATCAATATACATAAGCCATTTATGAGATGTTCCTTTTAACACACCTGTTTAGATTGTGATCGCTGCATTCATTAAAGGTTGTTCCTTGTCCATGTCTTTAGGAAGTTGAATTCTCTTTTAGGAAATTATTTTTTTACACTAAAAAGTTTTTTAAACAATCGGTGTATATTGTTATGACCCAGATTAGGGACCAACATAAATCGTAAAAAAAAAAAAAAAAGTTAAATCGCAATGGCCAGGGCAAGAAAAGGATTACATTTATTGGCAGTAAAAGTAATAAAACAAAGGAACAAACACACAAAACTCAAATCAGGACTGGCGACCTAACCAATCTAAACTACAACTCAGTTAACATTTTCCTAACTACCGAGAAAAATAAACAAACAAAAGATTTGTCCGGGTCAGCTTACTTACCTATGCTTTCCCTCTATTCTAATATAACTAAACAAGCAAAACTCACCATTCTGTACAAAAGGAAAAAACCTCCACCAACAATAGGTTTCCTGAGGTAAGCCAACGTGCGGTGCCACTAGCAGCTCTTAAATAAGCAGAGGCCGCAGGTGTTAGGAGTAATCAGGCTCCGCCTCCATCCAATTGGTAACTATGCTCAGAAAGAGAAAGCAAGAGAACGAGCAGGGGCTCGCACGTAACAGTTATTATTATTCATTTATTATTGTTTTTACTTTGTCCCTGCTTTTGAATTTCAGTTCATTTATTTATTGAGTCATTTAGTCAGTCAAGTAATGCTCGTCTTCATTGTATCATTTGTGTATTCAGACGGGTTTGGCCATGGACATGCCCCAAAGCCAGTGTTTTTGTATTTGGTGCTCGCTTAAGCGTGTACAGTGGTTGACTTTAAATTAGAATTGATCTTTCTGTACTTAACAGTACATTTGTATAGACCTGTACATGTCTGTGGTTTTTACTGGAAGAAGACTGGAGAATCGTTTAATGTTATGACAGAAGATTAGTCATTGTCTATTCCAAGCAACAGCTGAGATGGTCCTTTAGTTATTTTGTTGTTCATCTAATGCAAGTTGAACAGTGTACAATTGCACATTTGAGACAAGACAGTCCTCAGGGATGTGGGATGAACCCCTGCTCGATGCTAGACGATACTCCAAACAGAACATTTGTGGCTCTTTTTCTGGATGGTCTGGCTTAAGTGCCATTTAATTAAGTGGATGGCAGAACATCAGCGGGCATATGTAATCACAATCAGTTAGCATTTGATTGAAATTGCCATGTGGATGAATATATGGTTCCACTCTGCAAATTTCAGAAGAGTAGAATGTTAGAGCATCCTGTGGTGAGTTTCACAGAGACTACTTTTCGATTTCTCTGATGCTGACTTTGCTGTAATTCAAATATTTTGGTTAAACTCAGTCCTCATCTAGTGCTTGCTTTTCTTTGATGGATGTCCCTCATTTCTAGCTGCCGGACAATCTAGATGTTTTAGGTTTAGATATGTGGTGTATTAGGGATTAAGAGAGAGTTTTTTTCTTAATTAAAAGAAGGCTGTTGATGAATTGATCACTAAAGCAAGTATAGATACTCCCAAATAGCATTACCATTAGCAGTTGGTGGGATTTGCTGGATTAGAGATAGTGGATTCCTGTTGTTTATGTTGGATTGAAAAGACATTGTTCTGCTCTCAATCAGTCGCCATCAAACCTAGATAGAACTGAAGAGAATGCATAGGAATGAGTAAGTCACTGATGTAGCCACTATATTTGAGATAATAAGTTCAAAGAGTTAAAATATTTTAATATTTGCCTGTCCTTTATAGCAGGGATTCCCTTTTTTTGTCAGCCAAACCTCTTTGGCCTAAAATGTTTACTTGAAGAACCTCTTAAAGTTAATATTTCAATAATTTAACGACACATTCACATGTTCATGCCATGGTTCTCTGATGTTGGTTAATGGCCATATTTTTTAAGGAAGTGATTTATTTAGATTTTTTTAATGATTTTTGTAATTATTAGCTTTTCATTAACTAATTAACTGCATGCAGTTTTCTCATGAACCCTGCAAAATCTTATATGCTATTAATTAGGGCTGCAACTAACGATTATTTTCATAATCGATTAATAGGATGATTATTTTTTCGATTAATTGATTAATCGGATAAAATTTCCATTTGATTTTTTGTTTATTACAACTAAATAAAACCCTTAATCATGGTATTAATGTGTAAAAGTGTACAAAAGCCACACATTGAGTTTTACTAATATCAATATTTGCATTGTTTTTAATGATAATTGCTGATGGCAAGTTGACAACCATGAAAAACAAAAAAATCTAAATTATATACAACATTGTTTTAACATACTTTTTGTTAAAAACTAATTTACACAGACATGTTCAGATGTGAAGATAGAAACCAAAAACATGTAAAGTACATAATTCATTTAATTTTTATTTAAGATTCAATTAATTATAAGGATAAATTGCTAAAATAAATATAGAAAGACTGAAAAAAAGCGTGTGAACATAGTAGAGCCGCAGTAGATCGCGTTTGTAAAACAATTAAAACTTAATAGAAGACAAATGCTATAAAAAGAGAACGGAATGGAGACGCAGCAAACAGGCTTGATTAAAAGGACAAGAAAATGATGCATTAGTGCACAAGCATTCGCTGAAAACCACTGACTACAGTGACTAAAAAACAATCTTTTACTGCTGCTGTTAATAACTGCCTTTATATTTAGTGCTTCACTTTCTAAACACCGTTTTAATTTAGCCTATTTCTGCGTAGCGCTATTTTAATCCATCACTTATGTTGCGAGCGAAATGATTGCACAACCTGATGCCCGAGACAAAATACAGACATCCCAAGTCTCCCGGAAGTTCCGGCAGTCACCCGCATATTGATAGCGGCTCCCTGATGCCCGCAAATTAGTTCAAACTCCTGGAATCTAGAGCGTGCAAGCAAGAGAGCGCATGCGAGACAGAAGAGAATGCAAAACAAAATACAATGACATGTAGCTTTCAGTTGTTTCTTAAGTAATAATAATTTGACTATTCAAAAACAGTCAATAATAAATAAAGATCAGTAAGTGTTTTTTGTCAATATTGTTTGGTTAATATTAATGAAATAAATTACATTTACAGATTAATTTACATTTATTACTGTAAGTATTGGTGTTGTTAATTATAGTTGTTGACATGCTTTTGTTGGTATTTTAAACTCAGCTTTGTGGTTTTAGCAGATTTAGCCTAGTTAGAATCTAGATTTTTACACGTACACAAAAATAAGTCAATGATACAATACTAGGGTGTTGTGGTTGGTTGCCAGGGTGTTGCTATGCAGTCGGTAATGTGTTCTGGGTAGTTCTTATTTCGGGCCTATATGTTTGTTAACACGAACCATGTAGGACAAGGTATGCTCCAAAGTTTAATATTTGGGGTTAGGGGTTTGTTGAAATTTGCTTGCCCCAGCAATAATTGCTAATTGCTTTGTTAACTTTTTAATCACATTTTGCTAGAGCTGTTTTATATCTTTTTGTGTCTGTGTTTTATGTCTTTTGGCCCCTGCAGGTATAGAGGCAGCTGCTGAGGCCACGATCTGCACTTAGTTATTGTTTAGTTGCTCGCTTTGACTGGCGTTAATACAGCACTGTGCTTCCATATATTTGATCAGGCTAATGATGTGTGTTTGTGGTGTCTCTACAGTGTGAAATCTTAGTAGGTGGTATTGCCTTCCCTAGACATTTTTAAACACCAGTTTGCGTTTCGTTTCTCCAAAACATGCTTTTATCACAGTTTAGGATTAAGTATGTGGCCTTAGAACCAGGCGCAGTCTTAATTAACCCACTCAAATGGATGTCTGCTCTTCATTAACGAGCGACTTTGAAGTTTACTTGTTCGATCTGAATATTTCGGGTTTCGGGGGGGCATTTTTCGGTGTCTGGAGTTTCACAGGCCGAGACGACCACGAGGAAGTGCAGATCAGGACTCGTCTTTATTTGTTCTTTTATTTGTTAATAGCTGCTTGTGTGCGACATGTTTCTTTTAAACAACGTCAGTCGGATGTTTACTGGGTCAGCTCCGACAATGTCGTTCACAGGGCGGATGCTGTAAGCAGGTGATATCATGTTTGGAAATCTGTCAGGACCATTGTTCAGGAGTGTTAGGACATATGGAGTGGCGATGGATTTTATTTCTTTAACAGACTGAGCGTGATGGATGGATGAGCTGCACTGAATGCCTGAGGGCCGAGTTATCTCGCAGTTCCCTCAGCACCAATGCATTGACCTCCATGGCGAAACCTGCCCTGTCTGTTCCTCATTTCAACCCAGACGGGAGGTGGTGAGAGCTGACAGAGTAAAGATGTAATATCCTCCTCAGCAGACAGATTAACAGGGACTGACTGTTAGTTTTTGCAGATACTAGGTGAGAGCTGAGGGGGTTGGGTGAATGCAAAAATGCTCAGTATTGACGGTTCTAATTAGGTTTGATGTGACAAGACAAGAAATTCGAAAAGAGCAATCTCGATTTTTGTTCTCATTAATTGATATTTAGTGTTTAAAAGGATATTCATCAAAAAACGTGTTACTTTTAAAACCTGCATGACATTATTTCTTCTGTGAATCACAAAAGAAGACTTTAAGAATGTTCACACTGCTCTCTTCCATACAGTGACAGTGAATGGGTATTGAGTAAGGCTGCACGATTAATCAGAATAACCAAATTATTATTATATTCTCTTAAATTCTTAATTTTATTTGTTAAAGTGAAATATTTTTGTAATACATTTGTAATTTTAAAGTTATGATTCTTTGTTTTTGTAATGATAATAATTATATAGTCTCATTGATATATAATCACAAAAATATAGCCCTACAAACAAGCAAATCAAACCTGCAGTAAAAAAAAAAAAACATTTCTTAGAAAAATTGCTATACATTTTGTTTACCTCAATTTATGAAGCCCTAGGACTAGAACCTAGAACATTTTTTTATGATGTACAAAAATACATCATAAAAGTGGTCCACATTACTTATTCTTTATATTCCAAGTCTTCTGAAGCCATACAATAGCTTTGTTTGAAGAACGGACTGTAATGTGAGTCGCTATTCAAAATCTAGCTCGACAGTAGTGCTCACAATTCACCTTCATTGTATGGAAAAGAGCAGCTTGGACATTTAAACTATAAATATTCTATTTGTATTCCACAGAAGCCATAAAGGTTTCAAAAGACATGATGGTGAGTAAATGACAGAATAAATTTTTGGGTGAACTATTCCTTGTTTCCTGATGTTCTTATTTGGAACGAGATTAAAGACCAATGAGATTTCACAAAGGGTGAGGGTCGCCAGAGCAACGGCATGGAAATATAAATCAGACAATTGCATAAATGTACTGTTGCTGTTTGCGAATATGTCTGCTTACATCATTAACCTGATTTTCACAGAAGAGATTGGTAGGCTTTATCACTTATCGCTGTTTATGACGTGGCGTAAGGGAGGTGGCTCGTCTCCACCCAGAGTCCCAGCATCTGTCAGATGATAGTATAATGGAACAGAAGCAGTTCTGCAGGAGAATGCCTTTATAAACAGCCTTTGAACCTCCCCACAAATAAAATAAACGTGCAAACCTCCTCTTTCTGTCTGGAGCATGCATGGCTTCATTTGCTGAATTCTTCAGAGGCCGGCCACATTTGGCGGAGGTGGTCATGCGGTAAGCTTGGTTACCAGCCCCCTGTGCCCAGACTTTTGCCCAAACTCAATGATACCCAAACTCAATGATACGAAAGTCGCAGTAGATTCTTACTCCATCTCACCTGAGGAGGAGACACAATGTGTTTGTTTTTCATTTCTTCGTTACCTTATTTTTTGTTTAATTAGTGGTGTTTCCTAAGTGGTGTTACTTAAAGGCTCGTGTTTTGGCTTATTGGTTTTTCTAAACCCCAGTATTAAAGGTCGTTGTGTAACTCATCCCGCAAAGTTTGTGTTACGGATATGAATGATACCTCAAATCATGAGGCTGGTTGAAAAATTGAGGCTTGTGCTATTATAAGGAATCAGACCTACTATTTTTGTCTGGCAAAAAATAAAGTGATGCATGAAATAAGTGTGACATCTTTTTCTTATAGTTTTCCAAATTTTTTCTTTCTCTTTTTCTCTTTTTTTTTTCTTTTTTGCATTTTGAGACTTTATGTAGATGAGATGAGATTTCCTCAAACAGACCTTCTACTGACTATAAGATACTTTGCAACTACATGTTAACTTATTCTAATCCTAACCCTACCAGTCTTCTAATACATGTAGGTCAACAGAATGTTAAAGTGAATTTAAGTGAATCACAATTAAGTGAAACCTTTATTTTTTATATAAATGTAAAATATAAAAATATATTTTATTTTAAATAAAATAGTGATTTTATTTAATATGATTATTTATACCTTTTAAAAAAAAGTGTATTCCATCAACTGTTGCTCACCGCAACATGTTTCTGTGTTCCAGGGACGGGCGTATGCTGTTCGACTATCTGGCTGACAAGCATGGCGTAAGTACTTCTGCTGACTCTTCCACCCTTCTGAAGAGTTCTCATGACTTCTCTATGAACCCAGTGTTGTTTTCGGGGGCCAACTGGAGGGGCGGCCCTGAGCAACGAAACATTAAATGACTTCCCAAACCTTAAGTCATTTTCGGGGATTTTATGGCTTGCAGAAATTTTTGCGGACATTTACATTCTGTGGCGAATTGTTAAGAATAAACAGAACAGCTCGGGACCCGTGGGTATGGCCTCAAGAATGCTGGGGATTCTATATTTGACTTGACGGCACTCCCACCCCAGCATCCTGAGACTGACCTGAGGCCTGTCCTCAGTGCACCTTCACTGCACAGGCTACGCCGTCTTTACGACACGATCCTCGCCTTAACAACCCTCTCGTCGCCGCCCCCAGGAAGGCCCCTGTGGCCTTAACGACATCCGCACCAGGGCTCTAGTTTACTGTGACCACACAAACACACAGATCTAAACTACACACACAATGAGCTCTCTGTTCTAAGACGCCTTGGCAGCAAGTTTCCCGAGCATGTTCTATCGAACTGTCCATCAAACTGCCGGTGCTCTTTGGTCATCGCTGTTAGCTGAAATTGAGGATTGTATTTGAGGTCATGTAGGTTCACATGTGAACAAAGTTTCCTGAAGAGCTGTTCCTTGATGTTTAAGGTAGCTTATTTGATTTTTAAAGGAATAAACATGTTGTGGGCGATATATCGGTAGACACGATTAACCTGTAGAAATTTGTCAACCAGTTATTGTCTCTATCGTGGTTGCGCTCATGTGATGTTGCTGTGCTACGCCGTCACGAAAGCTTATGGTTTGCATGCGTTTTTAATTATTGCTGTTTAAAAACAAGTGATTTTAAACAGTTGAAATGCAGTTAGCAGCGGAAAGAGAGACTGTTTTTCAGCGCACATAAAGAAGCGTGAGAACTGAAGGGAGTGCTTTTCACAGACAGTGAACAGTTAAATACACGTACTTATGTGTCAGTGACTGTCTTTTCAAGTAAACAGTCATTTATGTCTTAAGTGAGCATAAACAGTTGAGAAAGAAAGCGCATTAGTATATCAGATCCGTGCAGTCGCTCTTAAAGTGACAGCATCCAAATTTACCTGCTGTCGGTATTAATGTTAATCAAACAACAAAAAAAGAGAAAATCTCTCACTGCTCTTGACTGAATCACTTTTGTAGCTTCAATAAGAATAAATGTATGTTTAATTTACATAGTAAAGGCTATGCAGTGTTTTTTTATACATTTGATTACTTTAATAAGTTTAATTATTAATAAAATTACTCCTATTGTGATATAAGATTTTGGTCAAATCGCCTACCCCTAGTTGTGCCTACTGCCTAGCAAGATTATGTTACGTGATCATATATACGTTAAATACGTTACGTGTGTTATGTTTTCACACCCTGATTTGAAAGAAAAAGCCTTTATTTATTCATGGCCATAACGGAGTTCTCGATTGCCTTGGCCTTATGATTTTTGTAATTTAATTGTCAATTTAGCTAAATTGTTTAAGCAAGTACAAGGCTTATCCAGCATCTTCATATGGCAGAAATTGTATGTTACTCTTCATTTCCTTTGCGCATAAATGCACATTTTGTGCATCTAATCATATACCGTGTCTACTGATAAAGTTTATCACCTTGCATTGAAAAATTACTTTGCGACTTTGTTTAACATCTGTCTTTCCTTGCAGTTCCGGCAGGAGTATTTGGACACCCTGTATCGATACGCCAAGTTCCAGTACGAGTGTGGGAACTACTCAGGTGCAGCGGAGTACCTCTATTTCTTCAGAGTCCTGGTATGTGTCTTACCACGCCCCTGTCTTTAACAGATGACAGAGTTGTGTTTTCTAGCATTCTCCTTTGTGACGTTCCCAGTGGGGCAATTTTCCAGAGCTTCTTTTCATCACGACACCCTTTCATTTTCTCCTTCGCAAATTGACGCCATTAAATGCATTCTTGTTTAATAAGTTCTTGTCTAATGGACAAACAGTTTTATTTTGACGGAGAGTCCCCTTGTGGGTGTTAATTGAGCCAGACGGTCGCCCTATTGAGAGTTTGAATTATTGTCTCTGCTTAATATGGTTCTGCTTTTTTAGTACGAGTCTCTGCCAAATCCCGTGAGTTACGAGCATTACGCATGCACTTAACATTGTGTTTTTCAAAATGACGCAGATAAAAAGTAGACATGGCTCGCTCACAGGTAGATTTTCTCAAATTAGAATCCAAATCCTTTTATCATGAAATATTGTGTCACTTATTCATTGCTCCACAAAACAGGCAACTTTTTTTTTCACTTGAGGCAATCCGAAAAACTAAAAGCTCCTGATCTGTAATTACTTCTGAAAAGTGCCATCCAATGGCTTGTTAAATTCCTTGCATGTCTTGAGTGCTGAAAAGAACCTCTTCAAGGACTTGGTTAGGAGTTGTTTCAGGGCTGTGTTTAGTGGCAGACTTCATAAGCTTATGGGTTTATGGGCAGTGCTGCTCCCCATAGATGATTGGTGGGGATTTTGTGGCCTAATCACTCTTGGTTTGACAGGATTCCCCAGTTTTTGTAAGGGTTAAAGGTTACACAGCTTGCTCCATATAATCCAAAGACACCAAAAAAAAAATTTTTTTTCAACAGATGACTAGAATTTGTGTTCTTCCATCAGTCAAACCATTTCAAGTCTCTTATCGAGCTAAAATCTCATTGAATAAATGGATACCAAGACCACATTCACAATGCAGTTAAATGAGGCCCAAATCAGAATTGCATTGTGAAAAGAAAATTCCTTTTAAATCAGATAATTTCAGTTCTGATCTGGAAATAAATCAGATTCATATCTGATTTCTTTTTGTGTGACGTCAGGTTGCAATTTCTTTAAATTGATCATTACATTTGTTTTAATACTTTGATGCATTTATTATTATTATGATTAATAATACCAACTATATTATTATTGCTTATAATAATAAACGCATATCATGCTATTTATTATTAATAATTATACATATACATGGATTAATATATCCATGCATTATTATTATCATTATCATTATTATTAATTTTGTTTGCATGTATTTATTTTTATTTTCTGTATATAATTGTTTTCTGTCCCCTAGGAATTTTTTTTAGAAACAAATGCTTTTCAAAAAAGTAATGTGAGTTTTACAGAATAGATTAAAAGCGCTTTAATCTTTTTTTATTTCTTTCATTTTTCTTATTTTTATTTTATACTAATTTTTTCAGTGATAAAACTTACAGGATAAGATTTTCACTTGCTGGTTAGTTGTCTCCTGATCATATGCGTGTCTGATATGGACTATATTTAAAAGGTTAAGTGAACAACCTCACCAAAAAAACTAAAATCTGATTCCAGCATAGAATTGGATGTTTTGTCTTGCGGAGTGAAACTAGTCTAGAGCGCACACAAACACTCACATCTTCCTCTAAGTTCCCTTTATCCCTTTACCTTTTTTTAAAAAAATGTTGTTGTCTGAATAATGATCCAGGCGGTGATGCACCGAGGACCTTGGATTAAATAATTTTCACCAGTGGAATACTTTTGGAATCAGATAATACCAAAGTAGGTTTGTGGGGGAAGATAATTGCAGTTCACTGAGAGTACTGGCAGTATCCATGTTACACGTGCGTACTTCTTATTTCCTCTATAAACAAAGGACTCATTGCTGGGACTCTGGTGTTTGTGGCTTCTCTCCCACTGCCTGTAGAAATGAGTGAAAGATGAACTTATGGGGAAAAGCGTCCGGGTGCTCAGAGCCCAGCGCAGTGCTGCTGTCTAGCTAGTGGGGTGGGGGGCAAATGATGGCTGGGAACGAACAAATTGACCCGCTCCTTTCTCTCTGGCCGCAGTGTGTGGAGGTAGTCCAGTGTCTTAAAGAGAGGTGCCCATTGTCAACGCTGCCCTGGGCCAAGAGTGTTGCGAGAGGCTCCATGCCTGGCTAAGTTATCGGACTCCCTTGCCGGCGAGCTTTTCTCACGTAACCACATAGCCTGCCTTCTCGTATGGAATGCACTCCTGTTTCTTCAGACCAGCTCTCACGTATGATTCACTCTGCCTACATTGTTGTAAAAAAAAAAGGCCAGACGTTTGCCAAGCGTCGCTGTGGCAACAAGTTACCGAAAAGAAACCCTTTATTTGATTTTAAATAATCTTGGTTTTAGCATTTCAGAGGTGTGATGAAGACTGTGTTGTTTAGATTTGCAACATGTTTCCCATTTGTGAATGATTTGCAGCGTCAGTCACCCTGTTTGTTTGTTTGTTGTGTCCCTGTGGTTTTCGTGGGAGCCGAGGGAAGGAACGGCCGACGAGCCTTGAATTACACCCTTCAGTTTTTGTCACTCTTTTTTGCATATTCATTAGTATAGATGCTTCAAGGACATACTAAAAAGGATACTTGAGGATTCTGTCATCATTTTTCACTATCATGTCATTCAAAACATGTATGACTTTCTATGTTTTTGCGGAAAACACAGAACACATACATTTTTTTTAAAGAATGTTTTTATCCATAATAATGAAAGTCAGTGGGGTCCAAAACAACACTGGACCCAATAGACTTATATAGACAAAGGGTAACTAAACACTAAAACAACTTTTTTTTAGTTAATGATCTGTAAGAATGGAGCTTCATAAATGCTGTTCATTGATTCAAGTACATTTTTTGATGTTTAAAGTGTTTTAATTCTACAATATATGGTGTAAAAATGTCTGAGTGTTGCCCTCTTCAGGTTGAACGGTGGCTACTGCAGTTGAATTTTCCTATTGGAAGTTGTGGTACCCTCTGACGTCTCAGGTGCACGCCCCCCCTCCGCTGGGCTCTGCCCACTTTTCCAGCATTTTTCAAATATTGCCAGTGGGTGGAGTCAGGCTCTGACCAGGGGTTTAGTTACCCTTTAAAGGGATACTCCACTTTTTTTGGAAATAGGCTCATTTCACAACTCCCGTTTTACCGTTTTACCGTTTTTGAATCCATTCAGCCGATCTCCGGTTCTGGCGGTACCACTTTTAGCATAGCTTAGCATACATCATTGAAGTGGACAAGACCATTAGCATTTCTCAAAAAAAATGACCAAAGTGTTTCGATATTTTTCCTATTTAAAACTTGACTCTTCTGTTGTTATATCATGCACCAAGACCGACGGAAAATATAAAGTTGCGATTTTCTAAGCTGATATGGCTAGGAACTATACTCTCATTCCTGCGCAATGATATGACGCAGCGCCTGAAAATAGGCTACCTTCCGTCAACTGCGCTGCGTCATATCATTACGCCTGCTGCACTCATGGTACGGCAGTAAAGTTTCTTGATTATTACGCAGGAATGAGAGTATAGTTCCTAGCCATATCAGCCTAGAAAATCGCAACTTTACATTTTCCGTCGGTCTTGGTGCACGATGTAACTACAGAAGACTCAAGTTTTAAATAGGAAAAATATCGAAACACTTTGGTCATTTTTTTTTTTTTAGAAATGCTAATGGTCTTGTCCACTTCAATGATGTATGCTAAAAGTGGTACCGCCAGAACCGGAGATCGGCTGAATGGATTCAAAAACGGTAAAACACAACAGTTTAACTCTGGGGGAGTTGTAAAATGAGCCTATTTCCAAAAAAGTGGAGTATCCCTTTAAAACATTTAAAAAGTTTGGGGTTGGTAATAAAAAAAAGGCTATACAGTAATATTGTGAAATATTAATACAATTTAAAATAACTGTTTTCTATTACCTGTGTTGGCAAAACTGAATTTTCAGCATCATTACTACTCCAGTCTTCAGTGTCACATAATCCTTCAGAAATCTTTCTAATATGTTGATTTAATGCTCAAGAAGCATTTCTTATTATCAGTGTTGAAAACATCTGCTTAGTATTTTTGTGGAAATGTTTTTTTTAGTTTTATACAGGATTCTTTGATGAATAGAAAGTTCAAAAGAACAGCATTTATTTAAAAAAAAAAAAAGTATTTATTTGTTAAAAAAAAAAATACTGCCCCCAAACTTTGAATGGTAGTGTATCTTTTGTGTTCATACAGGTTTGGAACAATATGAGGTTGAGTAAATGACAGAATTGTTATCTTTAGGAGAACTATTCCTTGTGTAAGTGTGCTGAGAGCTTTACATGCATGTTTTTTTAGGATACGTTAAAATACAATAGAGTCTACTCATACTAGGAAAACCACATCATTGGTATTGCGAATACATCAAGCGTTTTGAGTAGATTAGACTGTTCACACAACAACTAGCCTTGTTTATGTGGTTACTGCTCAATCTAAATAAATGGAAATAGCTTCCAGAAATGTTCTCCCTGTGCATGTTTTGAAGCGTTTAAATTGTTATCCTTTTATTTCAAATTTAAGATAATTCTCAGATAATATGCTTTGTAACTCAATATCTTCGTTTTTCATCAACAGTGAGAAGGTGATTGGAATAGCCATAATGTAACTGGTTTTAGTGGAGCTTTCTTACCGAATACCTGCCCCTTTTTCTTTTCTTATTTACTGTTTATCCACCTCTTTTCAAGCCAGACCTCCCATCTCCTTGGATGGCTCCTAGCATGGGAGATGTCAGGCTCTAGAACTCCTCTAGCGTGGGAAACACAGCCATTTAACGAAGGAAGCCAGGCTTGCAAAATCCAGACCCGAGGTCCTGTTACAGTGAGGGCCCGGTGCGAAAAGAGCAACTTATTCATATCATCTGTTAATGCAGGGATTGGATGTTGAGAATAAAGATTGAGTGTCCCGTCAGATCCCCAGCACAGTAAATTTATTGTTGCTGGTCAGTCAGTGAAAATGTGCCCGTTTCAGGAGGCAATGGAAACTCAAGGTAACTTGTGGAAAAACCCAGGTATTGAAACTATTCTTGCATGGCCAGTGCTGAAAGCCAGTCAGTGTGCAGAAAGCTGCCATAATGACATGGAGCTTCGCCAAATGTTGCAGGCAGGGACTTCCAGGAAAAAAAAAAAACAAACACTTTTCGAAATGAAACGTTGACCTTTATATTGGCAGCAGGGATGGCTTTTTCCCCGGTTGTCCCTCCGAGCTGATCTCTCAAAGTTTTTGGGCTTTGACTATTGTTTAGACACATCCAACTTGGGAATTTTGATGAAAGGGCTCCACTGTTACGTCTGTACTCTAATTGGGTGATTGCGTCTGTATTGTATGGATTTTAAAACCATACTACTGTGTGTCACTATGCAAATATAGAAGTAGAATTTATCCTGCCATAAATCTACAGAGAATTTATTTTAGGGCTGGATTTCTCGATTTTAACTGATGATTTAGCTTATTTTGCTGAACCAATATCGATTTTTAAATCCCAAGAATCTAGTTGTTTTAGTCTATGCTGTTTTCAGTTGATGAATGAACAAAACTTTGTAGCATACCTCCAATCCAATAAATCGCAATAAGCTTTGTGCTTTGTCTCAGCTTTTAAATTCTGTCATTTTATTATAAAACCAAACAATAAATACCGTTTTGGTGATAGCACCTCAGTTCATGCGAAGCTGCAGCACAGAGAGTATGTGAACCGATCACCTCTTGTTCTTTATTATTAGTTAAAGCACGAATTAAACATGAATGAACATCAAAAGGTATCTTGAAAGATACAGTGCAATTTAACGAAATACAGATCATGTCTCAATCACTCAATCAGTGTTTCAAACACGGAAAGACATCAATAAAACGGCTTACATGTAAAGCTTTCAATTTCAGTGCTGCCCTTTGCTGCCCTTTTTTTTCTATATTTCAAAGAATCCGAAAAAATTTTTTTAACATTGATGATATTAAGAATTGTCTCTTTAGTAGCAAACCAGCATATTAGAATGATTTCTGAAGGATCATGTGATACTGAAGACTGGAGTAATGATGCTGAAAATTCAGCTTTGATCACAGGAATAAGTTACATTTCAAATTATTTTGAAACCGAAAACAATTATTTTAAAGTGTAATAATATTTCACAATATTTCTGTTTTTACTGAATTTTTGATTAAATAAATGCAGCCTGGGCGAGCATAAGAGAGTACTTTCAAAAACAAAATCTTACCGATCCCTAACATTTGAACAGCAGTGTACATGAGGAGCAGTGTCCATCCAATTAGATTTCAGTGTATGCATGCAGGGCTCCTTTTGACATTCAGACCCTGACTTCCGGGTTGTCTGCATGCTGCTACGTCTGTCATAGGTCATTTTTTTGCACGCTGGTGGTCAGTCTAATAACTCCATTTCCCATGAGCCTTTGGCTATAGCTCATCCCCCTTTTTCATGAAACATGCTAAGATGCTTCAGCAGCTCGCTAATCTGCAACACATTATCTCTTCCCTTTGTTTGTTTGTTTTTGTTTTGAGTCATAATTTAAAACAGTTCCTTCTATGTTCCTTTGAAGCTGATTGTCTGCAGAGATGCACCATGTTAAATCTTGTTCATATTTCCATACAAGAAGCTGAGCTTCTTTCAGTGGTTTCATAACTCGATTCCGCAGGATGTTTTTCTTTTGCGCCAAATGTTCAGGAGATTATCACAATTACTAGTTAATCAAGTTATCTAAACATTATTTTCAAGGGCTTGTTTCTGTTAACAAGACTTATGTTATTGGCTTCTGCTGTCAAAGGATTTTAGTCAAGGTAGACGTGACATAGAACCTTAGGACTGTTCAGCCTTTTGAACATATTGTCTGTGTGAATGTAAATTCAATAATACATTTAATCATTACTTGTCCAGCAAAGACCTACTCAATGGTTTTCATTAACTTTGGCACTACACAACTATCCATCCTCACCCAGTGTTTGTGTTTAGTTTGTCCTTTGATTTGATTCTTTGATTTTCTTTACCTAATATCTGGACCTCATTCTCTCACTCCTCCACAAGCAGACATTTTGATTAGTGTCCCGCCACTCCGGTCCTGTCCACATCTCAGGGCTGATCAAAGCTTGCAGACATGTGTTAAGGCCAGTAACAGAGGCTGTAGCGGTAGGAGCACACATCATTAAAGACCCTCACCAAAGGCAAAGGCAATGCATTAAGGTCATCGTAAGTTCACATGAACTTTGGGGAGCTTTTGTTCCCCATGTGTGCTTGATGATGCTCCATACCGGATATCAGAAATAATTACTATAATAGTAACTTATTTTAAACTAATTTGATTTACATTTTGTGCTTCTGAATTAAAAAAATAAAATAAAAAAACGTTCCTGTTCGTTTTGGTGATTTGAAGCCACTTTCATCTCTTGACGTGACCCTCCTTTCCCTCAAGATAGCGCTTGACCCCAGGCTAGTTAAAGAGCACTTGTTTAACTTGCGTAATTATTTCCCAGCAATATCACAGACAAGTTGGCCTTTGACCTTTGGCCCTTGTCTGATGACCTCTTCAATCCATCCACTTCAAATACACAGTTTCTTGAATAAAACAAATCTATTATACAGATTCTTTCAATATACATTTTATATCAATCATCATTATAACAATCAGAGTAAAATTATTAAACTTTCATTAGGTCATTCCTAACATTACAAAACAGAGAAAAAAAATGTATTTATTTTTTTTTACCTCAGATGTGCTTAATAAGGAGAAGGGTTTGTGTGTGTTGCAGCAGTGACTTTATCACAGAAATACAGCAAAATAAGTTATATAAAAAGCTAAATAGTCTTTCAAGATCCATTTTTCCCTTATGAGCCCAATTCTCGAAGCATACTCCACCGAGCAGCTTAACCAAGAGCTTAACTTTTAGCTCTGTGAAATGGCAAATGTCAGAAATACAGTATTTAGAAAGTGGAAAGGGACCAAGACTGCCACCCTACCAGTGTAATTTGATGGGAAGTGAGTTGATTTCATTGTCTACTTCTGTTTACAGTGGTTCAATGTATTTTTTTTATGTTTGTGTGTGTTTGTGCAGGTCCCTGCCACAGACAGAAATGCGCTGAACTCTCTTTGGGGCAAGCTTGCCTCAGAGATCCTGATGCAGAACTGGGAAGCTGCCATGGAGGACCTCACCCGCCTGAGAGAGACTATCGATAACAATGTAATGCCCCGCCACTCAGAATTCAATACCGCACTCAGATTCCCTTACATAGGCCGTAATATTGAGCGCCTTGCGTTTGAGCATAGCACCGCTGCTGTTGCCGTTCCTCCTCTCCTCTCCTCTTCTCCATCTCCTCAAATCCTTCTCACCGCAACTCACAAGTCAAGCGAAACCTTAATTGCTGTTGCTGTTATGTCGGTGCTGCTTGATTTTTAATTGGAGGAATTGAGCTGGGAAAGAAGGGTTTGGCTTTGGGAGAAGTATGAGTAAATAAAAAATTAAAGTCTTTGGACATTGTAAATTTCAATTCGGAACTTTTATTTGTACTGAGTCTGGAAGGCAGCGGAAGCCAAGTGTTGGTTTTCCGGAGTCAGAAGTTCATCTTGTTATGATCGAGTCACGATCAAGACAAATCACCTTTTAAAGGGATAGTTCAACTAAAAATGAAAATTTTATCAGTATTTACTTACATTCATGTTATTCACCATATTCTTTTGGTGGAAATTAATTTGTATTCAACAAAAATGCATTAAACTGATCAAAAGTGACAGTAAAGTAATTTATAATGTTCTAAAAGATTTCTATTTCAAATAGAAAATTCAGCAACACTTTAGTTTAGTGTCCAATTCTAACTAACTAGTTGCTTATTAGTAGGCATATTACTAGGATATTGGCTGTTTATTAGTACTTATATAGCACATATTAATGCCGTATTCTGCATGACCATAAACCATTAATCCTACCTACCCAATACCTAAACTAACAACTACCTTACTAACTATTAATAAGCAGTAATTATGAGTTAATTGAGGCAAAAGTCAGTTAATAGTTAGTTAATAGTGAGAGTTGGGCCCTAATCTAAAATGTGACTGAAATTTCTATTGAATTTCTGTGTATCTATTTAGAATCCTGAATTTGTTTTTATCGTTGTTCCACAAAGATATTAAGCAGCACAACTGTTTTAAACAGACAATAGACAATAATAATAAATGTTTCTTAAGCACCAAATCAGCATATTAGAATGATTTCTGAAGAATCGTGTGACACTGAAGTAATGGCTGTTGAAAATTCAGCTTTACCCTCCCAGGAATTGAAATATATTAAAATAGAAAACGGTTATTTTATTGTAATAATATTTGACAATATTACTGTTTTTACTGTATTTTTGATCAAATAAATACAATCAAATAATCAAATAAATCTCCTTTTGTTTTCCATGGAAAAAGAAAGTCATGCAGGTTTGGAACAACATGAGGCTTAGTAAAATTGTAATTTGGGGTTGAACCAATCCTTGTCAATGATTTTTAACACCCTTTCCCTTCTATTTTTGTTATATCTCTACAGACTGTAAGTTCTCCTCTCCAGTCTCTCCAGCAAAGGACTTGGCTGATCCACTGGTCACTCTTTGTGTTCTTCAACCACCCCAAAGGCAGAGACAACATCATCGAGCTTTTCCTCTACCAGCCACAGTAAGCACCTTCTGCAGCTGCTCATTTTCCATCTGGGATTTGGTTTTGCTTTGCTTTGACTCTAATAAAAACGGATGAGGTAGGAGGAGAGCACGGGTCCAGGTTGGAAAGCCCACCACAGTCCGCAAACGAAACTGCTGATGCTGGGCTCACCAACCAGCCGCTCACAGACCCACGACCCCAGCGGTCAGCTCGAAAATGAGTCTGGCAGTACGGACAAATGCTGACAATGGCAAATGGGCTGCTTAACTCACGGGTTTAAAGGAACACGCGGACTTTTTGGGACTTTAGCTTATTCACCGTATCCCCCAGAGTTAGATAAGTCTATACATACCTTTTTCATCTCCGTGCGTTCTGTAACTCTGTTTGACGCACCCACCGCTTGCCTAGCTTAGCACAAAGACTGGATGTAAATGGCTACAGCTAGCATACTAATCCCAATAAGTGACAAAATAACGCAAACATTTTCCTATTTACATGTTGTGATTTGTATAGTCATAGAGTGTACAAATCACAAGGTCATATGAGACACAGCCATCTTTTAACCGTATAAATACTGGGAGCTATATTCTCAGAAGGCGAAGCACTGCTACTTGGGCGGAGTGATAACCGCAGCACCTGAGACGCGCCGTTGTTTCTTCCGTCAACAAAACCAACGTGACTAACTAGCTAGTAGCGAACGTGAATGGTGATCATGGCTGACTTTGAGGAATTGTCAGATGATTTTTACTTGGTATCAAACCAAGATCCAGAACCATATTGTTTTGAGCCAGAATACACAGGCGAGGAATTACAAACTTTGGTAGCTGATAGACAAGATAGTCATCTAAAAACATAACGGAACACTTACCGCAGCCGCAGGTGATCTACTTTGTCCTGTCTGTGCAATCGACGGGATGGCCGTATCCTTCAGCACACGTTTCATGGTCCGTGTGGCAAATTCCATTTTTTCAAAATAGTCGTCCTCAGTGAAATGTGCTGAGCAAACACGATGGTCCTTGATGATCTCTTCAGGTGTGTTTGGATCAATATCCAGAGCAAGTAGCCATTGATTCGTTTTTGGTTATTGGACCAGGTATTACCTGGTCTCTCCTGTTTATTGTCGCAGCTCTTTACAATACAGTGAACACCCATGATTGTAAACGATGCTTTTACTATCTAGTAATTGCTGACTCTATTACTCCAACTCTGAACGAACTCTCTGCTCCTCACAATGGTGCGTCTCAGGTGCTGCGGTTATCAATCCGCCCAAGTAGCAGTGCTTCGCCTTCTGAGAATATAGTTCACAATATTTATACGGTTAAAAGATGGCTGTGTCTCATATGACCTTGCTATTTGTACACTCTGTGACTATACAAATCACAACATGTAAATAGGAAAATGTTTGCGTTATTTTGTCATTTATTGGGATTAGTATGCTAGCTGTAGCCATTTACATTCAGTCTTTGTGCTAAGCTAGGCTAGCGGTGGGTTCGTCAAATAGAGTTACAGAACGCACGGAGATGAAAAAGGTATGTATGGACTTATCTAACTCTGGGGGATACCTTGAATAAGCTAAAGTCCAAAAAAGTCGGCGTGTTCCTTTAATGTTTTAAGCTTCTTAAAAAGCAATGTTGTCGATCCTGGACAAGCATGTTTATCTTATGGGAAAAAATATCAATGAATCACCCCTTCCCAATCAGGTCTGAATGTTACATGAGGAAAAAGTGGTAGTTTCAAGTCACTAACCCAAAATTAATTTCACATTTGTACATATACATATATTCACACACACACACACACACACACACACACACACACACACACACACACACATACACACACACACACTTATTTTTCATATGTGTGCAATCTAGAAGAATAATCTGGGGCTTTTTGTTGCCGACTAGTCAAGGTTTAACACATTAAAGGGCAACAAGGTTCAGGCTTGTTGTGTGCACATGGGTACAAAGAAGCTTTAAGGGTCTGCTAGCTTTTTTTAAGTGGGTTTACACCTGGTGCCTAAGGTAGGAAACTTGATCTACTAAATAATTCTACATTCCATCTATTTTAATTCCACACTTTTCCACTAATGCACTTTTGTGGAGCCTAATGCCTATACACTATTCAAAGACAAAATGGACTTCTGCCTCTAAGATGTTGTTTTCCATCGGTTTTCACCAGCATAGATGATTAAGGACGACCAAACCAATAATCAGTCATTAGAACCTGACCATAGTGGGTGAAAAGACAGATTGAGGTTGCTTATTGCACTGTTGCTAGCTGGAAAACCATGTTTATTTTTGGCTTTTTCTTTGGCCCTAAAAAACAGTACACTCTCTGAGGCATGAACAGTGACCTGTGGCCGTGAACCTAGAGTGAATGTTTGACCTGCCTTTGAGACAATTGGCTGGCTTAACAGCAGCCCTTTGGACGTAGGTGCTCATTATACAAGAACATTCATTATGCTTCATTAAAACCACTCCAAAAAGGTACTTCTAAATTGCGGTTGGGCTCGTCTGATCAGAGGTCTTTCAATGCTGGGAGCGTGCTTTTTGTTTTTGTGTTGTTCTCTCACCTCTTCTGCCTTCAGCTTTTTTTTGCAGAGCTGTGGCCACAAAGAGCAATCAGACCCTTTAAATCTGAATCCGAGTGTAATTTACTGCATTAGATGCACTGTGTTTTATGTACCTCAACAGTATTGCGTTCTTGGAGGGTAGATGCATTGATTGTCATGTTTTAGTTGGAAAACGGGATCATGGTCTGTTTTTGACCCTGTGAAAAGACCTTTTGGTTTTCTGTTCTTCTCCTTTTTGTTGTTTTTTTAAGTTTTGTTGACAATTTAGACTGACATCAGCCTGTGGCGTTCAGGTTCAATTCATAGTTGTTTGGCTGTCATTCAGGACAGGGTACGATCCAGTGCTCTCGGCCTGAAGATTGTTCATGATGTAGTCGTGCCGTCGAGCAGACGGCCAAAACAAAAACAGTCTAAATGTATTTAGTGCAGGAAAAACGATACCAACGATAGGCTATCATATAATACGTTCTAACCAAGTCCAAGGGCAGTTCGAGAAAGAATATTGTCACAAGATGACCTATGATGTAGGTGCAAACAGGAAAGCTAATACCGCCGAAACACTATCCCGGCCAGCGGAGAATGGATTCAGAGTTTCACTTGATTTACCTCTAATTCCCCTCCTCCCTTCAGATGCATCATGAAATTGGAACTGCACCACCGTTCTTTCCTTCGCCTCGTTTCTACCTTTTTCTCTCTCTGCTCTCTCAGACCCGCCAAATTAGGGCTGCAACAGCTAAGAGCCTCCATCAGTGAAGCCAGTCTAAAGTAGTAAAAACGCATTTCTTGTTTATTGTGCATTTATTGTTTAAAAGTGACTGTGAAGACATTGTTATAAAACATTTCTATTTCAAATAAATATTGTTCTATTGAACTTTCATCATTCAACACTAAAATATTTGAGAAAATCTTGCTGACCCTAAATGTTTTGGTATACTTTAATTTAATATCACGCTTACATTTATTGTGTTGAACAATTTTGTGACTAAATTCACTTAAATTTTTTAAAAGCATGACATAGAATAATCGTCTTTTTTATCATTTATTGTCAATAACATTCAAATAATTACCAGCTTATTGGTATCAGACAGAATTGTAATAATGGTGCCGTTTTGGTTATTTAAACACAAAAGAAGATATTTTGAAGAATGTTGGTAACCAGACAGTAGCAATTGAGTCCCACAGTTGAAGAAAAAAATACTATGGAAGTCAATGGCTACTGTCAACTGTCTGGTTACCAACATTCTTCAAAATATCTTCTTTTGTGCTCAACAGAAGAAAGAAACTCATACTGGTTTGGAACAACTTGAGGGTGAGAAAATGACAAAGTTTTCATTTTTGGGTGAGCTATCACTTTAAACTACTCCAACAGGAAAGTACATTGAGAGAGAGTCGAAACAGGAGCGGAACATGACCTAGGCCAGACTCAAACATGGGTCAACAACACAATCAAAACCTTAATCTATTATCAAAGTAGTTTTTAGTTGCAGCCCAATCCTAAATCCCTACCTCCCTGAGGAGAATGTGACGCACTCAAATTGAACTACTACTTCCTGTTTTGCCCTTTTCCTTGCGAAGTCATTTAGCAACCGATTAAGCCATATCATGGCTTTGGTCGTAGCTGTTGGGCTCCGTTAGATAATGCTTTTTCTTTTTTTTCTGTGCGAAGCCCAGATATGGCATCATGACTCATGTGAGCGGTCTGGCCATCGGAGCCTCCCTGGGAGAGCGAGTAGGTGTAAGTTAATCAGGAACACAGCATGAAGTGTTGTGGTTTGCCATGAAGTCAGACAACTACAAAGGGAGGAGAGACCGAAGGCTGCGCCAACTGGGATTACACACCGCCGAAGCCCGCTGCTGTTTTTAGCTCCAACATCACAAGTGCCACAGGCCCCCTTGTCCCTTTAATTGTTTCGGCTAATTAAACCATCCGGCAGCCCTCCTCCTTTTCCTCCAAGTGACATGTGTTTCTCCATGCTGTTCTGTAAGGGAGCTTTAGGGCCTGGCCAAGGCAGAGCAGCTCCACTTCCTCCTTGAAATTTAATTTGGTCCTCGTATGGGGGGATGAGGGAGGGAGGGAGGGGGTCAAAGATGTCCGTACAGATACCGCAGGCGCGGAGGCCGTCCTCCAAATTGACTCGAAATGTTAAGTGCACTTTAACAGGAGCTCTTAGCCCTATGACAAGGCATCTGTTGTATGTTTTTTTTTTTTTTTTTTGTGTCCATATAAGAAAGCTCATGCACGTCTCTAGCCGGTAGAGAGGAAACTTTGTCTTGGGTTGTAATAGTAGTGCTATGTAGCTTTCATTCTCGGTGAAGCCCACAGCTAGTTGACCTGTGGCTGAAAAACAAGTCCCTGGTGGGATAGTGTTTCACTGCTCTGCAGGCCTGTAGCTGGTGATCCGTGTCTAGAAAGGGACTTTTCCTTTTCCCTTCCCTCCACAGTGGGACCAATGAACAGAGGTGCTTTCAACACGGTCTGATTCTTGTTCTTCTGTTTAACAAGAATCTGCAAGTTCACTGTATGAGAATAGGAAAACTGATAGTTCATCGTTCTTATAAGAACATTTTTGCTGTGAAAACGGTATCCAACCTCGACAAATTACATCATGTGACTGTTTCACTGTAGAGATGATAGCTGTCCTTCAAGCGTGTGACTGTTGTTGTTGTTGTTTTTGTTTGCAGGTACCTAAATGCTATTCAGACCATGTGCCCACACATACTGCGCTATCTGACCACTGCTGTCATCACTAACAAGGACGTCCGCAAGCGTAGGCAGGTGCTTAAGGATTTGGTGAAAGTCATCCAGCAGGTATCAGACAGGACTTTGGTTTTTCATTTATGTACTGGTTTGCCATGTCCTTCATTCAATTTGTATTGTTTTATTGCATTATTTATTATTGAAAACTATTCATAAAAATATGAAGTAATGCTATTAAATTTTTATTTTTAAATCAACTGACAGCTCTTGTATCAACATTTAAAGAATTATATATATATATACAGGTCCTTCTCAAAAAATTAGCATATTGTGATAAAGTTAATTATTTTCCATAATGTAATGATAAAAATTTAACTTTCATATATTTTAGATTCATTACACACCAACTGAAATATTTCAGGTCTTTTATTGTTTTAATACTGATGATTTTGGCATCTCAAAAAATTAGCATATCATGAAAAGGTTCTCTAAACGAGCTATTAACCTAATCATCTGAATCAACTAATTAACTCTAAACACCTGCAAAAGATTCCTGAGGCTTTTAAAAACTCCCAGCCTGTTTCATTACTCAAAACCGCAATCATGGGTAAGACTGCCGACCTGACTGCTGTCCAGAAGGCCATCATTGACATCCTCAAGCAAGAGGGTAAGACACAGAAAGAAATTGCGGCGTGGCATGGAGGCAATCAGCCTGTGGCACTGCTGAGGTGTTATGGAGGCCCAGGATGCTTCGATAGCGGCCTTAAGCTCATCCAGAGTGTTGGGTCTTGCGTCTCTCAACTTTCTCTTCACAATATCCCACAGATTCTCTATGGGGTTCAGGTCAGGAGAGTTGGCAGGCCAATTGAGCACAGTAATACCATGGTCAGTAAACCATTTACCAGTGGTTTTGGCACTGTGAGCAGGTGCCAGGTCGTGCTGAAAAATGAAATCTTCATCTCCATAAAGCTTTTCAGCAGATGGAAGCATGAAGTGCTCCAAAATCTCCTGATAGCTCGCTGCATTGACCCTGCCCTTGATAAAACACAGTGGACCAACACCAGCAGCTGACATGGCACCCCAGACCATCACTGACTGTGGGTACTCCAGTGCTGCTTCTCTGTAGCCCAGGTCCGGCGCTTCTGCCGCTGTTTCTGGTTCAAAAGTGGCTTGACCTGGGGAATGCGGCACCTGTAGCCCATTTCCTGCATACGCCTGTGCACGGTGGCTCTGGATGTTTCTACTCCAGACTCAGTCCACTGCTTCCGCAGGTCCCCCAAGGTCTGGAATCGGTCCTTCTCCACAATCTTCCTCAGGGTCCGGTCACCTCTTCTCGTTGTGCAGCGTTTTTTGCCACACTTTTTCCTTCCCACAGACTTCCCACTGAGGTGCCTTGATACAGCACTCTGGGAACAGCCTATTTGTTCAGAATTTTCTTTGTGTGTCTTACCCTCTTGCTTGAGGATGTCAATGATGGCCTTCTGGACAGCAGTCAGGTCGGCAGTCTTACCCATGATTGCGGTTTTGAGTAATGAAACAGGCTGGGAGTTTTTAAAAGCCTCAGGAATCTTTTGCAGGTGTTTAGAGTTAATTAGTTGATTCAGATGATTAGGTTAATAGCTCGTTTAGAGAACCTTTTCATGATATGCTAATTTTTTGAGACAGGAATTTTGGGTTTTCATGAGCTGTATGCCAAAATCATCAGTATTAAAACAATAAAAGACCTGAAATATTTCAGTTGGTGTGCAATGAATCTAAAATATATGAAAGTTTAATTTTTATCATTACATTATGGAAAATAATGAACTTTATCACAATATGCTAATTTTTTGAGAAGGACCTGTATATAATATTTATGAGTATTGTAATATTTATACATACATTTATAATATATGAATATTTAATTTGATAGTTGTAGTGATGCACCATAAAAAACTATCAAATTAAACATTATTATTAATGTGTATATATATAAATATAAAAATGTATATTATAAATGTTTTTTTGACATTAAATTAAAATGTTTATACTAGGGCTGTCAGTTGAGTTAAAATGTAATTAAATTAATGTAATCAATATATGCCGAGAAATTATATTATATTTTGTTTGTATTGTTTGTTTTTTTAAATTAATTTATGAACACATTAAATGGATTGGCCTCATGTTTGTCTGCCTAGATAAAAAAAAAAAAGTTACAATATTTCTCATTTGCATTCATGCTACTTTGTGTGTATTCTCAGGCTTATTACATTTTAAGCCTTTTTTCTTTTAATTCAGTTTGAGCAATTTGTCAGGTGGTGCTTTTTTATTGATAACTGTTTCGTACTCTGTTGGTCTTCCTCCAATCATCCACACTGGCCTTGTGAGTACTGAAAGATGTTTTCAATAAGAGGTTACCCATCACCAGATAAACGATGCTTTCTCTCTTTGTTAAATAAGAGTGCATTTTTATTTGAATTTAATACATCTAAAACATTGCAGGGAATCTTATACCTCGCTGCGTCTGTGGAAAAGAATGAATGAACGAGCGGTGTATATTGGCCTGAAAATAAAAGCTCTGTTCATCTATGTGCCTCCTCAGGCCGTGCGAGTCTTGAACCCATTAGATTTGATGAATGGTGCTGGACAGTCTGATTGTAGTGTTCTGATGTGTGTGTCCAACAACAGTAGCTTCTTCAGAGATCAATGGCACTGAAATCCAAATAAGTACATCCCGCAGCCTTTGCGTAATCACTTAAACATGTGTCCTGAGGTGCTCACCATACTCCCTGCACAAGTTTCTCTTCTCATGGTTACTCAAGCATCTATGGTATTTAGATCCAGGGAAGACCCAAAGACTATCACATATCCAAATGGGATTCATCCCATCAGGTTCTCTGCTAAAGGGATTGTACTGTACTAAAGTCTTTCAGCTCATGGCTGTTTATAGACATGGCACATTAAGCAGAGGTTATTCTCATTATTATATACAACCAGACAGGAAGAGTTCAACCAAAAATAAAAGTTCCCTGATCATCTGCTCACCCTTATATAATTTGAAACCAGTAAGATTTTCACTCTACAATGGAACAACACAGAATATATTTTGCAGAATGTTAAAGCTGTTGTTTTCCATATACAGCAAAAGAGAATAGTTGTGAATGGAAGTCGCAAATTTAATTTATTTGATATTTTAACATTTCAATTAGTTATATTATTAATTAATTATAACGTATTATTTAAGCCACGTATTAGTGTTTCCATTCAGCATTTTTGTGTGGTATCCCAAAATCTGCATTACAATGTGGTTGGAAAATCCAGGCTGCTGTTGAGAATGGAAAAAGTGCCATAAAAGTAGTCCATATTACTTGTACACTGTTACAAGTCTTGTCGAGGACAGTTTTACTATTTACCATATATGTGACTTGATTTCTGTACTGTAGGCAAATTAACTGTCAGCTTGTGTCAATTAAGAAAATAGATGCAACAGTTTGTTGACAGCCATGTTTGTAACCACAAGATGAAAGAAGCTGTAATTTTTTGCTATAACAGCTGATATCAGTTCTGCTTGTGGTGTGAAACTATTTGTTAATAAAACAGACAAACCTATAATGAAAAACACACCCCAGTTTGAGAACCAATGGTGGAAGTTGTTTTTCTTGCGTGAACTTTCCCTTAAATAACTATTTTGCATTCATTTTTCTTTTGTTCTCTTTTTTTAGGAGTCATACACCTACAAAGATCCAATCACGGAGTTTGTTGAGTGTCTGTATGTGAACTTTGACTTTGATAGTGCCCAGAAGAAGCTGCGAGAGTGTGAGGCGGTAAGTTCCAGCTGTCTTTTCCTGTTACCTTTTTATTAGCTTGTTTCTTTTCGTGTCCTTAAAAGCACAGCACACCTTCCTCTTTATAGGGACTTCGCAGATTGATTGTATCTTCTGTCATGTTCCTGTTTTTTTCAAAAGTATAAGATTCCTAACGTTTCATAACAGGTTCCATTAGTGAATGCGTTCGAAGAGACTATCCTTCTTCTAAAATGTTGAGCTCATCCTTCACTTCTTGTCTGGCCACAAAAAGCCTTTAACTTTGTAATTTACGCAGATGATGTCTCAATTTCCCTAATGATGAGTTGTGATGACATCACACTGAGTCTCCGACCTCTGATTTGTCAGAAGTGTCCTCTGAACTTTACCATAACCAGTGTTTCCCCTACCATTGTTTTGGGGGGGCGGCCCGCCCCCGCAAAACGACCCCCGCCCCCCCTAAAATGCTGACGAAATACAGTCATAAAAAAGGAATTTAGTGTAAAACGCGGAATTTCACGGAATTTGTAAATTTGAGGAAAAAATAGAAAGCAGTTCAGTACACTTGAAATCAAATCGCGATGTAGACTAGTGTGTGTGAATATTAAAACACAAAGACTATTTAAATACGAATCCTGCATGTTCTGTGTGAATGAATGGTGCCCCGACGCGCAGTTTAATTTACCACACACACACTGAAGCACGTGTGACGGTTGCGCTGTTATTTGGCCTATATGAAGACACAAATGCATGAACTTCCTCTCCAGGCTCTAGATCCACTCTGAAAGTCACTTCGTGATCATTTCACCGCTTCATTTGAGAAAAACTATCATCATGACAAACACACAGAACCTCAAAAGGTCTTCACGGCAACCCGTCAAAATAAAAGTTCGGTTTAACTTGACAGAAACATATTACTGTTGTACATTAGAATTTAGATATATCCCAATGTAATAATACACTAACACTAATCCAAATAAATTATCATCAAAACTGAAATTTTTAAGGAATAATCCATGTTTTAATTTGAACAGTTAGGCTAAAGCTCATTGTGCAGCCAGTTATTTGACAAAAAGTTTATTTAATTTCATATGATTAAAATTGATGATAAATGCTAAAATTTGTGTTTTATGTCTTCATTTTATTACCAGAAAAAACACAACACAGAATTAGTGTGAATTTTTTTTCCATATATATATATTAAGTTAAGTTTAATGATTCATAGTACATGATTTCAATTAATAATAAAAAACAAATACACCACGTATCCGTAACACGCCCGCTCCGCAACACTAGCAGTCCCCCCCCCCCCCCCCCCCTGAAAAAAAATCCTAGGGGAAACACTGATAACCGTTGATGGTCGATGCTTAGCGATGCTGTCTGTCACTTTTCTGCAGTCACAAACAGCCTACCCTTCTGTTTCGGGCCCTGGAAGGGGTCTTAAAGCTCAGGCGGTCTCTGCATGCCACGGTGTCATGGGCAGCTGTGGAATTGGGCCCCTGAAAGAGCCTCTGACTCACCATTTATCATGTTTTTATGATAGCCGGTAATTGTCAGATCAGTGGGATGGTTAACAAGAAGTGCTTTTGGTGTGCAGAGGCGGACACGCGCACTGGAAAGAGCTTTCTGCGGTACAGACAAGCCAGTGATCTGTATTTTTGTTCCCGTTTATAAATGGCCTTCCATAATGGTCACTTCATCAGTTTTCACCCTTGCCCTGCTGTGTCATTCTTTCTGTTTTTACAGTTAAGCTACTGACTCCCAATGCCAACACCGCACCGGAACAAAACAAAACAAAAACACAACGGAATAGAGTAAAAAGCTGTTTCAAAGGAATAGCTCACCTCAAAAATTCAAATCAATCTTTTCCATGCAGTTTTTATTGAAAAGAGACTGAAGCTTTTAAGCTTAAAAAAAAGCCAAGGCACCATAAAAGTGGTCCATACAACTTGTGAACTTTTTTCCAAGCCTGTTGAAGTCATATGGTAGTTTCATGTGAGGACCAAACTTAAATTTGTGTCTATTCACTCGTAATCTTCTCCTGATGTGAGCTGTTGGAGTTGTTCAAAATCAACAATTAGATCAGAATCATAAATGAATATTTCAGACTAATTGATTGGAAAGATAATTCTCAAAAGAACGATCATACATTGGTATTTTTCTTATGAATTCAGATGACTAGGGTGGATATATTGCATGTTGTAGTTTATGAATAAAGTTTATTCTTTCTCACACAAAACTATCTTAACTCTTGGAATATGAGTCTTAAGGACCACTTTTATAGTGCTTTTGCATTTTTCTTTTTTTTTTACTTGAAAGCTTTAATCCACTCACCATCTTCAAAATTTCTCTTTTTGTGTTCTACGTAAAGAAAAAATGGCCAGGTTTGGAACAAAGTGAAGGTGCATAAATTGTGACAATTTTTATTTTCAATTTTCAAGATTTTAGAGCTGCTGGTACAAAACACTGAACACGAAATTAATCACGTCTTGGTTTTAGTGAGAGAGGATTTTTTTTTTTTTTTTTTTTTCTCAGTGAATTGGTATTATCATTAACATAGTGTAGGGAATAGTGCAAATGACTTTTGCTACCATGCGACCCTGGAAAACATTACATTTCAACCTAAATGCATTTGGTAAGCTTCCCCACAAACGTGCCAAATTTTAAATGGCAAAAAGTATTATAAGAAAGTCTTAGTGTGATAAAAGCCAGAAATGGCCTTCAGGCACATTCTTGGTTGCAGTAAACACATTACATTACAAAGATTCATCCCAAGCGTAATTAGCTTGAGTGCATTTAGCCTAGTGTGCACTTATGTCGAAGCTCATTCCCGTTCTCGAAATTATGAATTCAAAGACCAGTCGCACTGCCCGTCGTCTACCATTGCCCAAAATAAAACAATTCAGTTTTGTTTATTAACAAGCACCTCGTATGTTAAATAGCAGGCTTTTTATAGGAGAATGAAATAACCCAACTTAACATTGAAATGGGAACCTTCCTAAAACGCTGACATGATTTATAAACATTTACTCTTGTGCATGCGCCCATTTGATCAGGCCAGCTGTTTTTCATTCTAGACGTTTATCGTCAAGAAGCATAGAAGAAAACGTGTGCCTAAATCACCAGAAGTTTTTTTTTTTTTTTTTAGCTCTCTGCTGGTCTAAATGATCGAGTCATTTGGGAGATCTCTATTACAGTATGCATGCTTGGAGTCCAGGGTTTGTAAGGCTAGCAATAATTAGCACACCTGCATCTGTGCGATCTCTTGAGAGCCCCCTGGCTACTGGACCACCAGAACCAGGCGTATTCTACAACCAGAGTTCAGCCCAGACACTGCATAAACGGCCACTAATTAGTCCTGACCCTGATTATGAAAGCCTGAGGCATTATCGAGATCACAAGCTGCACATAAAAATTTAAAAGAAAAAGTTAAACTATGTGGCATGTGAGCATAACTGGCTAGGCTCAGATGTATGTCAGCTATAAATGCTTTCAAAATCGCAGTCTGATTGACTGGTGACTTACAAAATCAGAGTTGCCCTTCTACAACAGCCCAAGGCTTTTCCTGTTAGACTGCCAAAGCCTTGCGAGTCGTCAGACTGTTTGCTCTTAACCGCCTTTACTCGTACAAAAACAAACATCCCCTCCCCTTCAAACAAGTTCATTACAGTAACTATTTATTTAAGTGATTGTAAAAGAAAAAAAAAAAAAAGTTGTATGACCCAAATGAGCAACTTCCTTTTAAGTGGGTAAAAAGGATATTAACACTTTTCTCTAATATAGCTCAATTTATTTATTTTATTAATAAAGAAAATATTATTGAAAGGGGAGGTGCTTGAGGTCCAAAAATAAATAAATATAAAAAATATATTGTTGCTTTATTTGTTTTAAGTGTGTGTGTGTGTGTGTGTGTGTGTGTGTTAACTGCTGCTAACGTTTCCACCATTAAAAAAAAAGTAAATTTACAAGTCATAAAGATCCAGTGAGGGTTCACTGAAAAGTATTTTCCTCTTCATTTTATATATTGCCTTTTAAATTTAAATGTGTTTTGTGAATTAATATAACAGTTTTTATTTGAATATATTTTCAATTGTAATTTACTCCTGTGATGCAAAGCTGAATTTTCATCATCATTACCATGAGTCTTCAGTGTCACATGATCCTTTAGAAATTATTTGATGCTCAAGAAACTTTTCTTATTATCAATGTTGAAAACGGTAGTTGATTTATTTAAAAAATAAATAATACTGACCTCATACTTGATGTCTAAAATAAGCTAAAATAAGCCAAATACAGTACTGTTGTTTACAAGCAATTCCATAGCATATCATCGGCACTAGGGGTGTAACAATATATCGTGCCACAATATATCGCAATACAAAAATGCAACAATATGTATTGTGTATAGTTCACCCAAAATAAAAATTACTGTGTGAGAAAAAAATTCAAGTTTTCAGAGTTTTAGTGTCAGTACTACATTAAACAACTATATATAATGTTGAATATAATGTATAATAATGCAATGGGGGAAAATGTGTGGATCCTGATAATGTCAAATGTCTGTTACCAGTAAAACGTGGCCTACATTATTTTAAATATATCTAGTCTGCGACAGAGTGGAAACATATTCATCTAAAATAATTCTGTACTTTCAGCTTCAGAATCATGAATATTTTTATTCTGGTGTCACTATTGTCCTGTGCATTGGGTTTCCAGCAACACACATTCATTTACACATCTCAATGTAATAACAAATTTAGCATTTTAATCAACCGTTAATTTTTTGTTAACCTTTTATCATATGTCTTGGAGTATCGCAATAATATCATCGTGAGTTCAGTATTGTGATATGTATCGAATCGTGACATGAGGGTATCGTTACACCCCTAATCGGCACCAGTGGCTCCAGAGGTTCTGCAGGCCTGTGATTCAGTCCAACTGGACACGGTCCTGGATCTGTAAAGACTGACCGCATAAGTGTTCTGGGATTTTCTTCAAGCTGTGGATCATCACATTGCTTACTTTGCATTGTGATTACCTTATCATGCTTATCCAGTCAGCTTTTGTAATTTTTCCTTCTTCAGTTGATCCATCTCAGCGGAGAGGGGCCATTTACACAATGGTTTGGGCTCATAATGTCTATGCTATGCATAAAACATAGACACAACCTTATATAGCCCTGTTTTCAATCTTTTGGAAGACTGAAAAAAAAAATAAAAAAAACCCTAAAGCTGCACTTTTAGATTCCAGTAAGTTAAGCATAAATTGACATTTTTTTTTTGTTCTGCTACAAAGTTGTTGTAGCCGCCTTCTCTCCCCCTCTTACTAAAAAAACCCTCAACAGTAATTATAGCACTTAAGCGAACTGTTATCAGCTTAAGATAAGACAATGTCAATGATGAAATGTGTGTTGGCTGATAGGGCCATGGCCATGTAGTTGGGATTGCTTCAAGCAGAACAACGGAGATAGTAGCTCTCAAGCCTAAGCAAACAAAGCGGGGGCTGTGAGCGCAGACGTGCACACGAAGACGCGGGATGGGGGACTGCATGTGAACCGTGCAGAGACAGCAGGGGCTCGCACATGTCTTCAGCTGAGTGGAATGCACCGCACTATTCGCGTTTTGACAGCAAGGTAAAGCACACCAGGTCTCTTTAGGATGTGGAGGTTAGTATGCGGTGATCAGAGCTCAGCTGAGATTGATAGTTGACTGTAGTTGAGATGTTTGAAAGCAGTGGCACTGTAAATTGGTTCCACCACGCAGCCCGACGGACCCTGCGGCAATGGGCAAGACAAACGGCGATAAGTCACAGCCAATGCGGTGGATTCAGTGGCTGGCTCTGTTCCTGCCCCGTTTCATGTGGGGACTGTGGAATTCCAAGATCTGTGGTTAGTTTAGAGTGCTGAGAATGACCCCAGATTTTCCTTTTTTTGTGCTTCCAGATAATGGTTTTCTCCCGAGGATAGCATTAAACACCATTTTATATGTGTTAACTATAGGCTTCCATTGCTTTAACTTTCAGCTACAAATTA